>JAXQQM020087702.1:0-312229 GCA_034641835.2 Pinus albicaulis
GGACTCGATAAGATTGATCAGGCCAACATCCCCAAAACTACTATTCAAATCGGAAAGACAAAAGCAATTTTTCCAAGAGGCAGTAGCGACATTTGGCCAACTGGGAGGAAACATAACTATTGAGTTACAAAAACCATAGGAAAACAACGAAATCCAAACCGATTCAAATGCTATCATTCAACAGTGGTTCCATCTGTTCCTAAAAATTGTTAACAACACACCAATGCTAGAACAGCTAAAGCGGAACCTGGAATGGGTGCTGCAAAAGAGCACAGGAGAAAGAGAATCACTGGACACAAACCAGAAGTATGTATAGAGAGTAAAGAGAAATAAAAGAAGGACAAGAAAAGAATTCCGGGTGAACACACAAGTTGTGGGTTTCCAGATTAAAGACACCATGCTTGATTTGGAATCCGATGTCAATATTTTTCCAAGGAAAACTTGGGAAGCATTAGGAAGGCCAAGATTGACATATTCACCAATCCAACTTTGGATGGTGAACCAATACTGAATTGTGCCCATCGGAAGACTGGAGGAAGTTTAAATTGATATTGCAGGGGTAAAAACATATATGGACTTTGAGTTCATCGACATCATGGGAGATAAAGATCCTTATCCTGCATTGCTGGGAATTGACTGGGCCTTTGAAAATTATGCAATAATAGATCTAAATAAGGAATGGATGATTTTCGAGGATGGAGAGGTCAGAGTCTCTCAGCCACGCGACCCATATCAAGGCCCAAGTCACACAGAAACTGTGGATAATAGAGAATATGCCCAACTTCTGGATCATCTCTATCAAATGACCGCAGGAAGAAGAGAAGACTACATTAACCCAACAACAGAAGGCTCGGTAAGATGGAGAAGCATCCAAAGCTTAGAATTAGGCTCAGAAATAGCCTAGGATGATTGGAAGCAAGGAGGGTATGAAACCAATACAAAGAGATGTGCCAACATTGGAAGAATCAACTGGAGCGGGACCGAGGTACGAGAATACCCAACCTTATCCAATATGAATGTTGTAAACATTTTCATAAAAAAAATAGAAGATAAGTACCGGAAGGCCACAGGGTACCACTGATGGACATGGAATTATAGTCCACATCTGTAAGATGGTGGAGTAATCATCGCAACTTGCTGTCGTGATGGGACAAAGTTGCGGCAACATTAAAAGAGATATTTAAGGAAGAGGAAGGACTGTGCTGTAAGGAGAAATACCAGGGGGGACTCAGACCACAGAAACCATCTGAAGAAATGTGAGGAACAATGGAGAAACGAGGGATATCCAGAAGAACTATGGGTACATCGGTTTATCCACTCTCTAGACTTGATTCCACAAGCCTGGTACTTGACTGAAGAGAAGAAAAGAGGGACCAGCAGATGGCAGGAGGTTGCAGAAAACTTCATGCAGTGTTTCTTGTTTGAAGGAAAAACAGAACCGGTTACCCAAGCTTTGTAGGCTATCAAGAAGGTACTGTTCTTCCCGAATATTCAAAAGAAGGATGAGTAGTCGCTTAAGTACCACGGTGTCCAACAAAAGGTGGCATGTCAAAAGATAAATAGTGAGATGGATGATGACAGTCTGGAGGATCTTAAGCGCCTTTATTTTGAAGAAATAGAGGGAGAGAGGGATATCAAAGAAGAACCGACGACAGAAGGAATCCACCTGCTACCATTAAGAGCTGGGAAATTAAATATTGGAACAGAAGACAAGCCTAAATTAGTGACGATTGGAGACTATTGGGATGAACACACAACTAAGGAAATATTCAGTCTGCTGAAGGAATAT
This sequence comes from Pinus albicaulis, assembly GCA_034641835.2. Taxonomy (NCBI): domain Eukaryota; kingdom Viridiplantae; phylum Streptophyta; class Pinopsida; order Pinales; family Pinaceae; genus Pinus; species Pinus albicaulis. The sequence continues at coordinate 1,790 of JAXQQM020087702.1, forward strand.
GAAGACTTGTTCCCTTCATCAGTAGCGGATTTAAAAGGCATAAAATGGGATATGGGGGAGATGCGGATAATATTAAAACCTGATGCAAGGCCAGTGAAACATAGACCATATCGTCTGAATCCAAGGGTGAAGGAAAAGGTTAAGGCAGAAATCGACAAGATGTTGAAAGCAAGATTGATATTCCTGGTAGAGGAGGCAGAATGGGTAAGTCCTATAGTTATACAAAACAAGAAAGAAAATTTTGAGATACAAGGCTGTGTAGATTACAGAAGCTTGAATAATGCTTGTATCCATGACACATTTCCCACTCCGTTTAGTGACGAAGTCCTAGACAATGTTGTGGGGAACGAGGTGTATTCATTTACCGATGGATTCTCAAGATACCATCAGGTAAGGATAGTAGAGGAAGATAAGAAAAAGACAACATTAACCACAAAATGGGGCTCTTTCGCATACAATGTGATGCCATTCGGATTGAAAAATGCACCAGCAGTATTCTCTCACATCATGATAGATGCTTTCCGGGAATACATCCACAAGTTCTTATAGGTCTACATGGAGGACTGGACAGTCTATAGCATACTAAAGGATCATGCGATGCTATTAAGGGTGATGTTCGATAGATGTCAACAACTGCAGATCTCGTTGAACCTGAAAAAGTGTATATTTGCAGTGCCGTTTGGAACACTGCTGGGGCATGTGGTATGTACCCAAGGAATTTGTGTAGACCCAGCCAAAGTAGTGGTGATAGTCAACATGGAGGCACCAGAAACAGTAAAACAATTGAGATCACTATTGGGCCACATAGGTTACTACCGGAGATTTATCCGCAACTACGCGAAGATAACAACCCCGTTAGAAAATCTATTGAGGAAATATAAATGGTGACCTTTGTCTTTTCTTTATCACGTAAAGAAGGGACCTTTGTATTTTCTTTATCACGTAAATATTCAAATTAAAAATTAGAATTTTAGATATTTGAATGATATCTAAACTTTTGTGCAAATGTGACACAGATCTCTAGGGAACCATACGGAAAATAAATAAATTAATAATATATATATATATATATATATATATATCCCTTTCACATAAAGAGACATGTGATTTGGAATTTCACAAGTTCGCACTCAAAACATGACAGCAACCAACAAATAAAAAAATTGAAACTTATCACAGTAAGAGTATCTCTTCTCAGCATTGAACACCAAAAAATAATATAGTAATTAGTTCACTTTAAGACTACAAAATATTTGAAAAGACAATATTTCAATTATCTGCCAGTACAAAATGGACTTAATTCTAATGAAGCAAAAGAGTTGATACTAAATCACAAATAAAAATGACCAACAACAATGTTATAAATTTTGTTTTTTGAAGATATTTCCAATAGTCGAGACAGAAAATCCCCCCATCAGTGTTTGTAAGTGAATTTATGACCTTGAGAATTTAAGATTCCAGTTTTAACCCCTAGATTATAAAAGACTAAATCATGTATTATTTGCAATGCAGTGGTTTATGGGAATTGTGTCAATCCAAGACGATTGGAATTGTAATGACCCGATACTGTAGAATGTGAACATGCTTTGCAAATTTTGTTAGCTCAAAGCCCAAGGAAAAAGCCCCACTATTTAATGGCCATGAGTCCAAATGGAATGCAGACTAGGTTTTGATGTTATGATTAACTGTTATATAACCAAAGTATAATAAATAATATAATAACCTCCAAAAAAATTTCTTGAGGAGAAACACAGGAGATTAATCCAAGAGTGGTAGAGTAAAGAGTGTCCTTGGGAAGGTAAGATAGGTTACTAAATGTCTAAAAAATGACCAAAATTACATCAACAAGATTGCTCAATTCATAAGTGGCAGTACAAAGTGGGATTTCAAAGGCCACCTCTATAAAATCAAGAATCGGTCCTACTTTAAAATATCTAAGCATGACTATCATAGTGCTAAGAAGAATAAATAAAAAGCTCTAGAGCCAAGTACACAATAAGCCTCAATGCATCAAATGCCCACTGTCAGATAGAGGGTATTTCTCTAAAGTAAAAAAGGAAGCTATCCTACCATCTCAGGCTCTGGATATAAAGTTGGGTAAAAGAGATGGATTTGGTCTAAGGGATGTCTCTCTGTATGGAAAATATGTCCCTCTACATGGAACTGGTAGAAGGGAGTTGCTTACAAATCTAGCATGAGTTATTTGGAAACCCCATACAACAACATCACATGAGATTTCCTATCAAGGTTTGGGGTGCCTCTTATAACCCAATATATCATTGTTGCCCTGTGTCGCTTGCAGAGGTTCTATATTTTAACCATGCTATATTAAAAGCTCTTTCACCTACCCTAAAAACGTTATATGGAAGACACATGATCCTCATGCATGGGAGACATAACATATACTTTTTCTTGGAGAAGTTCTTTCCTTATAATTCGTATATTCTTCCTCATGTTGAGAGAACACGTGCCTCCATAGCTGAAATTCCATATAACCAACCCATGAAGCCAGTGATCTTGAAAGATGTGTGAGTATGTGCCAAGCTATAGGGGTTGTGGCAAAAGTGGAAGGAAGGAATTTTGTTTGAAGAGAGAGTTTTAGAGTAAGCAACATGGAATCACATTATTCACTTGTTTAAATCAATGTTAATTGGAAATGAGCTAAGGTATCTTTGAAATCACATTATCCACTTGTCTAATTAATCACTGTAATGAGCCAAGGTATATGAATTTCAAGGATTCCCAAAGAGCAACAAGTAGCTCAAATTCTGTATGCCAACACTGTGGAACTAGAGGGGATGGATTCAATGGAGATCATGACCTTGTTTTGTGTTTTGCTAAGTGGAAGAGGTTTGTCACTATTTGACTGTTGGGTGAGATACCTAAATAAGCTTTCAATGAGGGAAAGCATTGTTGGTGTCTGGTTGTGGCTATTATTTATAGTATTGTGGGTTGGGATAGATGAGAAATAAATCCAACAACCATCCTTCGTCCCTGTGGTCTCATAACCCAGTTTGGGGGTGGTATTTACAGAAGATTCCTGTGGTTGGGAAGTTGATCACTCATTTGTCACCAATTTGATGGATATATTCATGGCAAAGCTGATGTATTATCATCATTCTCATGTTAGTTTGTCAGCAAATAATACCACCAGACCTCCATGGTGATATTTGTGTTTTTGGCATCATTGCTAAACAAACCCATCACTTTGCTTTTATAAAATTTACCTGCAACCATTATGAAGTAAAATAATAAGTGGTGTCACTAGATGGTGTAAAAAGAAAAGTTTTGGAAAAAATAGTAGAACCATATGACATTATATGGGTCAATGGTTCAATTCTATGGTTATCCTTGAAGACTTGTGTTTGTATTTGCTAAAAAACTATATACCTCCTCACACAAAATTTCAACAAAATCCTATGAATATTTAACAAAAACCCAAGCCACTTGGAGATGGAATGAGTCCCTATTATGGCCAATTTATTGATTCTCTAATGTCCTAGAAACATACTCTTCTAAGGGGTCAACACCCGTGAACCACCAACTATCTCAAAAATTGGCATACAATTTGGCTTGAAATATTATTTTTCTTGTGGAATTATGATATCATTGTTTTGGGAAACTAATGAACTAGTTTAGATATGCATGTTGTCTCTTTCCAAGATTAATATAAATTTAAAAACAAGTGACTTAAGTAAATATTCAAGACAGTGCATGAAATCGAGGATTTGTAAATCCATGGCTTCAAATGACATCATCAACATGCGATCCAAGTTTGATGAAGTCAATCTTGAGCTCAAGGGTCAAATTCTAGCCAATTCTGCTTTTGATTACACTAAGGACACACTTCAATGGGTCAAGAATTCATTGTCATCATGCCTACAATAACAAACCCTAGATAAATGAACATGATAGAAAAAGGGGTCACATCAATTGGTCAAGAAACCATTGTCATCATGCCTACAATAAAAAACCATAGATAAATGAACATGACAACAAAAGGGGTCAATGACTAAGCCAAGGCCACATTAGGGCTAGTAGTTACAAATGTAACCACAAAGAGAATACTGTTAATGGCTATATCTGGCATTTCAGGCCAAATGAGGTGCCACCATAGCTTTTGAAGAGTCTTCACTTGCCAAACACTAGGGCAAACAAGCCTCTCAGCTCTAGTATGGTCTTTGTATAACTACTATAATTGTGATACTATCTAACATGAATTTTCAAACAAGGGGGAGCCATAGAAAATCTTCATGTCTTTATGAGGTCCTTTTCAGAGGAACCCCTCCATATTATCCACAGATTTTGTTTATATATTAAATTCATGGAAATAATGAAGGGAAGGGATCCCTCAAAGCCATTAAACATTGTTCTGCACAAGGTTTATGGTAACATTGTTTTTCCAACTAATTAACTAGTTTATATTTGCATGTTGTCTCTTTTTTTGGATTAATATAAGCAACCAAGGAGTTAAGAAAATATTCAAGATAGTTCATGAAATCAAGAATTTGTAAGTACATTGCTTCAAATTCCAGTGTCAACGTGATATTTGAGTTTGACAAAGTCTATCTTGATCTCAAGGCTCAAATTATGGATGATCTTGCATTTTTTACATTAAAAACACTCATCAATGGGTCAATAATACATTGAATGAATGCTCTGTCATCACGCTTGCAATATTTAACACTAATTAAATGAACATGACAATAAAAGGAGTCAATGGATGAGCTAGGACCACATTAGTCTTGGTAGTTAAAACTATAACTAGAGAGAGCATGTGGTCACCGGCTATATCCATGGCATTTCAAGTCAAATGAGATGCCACCATCGCTTTTTAAGAGTCGCAACTTACACAAACACTAGATAATACTTTCAGCTCCAAAATGGTCTTCATTCGAAAAATACCATTGCACTCTTATCTAACACGAATCTTAAAAAACAAGGGGGAGTCACTACAGATCTTCAAGTGTTTAAGAGGTCCCATTTAGGGGAATCACTCTATTTTCATATGAAATCCTTAGGTTCTGTATCTATATTGAATTCATGGATACAACAAAGAGAGCGTTCCGTCCAAGCCATTAGAAATGACTCTATGCAAGAAGGAAACTCCTTGATGGTTTCTTTCCCATGGATTTTGGCATAAGCAAGGATGCTATTGTGCTTTTGGTTTCAAGCCTTCTTGGAGGATCCCTATGAAAAAATATTACCTCCTCCTCCCAATCCCATCAATTCAAGGATGAGGTGAAGACTATGCTTTCTATTCCCTCAAAGACAAAGGGGTCCCTCAATCCTACCTTCATAGTGGAGAAATCAAAGGAAATTCCAGTGTTGGAACTTGAAGTGTTAGATCCACAAGTATATTCCCACAACTTTTTTTTTTGAAGGTATACCACTTTTTATCATTTTAATGAGATTTGGCCATCTACAACAACGCTTCATGGGTGGAAAAATCAATCCTAGATTACGAACAATGAGCTCTTCCTCCATTCCAAGTGTTACTTCATTGTAATTTTTAAGGCCATGGCGGATAGAAAAAATGTTTTCAACCTAGGACCCAATTTCTAGGGGGACCTTCACCTCTCCTTTCATCCCTATTTCTCAAATTTTGATCCAAACACCATTATTATTACAGAAACTTTGGTCCAGGTAAGAGTTCCAAACCTCCTTTTCACTTAAGGTATCCTAATTTTATTGCAACTATTAAGAACTCCCTGGGTAATTTTATTAAAGTTAATGGAGCTCATATTTTCATGGGCTCAACATCTTTACCCATATCTATGTAGTGCCCAACCTAAGTTGTGATTTTCCCAACTAGATTCTCGTATAATGGGTTTATCTCATTTTTATCGAAATGTTAGACATTGAAAGCACAAAATTTAGATGTAGATCATGCCAACAAACTGTACACCTCCAAGAAACCTATTCATCTTCATCAACATCTTCTACATCCAATGGAAATAGGAAAAATCCCAAAGGATAGTAAGTAATAAAGGGAAATATATGTTCCCCAACAAAGAAAATGGCTCATCTGAAAGAAAAGAGACCTATGCAAGTTCCCCTTGGTAGTGGTGGGGATACACACTCAACTTTTGTGCCATCAAATCTCTTTTGAGGTTTAAATCACCTTCTTGAATCGAAAAAGGAAAATCTTAGTCCTAACAACCTTTCATTCATGATTCCCTTTCACAAATCAGTATATCACAATGCCACTAACCCATGTTAATATAACTGGGTGGATCAATATTATAAATAAAAAGGAAACAAATAAAAAGTGATCCTCATAAGACAAATCTGTAATATTCCCAATTAGTCCTAAGCTAATGGGAATATTCAATTTTGTTTTGTTTTTTGTTTCATGAATAAAATTGTAAAGGAGGATCAATAAAACTCCTAAACAACACAATAAATCAATGCCACATGTGAACAAAGATAAATCTAGGTTATTTACATAAGCACACTTAGGTGTGAAAGAGGCTGGATCATTTGACCAAGTCAACTAGGACCAAATGAACAACATTGTCTAGAGGGGATGAACCTCATTGACACACATCGCAATCTTAGTTGGAGGTTGCACATGCGAAAGAAGCTAAATCATTGAGATGGTTTAGGGTTTGGCAAGATTTCTATCTTATAAAAGGAAGAGGAGGACAACATGAGAAGGGTTGTTGATTGTATGATATTTCTGAATATATTGTTTGTTTAGACATATATCTCATTCTCTTGGCTATTTAGCAGAGAATAGTGTTGTTTAGCACTGGGTGTTCCTGATCGGGAATCCCACCACTTCCATTGAGTAGCCCTTGGAGGAGTCTTGCACATCTTGTCCACTATCAAGCATTTTGCCAAGCTTCATCTTCCAACTACAACGCAGATCTTGTTGAGGGTTTGGTTGTCCTTGTAATATGCAACAAGTAGAGGCTAGATCTATTCAGATCTAAGCCAATCTAGTGCCTCTTTTCAGTGGGAAAGTCTTCTATCTCATTGGCAAGAGTGTATTGGATCATTGGAGCTTTAGATATACATATTGGCATCAGGCCAAACTGTTCTTCAAGTCTACAACGCAGTCCATCTTCCAGTACTACGTTATTTGCAAGTGTAAAGTTCCAGGGTGTTTTGGCAGACTTTTGGAGGAGAGATCTCTAGTGTTGGGAATCTTCCCTTCACTGTAGTGATCCATGGATTTCTGATCTATTCCATGTCATATTTAGATCTGATCTGAATACTCCTATATTTTCTTCAAAAATTCTAAATAATCCTGCAGATTTGCTGCACAAGATCTCAAATCTACTCCATGTGCTTCATGTATTGCTGAAAACCCCAAGGGGTATGTAAAGTAGAGACTCAATGATGGTTCTTGTCTGTTGATCATAATCTACTTAATATTTTCCCTTCGCTTTGCAAACTCCCAATTGTTGTATGCTCAAATGCTCTATAAAATAACTCTATCAAGCCTTTTTGCAGTAAATACATGTGTTGCAGCACCTCTTTCTGAGGGATTTATTCCATTTTAGTCTTCTATTTCCTGTTATAAATTGTATGGGCCTCATTGTAAATCTGATTTGATGATGTACATGTAAATATTGAGCCTCCATGTTGGCCTCCTGCTCTCATTTTGTTGAACTGTGTTATTTTTTAGCAGTATTGTTTAGTGTTGCTGCTTGTTCCCTTTTGGGGATATTACAGTGGTATCAAAGAAATCATCTTGGCACAGCCTGTGCTTTTCTTGAAGAGCCAATATGTCTATAGAATAAGATGAACCTCTTACTGACAGAGAGAAGAGGTATCTAAGAAGAAGACAGAAGAAATATGATTACACATAAGACAAAGAAAACAAGGGTGAAACCCCTTTATCTGGAAGGCTAAAAAGAGAAGAGTTCTCTAACACTCTTTCTCAAACTATGCATGAGTTGAAAGGAGAAATCCAAGGAATGAGGAGGTAAAGACATGCAAATCCCTCAAGGAGATTTTCACACAAAGGAAGCCCTAGTATTTCTTACTATGTGTGTGAGCATTTAGCCACACAATCTGATCTATAATGTTGTAACATGCCTACTTTCTTAATAGAGGAAGAAGGAAAATGAGGAGCACTAAAGGAGGAAACTCTTGGTGAATATCTCCTAGAACATGAGTCTTAGTCAAAGTGATTCAAAGAGAATCTCAGTTTCTCAGAGTTATGTCAACTTAAAGAAGAAGGAAGATCCAGCCACTACAGTAGAAGAGGAGGGTGCATGCAACACACTTTGGGTAGATTCTCTCTACCTACTTTTGATGGATCACCTGAGAGCTCAGCCAAGTCTTGGGTAAGAAAGCTTGACACCTATTTCCAGCTACACCAAGTTTAAGAAGAAGAAGCCATGAGAGTAGCAGCGCTGCATCTTCAAGGTAAGGCTTATGCCTGGTGGCTATTTGAGTCTTCTTCCTTGAAAAGTGTAAATTTCTCTTCTTATGCAAAGTTCACTAGGAGGTTAATGAAAAGATTTGATTTGAGACATTCTAAAACTTCTTTGAGAGAGAAAATCAATCCCTACAAATATGAATCTTTGCATGAGTTGGAAGAATCCATAAAGCCAACTACATTTCTAAACATTGTTTAAGGGGTTGAAGATCTATTGCATGGTTTTCCAAAAGAAAAAGCCCTACTTCAGCAAGAACTCTTTTCTCAAGGAGAAGACATGAGGGTTCCTTCTTCAATAAGAGATCAAGGAAAACAGTATCTTAATGATGAGACATTCTCCATTGATGAGGAAAAGGGAGAGGAAGATCAAAGAAGATCCTCCAGCGTTGTGACAGTAGGTGGAGATCTAATTTTATTGAGAGATGGAGATGAAGCAACTGCTTCCACTAAAGGGGATCTTGCATCTTTGCAAGGAGTTCCTAAGGATCTTACATATGGAGGACATGAGCAGCATGTGTCTATGATAATAGACAATGAGATAGAACAAAGGAGGGGTCACAAAGCTGACATAGCAGAAGATGATCCACTAGTGCTAGGAGAAGAGAATGGAGCAAATGCTCCAATCAAAGGCACTCTTGCATCACTAAGAGTGGTCTCCCAATTTCATGAGACTTCCACACATGAAAAAGAGTTGAATTTGCTCAGTGGAAGCAGGAACATGAGGATCCCATCTATTATGCATATGAGGATGGTCCCTGAAATCTCACTATATAGTGGCAAACCACCTGGGAGGCCACCTGATTCATCTTTTGTGGGGAAGACCTCACAACTTGTTGCTCCAAACTTATATCTAGGAGGGATTTGAGCACTTGAAGACAAAGCTACAGCGCTGGGAGGTTTGGATAAGCTCAAGGAGGCGGGAAATCTTCTTCCCTTATCATCATCACCCACTCTCGTTTCTGGATTTGCGCTGTGGGAGGAGAAGAATGGAAGGATCAACCTTCCAACACACACCTTTGGCATAGGATATGTCAAGGAGGATATCAACAACATGACAGATATTTTTGTTGATGTATCATCAACGCTGTCATTGTTGAGCAGTTTAGATCTGTATTGGAAATCCCAACTACTAGTGGATTATTCCAAAGATCTTCACACATGTATGATACTTGATGACCAGCTACATGAAGAGGGATACTTAGTCCAAGGAGGGTTCATCTATCATCATGGTAGGATCTTCTTGTCTAGAGCTTCTAAGCTCAAGTAGAAGATACTACAAGGATCCTACAAAGAGTTATGTTTTAGCCACATGCATTCCATGAGGATCTACAACATCATCATGAGGAGCTTTGATTGGGAAGGCTTGAAAGAGGAACTACATCAACATTTTCAAGAATGCATGAGCTATGTGGAGTTGGGGCAGCTAAGGGACTCTATGCAAGAGTCATTTTAGCCATCTCTTCCTTCTTTTGAAAGAGGAGAAAGATCCATGCACAACTCCATGTGTATGAGAAACATTGTTGGTAAAGGATATGATCATGTAAAGCAAGTTTTATTTTCTGATTGTACATGTTCTTTTACCATTTTTATGTAGGCCATGACTCCTAAAAGGAGTAATGTATCATGTAAATTTCATGGAAATTGTTGGGCCACTAAAATTTCTGAACTTGGCCACTCCCTTGATGTGCAAAGGGAGATTTTCTTTCATGATGGGTGCTTCCCAAAGGCACCAAACATATCTCACACTTTCAGCCATGGTGAGATGACATATGCAGCAAGTAAGTGGTGGTAAAACCACTTACCATGTCTTGATTTGAGGAGGGCAGGAGATGCACTACGTTGGTATCATATGTGGGATTATGACCCACCTCCTCATACTCAAATTTCTGTTTGTATGTACATAGTTTTTCTCCCATACACTGATGATATACTTGTACTTTTTATGGGGATGTATGGAGTGATGATGGGAGCCATGTATGTACCACATGGGATGGAGACTCTCTATGTACCCTATGCTACATGTTTCAGAGAGAGTATTGGTTCAGCCATGTTTGTTTCATTTAATTTTTTGACTCCTATGGGATGGGTCATTTACCTCTCATACGAACATTGGAGAAAAATTTCATGCAAGGTTGGTTTGGTGAACACTCAGCTCATGAAGTAAGCTTATCACTTGATTGTGTCACCAATGGAGGAGGAAAGGAGTTGTAGCACTCACCTTATCTGTTGCTTGAGGACAAGCAACATTTTGGAGGGGAGGACTGTAATATTCCCAATTATTCCTAAGCTAATGGGAATATTCAATTTTGTCTTGTTTTCTGTTTCATGAGTAAAATTGTAAAGGAGGATCGATAAAACTCCTAAACAACAAAATAAATCAATGCCACATGTGAACAAAGCTAAATCTGGGCTATTTACATAAGCACACTTAGGTATGAAAGAGGCTGGATCATTTGACCAATTCAACCAGGACCAAATCAATAGCGCTATCTAGAGGGGATGAACCTCATTGATGCACAACGCAGTCTTAGTTGGTGGTGGCACATGCGAAAGAAGCTAAATCATTGAGATGGTTTAGGGTTTGGCAAGATTTCTATCTTATAAAAGGAAGAGGAGGACAACATGATAAGGGTTGTTGATTGTATGATATTTCTGAATATATTGTCTGTTTAGACATATATCTCATTCTCTTGGTTTTTTAGCAGAGAATAGTGTTGTTTAGCATTGGGTGTTCCTCATCAAGAATCCCACCTCTTCCATTGAGTAACCCTTGGAGGAGTCTTGCACATCTTGTCCACTATCAGGCATTTGGCCAAGCTTCATCTTCCAACTACAATGCAGATCTTGTTGAGGGTTTGGTTTTCCTTGTAATTTGTAGCAAGTGGAGGCTAGATCTATTCAGATCTAGGCCAATATAGTGCCTCTTTTCAGTGGGAAATTCTTCTATCTCATTGGCAAGAGTGTATTGGATCATTGGAGCTTCAGATCTACATCTTGGCATCAGGCCAAAATTTTCTTCAAGCCTACAGTGCAGTCCATCTTCCAGTACTACATTATTTGCAAGTGTAAAGTTGCAGGGTGTTTTGGCAGAATTTTGGAGGAGAGATCTCTAGTGTTGGGAATCTGCCCTTCACTGTAGTGATCCATGGATTTCTGATCTATTCCATCTCATATTCAAATATGATCTAAATACTCCTGTATTTTCTTCAGAAATTCTGAATAATTCTGCAGATCTGCTGCACAAGATCTTATATCTACTCCATGTGCTTCATGTATTGTTGAAAACCCCAAGGGGTATGTAAAGTAGAGACTCAATAATGTATGGATCTGTCATAGATCTGACTGTTCATGCAATATTTTTCTCGAGATCTGATTTGTAATCTACAACTATTGTATGCTTTATAAAATAACATTGTCAAGCCTTTTTGCAGTAAATACATGTGTTGTAGCACCTCTTTCTGAGGTATTTCTTCCATTTTAGTATTCTATTTCCTGTTATACATTGTATGGGCCTCATTGTAAATCTGATTTGCTGATGTATATGTAAATATTAAGCCTCCATGTTGGCCTCCTGCTCTCATTTTTCTGAACTGCGTTATTTTTTAGCAGTATTGTTTAGTGCTGTTGCTTGTTCCCTTTTGGGATTATTACAAAATCACAACACCTAGTGACGATGTAACTTCTTCAACTCTCTATAAACAAGTCAAGTTGTGTTTCTCTATGTTATCTGCATTTATAGCTATTTCATAGATATGTTTCAATATTATGTTCATATTTATGGGATATTGGGCATGACAGAGGAAGAAGAAAATCATGAATCATTCACATTTGGCCAGTGTGAGTACCCCTTTCTTTGTATTCACTTTTCATCCTGAGAAGAAAAGAGCAAAGCATAGGCCTCTCCTAGTTGGGTTCGTCCTATATTGGGTTTTCCTAGGGTATATATTGTATTCAATGTATAAATGGTGTGTAATTTTTTGTCTCTTTCATTTCACTTTTAGCTGATTCTCATTAATTTCTGTGTTAAAGCTAATGATATGAAGTCTGCAATCTTGAGTAGAATATTGCATAGTAAAATATTGTATAATATTATAAAATTTGTTATGAAGAACCGGTGGAACATACAAGACAGTGCACAAATCATAAATGGAATAAGAACCCAATGGCATGCATTAACTCCATTCATTATTTATGCTTGCCACAGATAAATAACATCAAATATGAAACTGCATATCAAAATGCACACTTGCATTTCTGACCCAAATGAAAAAAACCTGCAAAACCTCCATACTAAACAGATTCAGCTCCACAAAAAATGAGATTACTCACACTAATACCAAATGGAAATCAATATACACAAGCACAGACACATCTAAAATTGTGTCTAATGTGTACATCAATGTTCCAAAGCTTGAGGTTGAATATCTCAAATTTCAATATTCAATACATCAGTCATTTCTCTGAACTCAAGATATGAAATTTTGACTCTATCGAAACCAAAACTAGATGGATGTGGGATATTACATTCGATGTGCCTAACACATAGTATAGATTAAATGTCATTACATGCAAATAAAATATTGACAGACTCACCCACCCCAAGCAGGATATAGAGAATCTCACATATTTCGGTACAAACAAAAAAAACTATTCATACAAATACCACATAGTTTATTCTTGTGGTAAGGATATGGATCAAACTAAAACAAGAATTAGAAGGAGAAAAAAAACATACCTTTGATCCCTCTTCGCAAGTGCATGTTCTAAAAGTAAAGTATATCCAATTTCAACAGTTGATGCATTTTCCAAATAATCCTAGCCTAGACAAAAATGGAAAAAAAAAATCAGTATCACATGCCAGGCATAAGCAATCTCAAAGTAAGCATATGAAAAAGTTTCGTTCATAGTGCCAAAAATAATAACAGTAAGTTGAAGCACTCATTGGTGATAGAAGCACAGATCCATGTTCCCGGATACAATGGATTATCGCATTAAGTCCCTTGGATTACAAGTCAAAAAGAAACATCAAATACAACATACATCAACAGGTTTTTATCTAGATCTCTTCCGTGTTTGGACAAACAATAAAAAGTTGAATACAATTCATGTGAAGGAACAATTAAAGAAAATTCAAATCACACTTCAAATTCAAATTCAAGAATGAAAACTCAAAACCAAAAGAGCACAACAGAATCTCTAAAGAAGGTTTCATGATGATCACCAAAAGATGAATCTTTGCAAAAAATTTTGCTCTAAAAGAAAATCATGAGAGGCTATGATAGATAATATGAAGCTAAGACATTAAATCTATGGGATGTTGGATATCATTGAATTAACTTGTGAGTATTGATGATAAAGAGTTGAATAAATGACAACTACCTGCCCCTTTTGTAAACAAAGGGAAAAAATTTATAGCTAGATATGCCTGGAAAAAGGAGGGCATGGTTGCCTCTATAGTGATAACTGAGAAAATGAAACATGGAAACCATATGCACAATAGGCTGCATGAGTAAATGATAATAATATATGTTGGAAAATGACATTGATATGCTTGAGACGAAAACAACTAATAAATAAGTGAGGATTGTTGATAAAACAATTTGAAACTGAATCCGCTAGTTAGAAATTGTCCCCCACCAAAAAATTCTTTAGGATCCACTCAATTCTACATTTTGTATCCAAATTATCAAAATTCAGTTGTGCATAATTTTGTTTTCTGTGATAGCAACATAGTAGTACCCACACAAATGTTCAAAATGCAGAGCATATATACATGCATTTTTTGTTTATGCTTGAGGGATGCACATGCCATGGCTAGGGTTTGAAGCCCATACTGCAAATGGAGTAATCGACATAATCAGACACTGAAAATGCACATATTGTTCTAGGGTTCAAAGCCCGTTATAGTTTTTGAAATCTTAGAGATGGCAGCATCAACTTCACAAATGGCTACTACCATCAATAGAATATTGGATCTTTTCATTACTTTATTTGATGGATTGACAGATAAAATCATGGAGGAAAATCTTAAAGATGTTGATCTCAATGTTAGAGCTCAGGCACTCAATGCCCTGATTCAAAATTGTCAACTCCAGGTTTTCAAGCAGGGTGATTTCACAGTTTATGAGAAATAGACGAAGGAAGAATCTGTAAGGTTTAAGGGTCTCTCATCTGAAGATAAGCTCATATATCAAGTCATAAAAAATGCTGGAAATATGGGTATATTGAAAAAATATATGAAAAGAGAAAAAAAAAATCAACAGCAACAAGTTAACAAAGCATGAAAAATCTAGAAGCTCGTGGCTTAATAAAAGGGGTGACGTATGTTTCTGACCAAGCAAAGAAGGTGTATATGCTAGAATAATTGACACCTTCAAAGGAGATAACTGGAGGTGCATGGTATACAGGGCTAAACTTTGATACAGAGTTCACTAATATTGTTATAGTACAAAAAAAATTTCATTCCACATCCTATTCAAATACGATTTGCAAGTTGTAATATCGTGTCCCAAGGAAATTTTCTGGTTCACACCATGTTGAAAATGCTCCCACTAATTTTGCGGGAATGTCAATATTCATTTGTGATTGTATTGAAAATACTTACATTAAACATGTGAATACTCACTTTTTGGCTCATCATATCTCTAACATAATAAAATGCCAACTGATCCCGAGGATTTAAGACCTCTAATTCATTGAACAAAAGGGAGGAAAATAGGTTTGTTGGAAGGTTGTGCTTTCTTAATATGAGTGCAGTATCTGGCACATATGTCACATCAAAAACAAAATTTGGAAAATCAGTTACAGTGATCAAGAATCATGCTATATAGGTAACATTTCTGAAATCATGGATAAAAAGTAACAATGTTGAGCTCTCATACCACTGTTGTAAGGAAGCTTTTCAGAACTCCAAGGCTGCAAACCATCAACATAGTAATGGTCCATTTGATATATCATAACTTCTTTACTCCATTTTCCCCATCTAACTGTAAAACTGAATTTCTTAATGGTATGAATATTGTAAGGATGCTTGGACATAGCAATATCAGCATTGTTATTTATAAGGATATTTTTCAAAATTAACAAGGGATCAACAACAAGCTGCAGCTTGGCATCCATCCAAATGTTGTGAACACAGTTTGGGAAAAGCCTACGGGGAAGATATTTGGGTATGAGGCCATTCATTATAGATTCCTTGTATTCCAACTCTCTGAGCAAAGCTATGTGCCAAATTCCAATTATGTGAGACTCATCTAGCTTGATCTGGTACCTAGCAAGCTCTGTGAGAGTTGCATTGTCCATAAAAATGAAGAAACACACAATTTCTGCTGTGATTTTCCTTACATGCATGGGTTTCATAATCCTCTCGTAACCTCCAAATATAGCTAAAATAACCACCAAACCCCTACATATCTCAATGGCCTTTTGGCCTTATTCAGATAAAATGAACCCAGTGCAATGGAATTGAATTTTGAAGGAATATCAGAGGAACATCATCCTAGGGACTGCCAAGGTACTAGCTTATCTGCACAATGACATCCAGCCTGCAATTTATCATAGAGACATCAAACCCACTAACATTCTACTGGATGAGGAAATGAATGCCCATATGGCCGATTTTAGCCTGGCCAAGATTATGACTAAAGTAGGAGAATCCCTTGTGATGACAAACGTAGCAGGGATGCATGGCTACTTGGCCCCCGAATATGCTCTCTATGGAAAAATTACAGACAAAAGCGATGTGTACATATTTCGGGTTCTATTGATGGAGATCATGAGCTGTAGAAAGGCTCTCGACACCACTTCTGAGTCGGGCCCCATTATCTCATCGTGGATTGGGGAATGGCCCTAGTGAAACAAGGCAAGACTAGTTAACTAATAGACAAGAGTATTTGTCGGAGGGAGGAGGACATGATACAGAGGTTAGTTTTGGTGGGTATTTTGTGCTGGCATGTTATGGGGCACTAAGACCTCGAATGGTGGAAGTCGTGAAGATGCTAGAAGAGGAGGGAAATATTCCTGAAATCTCGGGCAGGCCTATGCTGCTTACGATGCAAGGTCCACGTGCTACAATCTAAAATAGTTCATTAATCCTTGTTTCTAATAGTGTTTCCAGGCTTGCCTTCAGCTCGATGGAGATGTTGAATGTCGGTAATCACATGTCTATGTAATTTTCTTGTCTTCCATTGACTCCAACTAAATGGATATGGGTACAGAGATATTGAGATCCTCCTCGGAACCAAATTTGAATTGGTGAAAATCCTGGTGACACGAAGATTTTCAGCCCCCCTACTCTACTATCCTAACTTGTCTTTGTCGACCATCCTGGTACAGGGTTTCAATGTCTCCAAAAAATTTCTAGAAGTTGAGGGATGGCAATCCATCACAGGTAGGTTTGTGGGGTAATTTTTATTGCAACACTCTTCTAATGCCTACGGAATCAGATTAGGTTTATTTGCAACATAAACGTGGTCGTATTCTTTATCAAACAAGTAAACAGAGTGTTATAGGTTATTGAATTTCAAGCCTCCATTTTCGTGCACTAGATCTTTAGTAAGAATGCCATTTAAGGGATTTTCTCCATGATAGGCAGGAGCCCACCATCCACAGATGTGGATGGATCGCCGAAAGGATATAATTTTTATGAACCATCCCACCTTCCACATAGACAAACATATATATCTATGGCCGGGAGATGATGAAGAGCTGAGGTTGAAGCCATCCCGTGCCAGCAACAATGGTTTATGGAAAAATTTATTCCTTTGGCATGGATAATTGCAAACCTGCACCTAGTGGATCAATCTTTCAGTAGTCAAAATGCATATTTTATAGCAAAATTTAATGGAATAATATTTAATGGGATATCTAATATTTTCAAAATAGCTATTTTCCTCTGCTGGATGATTGAAAAAACCACCGGCCAATTCCATTGCTTCAGAATAACTAAAATACCTTTTCCTTTCTTTGACATCCAAATTTCCTCCAAAGGTGACTGGCATTGACTCTAAATTGGGTTTTCCATGACCTTTCTTGAATTTCAGAGGAGATTTGTCGATTAATACCTCTTGCTAAATCTTCTAAAAAACATCTAAGGTTTCCAGTAACAGAGAAACTTAGTTTGGGCTTCTTATTTTTTCATAAAATGCAGTGCTTAAATATATTATTATCTTAAATATTAGGGTATCTAAATACCTGAAAACTAAAGATATAGGTTGCAAGACCGATTCGCAAGGGTTGTAGCTTTCCTCTGCAAATATTTCTCCGCTCCACATTCTAAGGGATAGTCAAATACTTGCCATGGAACCTATGTCTCCATCTTAATTTCAATAGAATGTTCAAAGCTTTGCAGCCTCCTGAACGATGTGATAATTCCCAGGAAAATGTTCGGCAAACATTCCATGTGATTGAAGGATAAATTAGAGTTCGAATCTAGTAGAGGAATGGAAGATTTGTAGTAGAAATGATTTGAGAAGAGTCGTGTGATAAGGCATGTGATAATAATTACAGTGTTTGAAGTTCGTGTTGCAACAGGGTGTAGCCACTATTGAGAGTGGGAATGTTTTTCGCCAATCCTCCATGACAATACCCTCTTAAAATTTAAATGGAGTTGGAAAATGATTTTCCGATGATTCAAAGCATTTTAATGGGAAGGGTCAAATTTTTTTTAATATATATATATATATATATATATATATATAATAAATATTTTAATTTCTTAAAAGTTATTCACATATTGTAAATATTATTTAATATTTTTCAAATGAAAGTTAGAAACTATGTTGAGTTTGTGAATTACTTTATCTTTTTATGTTTTTTGTTTTTTTCATTGTATATGATTAATTTAGATTAATCTAGATTCATCTTAATTTTGAATCTATCAAGTGTCTAGATGGATCAAATCTAAAGAGGTTTGATTCCTCCCTCTTGGCCATTAGTAGATCTAGAGTTAAGATAGATCTAGATTGGTTTAATTATTGATTTTATGTTTTTAATTTTTATTTTATTTTGACGGACCCAAAGTGTTAAAGAGGAAATTACAAAATCTTTACCATAGGAGAAGAATTCAACATTGGAGAACCCTAGAGGCCCGCAGAAGAATTGCAGGCGAAGAAAGGATCGTGGAGTTTCAGGCTAGAGCAGGGCGTAGATTTGACAAAGAGTGAACAAGCTCTAGACAATGTCAGGCTCTCGTATCCTTCTCAAAATGAAAAATAATATTAAATGGTAACCATGAATTTTTATCACATGATATATATTTTGTACAGAGATATTCACCATGATAGACCCTTTGAAGACACGCAACTACTCGTCAAATATGCTTTTTAGATGAGATGTCGATTGCGTACTATTGGACCCATATGGAGGAGGAGGAGTTGGTGGATTATGAACTAGAGGAGGGGGATTTTCAACAAATTTGGTCTAGTCACAAGGATTTTATCCATTCACCTTTCAAAGTCAACTTAGAAGGTGACCATACCATGGTTTTTGGACCTACCAGATCTTTAGAAATAAAAGTTAAGAATTCAATAGGAAACTATCTAGCGGTTCGAAGGCCCTAACCCATGCTTCAACCATGCACTATTTGGGTCCTTTAGTTTCAGCTACCCAATGCCTGAGGACGTTTTTCAGGGACTAAATAACCCTTCTTGGGGTTTTTGGCTCTAATTTTAGTTTCCCTATTGTCCTAGATATTGGAGGAAGACATACAATGTGTTGCTGCTTCCTTAGGTTTTTCAGAATTTTTTTAACACAGTGGGGTTTTGTCACTCTCAGAAGCCTCTCCAAATTTTTTTCTCATATATCCTTCATCTCAAGTTCCATAAACCTCACCCTCCTTTGACGAACTAGTGAAGGAGAGCCTTTCCTCGGCGATGGAAGAACATCAAACTAACATCATGAATGGTCTTGGGGTTTTCAGGGAGAAACACTCTTGTGAATAAGGATTTATGATTCAAAAGGAGTCTGAGAAAGAAAGGAAGAGGAAAATCCATTGTAGTGTCAAGAAGAAGAACATAGTCCTCCTTTCTCTAGTTTTGGGAGTCAACTTCACCATTCAAAAGAATGAGGAAATGTCCCAAAAATCCTTGGTGGGGTAAGTAAGGGGTTGAAAATTCAGGTCCTCGACTCTAAAAGTGTGGGCTGAAAAGGAAATCTTACCTATTGTCAAATTTCCTCCAAAGGTGTCGTTGTTAGCCCAAGGTTGGATTCATATGTGCTTCAAAGATGTAGCAGACACCCAGAAGGTACAACAAATGGTTTAGAAAATTGATTCATCTCCTATCCTTTTCAATTTCTAGATGCCCCTCTTCGATGTAAAGTAGGAGAGACTAGATATGGCCCCAATCTAGGTTCATCTTCCAAGTCTCCCTCCTAACTATTGGGACGCCCTAATTTTCAAATATATAGGTAACTCATTGGGATCTTATTTAGCCCATGAATCTGCATAGTTAGAGATGGGGATTAAGATATACACCCATATTTTGGTTAATATGGACCTCAGAGAAGGGCTTATAGAAGGCATGGATATCAGGATTGGGGTGGATTGTATTCAAATATTGGATTATGAAGGAATAACTTTTAGGTGTAGGCAGGGCCATAGGTATCGACACATTGCTAAAAACTATGAGATTCCCTTTTCTACGTAGGAATATCCATCTAGAGGCAAGGAAATATTAGGTTAGAAAAGGATTCTGGATTGGAGGTTTTGGGCGCCAAGGAAAAGCTAGATGGTGCAACTCCTCTCTGCAAAAGTACATGCTCCAAGTCATTGGTGACAATTTTCAAGAGATGGTGTTTATATTGTCAGTTGTCTAGAATCTCTACTAAAGGGGTGGAGTTTCATTTCCTTGGATGCTAATGGAAGGTTGAGGGGTTTAGAAGTTGGATGGAAAGACAAATATTTGGGTATCCAATTCTTTGGGTTTGGATTTTGGTTTGTCCATTGAGGGCAAAGAGGGAGAAGTGGAGGGAGATATGGAGAGGGAGGTAGGGAGAAGCCTAAAGAAATGGAGGGACCGAAAAAGCGAGAGGGAGAGAAAGGGAGAGCTAGAGACTAAGAATTATGCACACTATTTTTTTGTATTTATTAGAACAAAGGTTTGATATTGTGTTTTTTTGAGGAAAAGGAGAGAGGAAACCCTAATTTTGGGGGATGAAATGGTTATGGTAGCAATGAATCTTTTGAATGAAACATTTATTTTTCATGTTATAAAATTCCACCTGTGTAAGAAAACTACAAATGATGTTCAAACTAAGTTGTAAAAATCTAGAATCTTTATTAAATGTAAAATCATTTTATTGTTGAGAACTATCTAGGCTAGGAATGAGACTCCAACACCTTCCATTGACTAATTTTCAGTACACACTTCATTATAGGCCTCTTTTATACTCAATTTAATATCAATTTTATGCTTAAATTCCAGGACTACCACAAAAATTCCCTCATTCCATGCTTTACTAGATGCCTCTTATATATTTGTAGCTTATTTATCATGTAGGAACCTCTAGGACATATGGATCCAATACATGGCTTAACCCCTAGAAAAATACATTTTATGCTTCCTCAAAATTGACCTTAACAAACTCAATGGATTCCTTTAGTGAAAGAATAAATTGGCACCAAAGTTCTATGGATTTTATCAAATTCATAAGAAGATTATTTGAGATGCTTTTACCTTGAATCTGCTAGAGAGAATTCTAATTCATGATGCATTTCAAGTTTCATGCTTAAAGAAGAAAATGGGTGGCCATTGTCTCGTCTAGACTGAGTTATTTGTACTCCATGAATAAGGCAAGCCTTTTCAAAATGCAGACTTGAAAAAAATCTTTACAGTCCAAACCAAGTGATATGGTACCTCAATTAATGGAAGGAATTTCTCACTGAAAACGATTTTTGGGAAATTGAATCATTCGTAAATAAACATATCTCTTTTCCCATGGTTTGATTTTATCTTACTTGAAAGTTGAGATGCACTATCAAAGATAGAGTTGGGGGAAGGTGTGGAATGGCTTTTAATGTTCTTTATAAGTTGATTGTCAAATTTAGGTGCAAGAAAAGGAGATCTCGATGTCATGGAGATCTCGATGCTAACATAGTGAAGGGATGAATTGATGCAGGAAGTCTATAGTCTAAAGGTCTTGGTCGTCTCGTCTTAAATCTACTAAAGGAAGAATTTTAGCTGGGTTTCCCCAAAGAATGGGGTTTTTCCCTGACATGTGCCTACATCTTGCGTATTCTTCTATTTTTTCATTGGCAATACTCTTGATGATAAGAAAAGATAAATTGACAGAAAAAATAATAATAAGAAAAAATCACAAGATAATGTCATGAAAAGAGAAATTGTTTAACTGCCATCTTTTTAATTTCTCTAACACATAACAACCTCCATCTCAGGGTGGATTAAATGTCATATAATCCATATCAAGTACTCATATAATCCATATCAATTACTCATATAATCCATACTCTTTAGTATATCAAAGAGCTAGAAATTGATGCTTCTTTTCCCCTAAGACCCTACAAACTCTATATTCTCCTTGAGAACCTTAGCATCTATAGCAAAATCAACAATGTTCCTACCTATTTTACAATGTCATGAATTTGAGAATTCCACCAATTTAGTGAAACTCTAAACAATTTTTTATAAAACAAATGCCTAGCTCGAAAGACTCCATGTGTGGCATTGATCACCATGGTGTTACTCTCTAGTAAATATTTTTTGGTGGACTCACCAATATAATTTATTTTGATCCATCTCCACATATTTCTCTAAATACATTGATTATGTTGGGTTGTATCTTACACAATATTTTCAGTGGCCCTGTGGTTCCATGACACACCTACATCATGTCATCCATAAAGGGCACAAATTAAATGGTTTAGTCCCTCTCATAGTACATTAACACTCTCACCCAGTCACTCATCACACCATAGACCAACATGCCTTTCCTCACTGTGCAAGTTGGCCTTTATTTTGAGAATATTAGGAGTTGGAAGGTAAGCATGACGAGGGTGTCATTTTATCAAGACGAGTCTCTCATAAGGATAAGCACTTTAATGAGAAATAAAATCACAATATTGACCACCCACTTCTTACCATTCTCACACCATAAAAAAAAAACTCTAAAAAATGCCATTCTTAAGATATCTTGTGTAGTTTCCTAATGTCATTCAAGTAGAATCTCTGAATTACTTAGGTCAGTAATGGTGCGATCATTTTTTTATTCTATTAAAGGAAATATTTATAGAAATGCACCCCATAAAAAATAAATCATCGATTCAAAATGAATGGAAATGAATGAATAAGAGGGTGTGTCGGGGAGTGCCAGCGATTGTCAAGCGTGCCAAGGGGGGGTGACAAGGCATGTTGGGGAATGCTAGGGCATGTTAATAAGTGTAATGGTGTTATAACATGTGCCATATAGTGCCAATGCATGCCAATACATTCCATGTGTTAAATCTTGACAAGATGTGCCAGGTGTATGCGAACATGTGTCAAGGAGTGCCAGACAAAAAAAGGGAACACCAAGTTAAAATGAAAATAAATGAACACATATGAGGGTTAATAATTTAGGAACTTACCTTTTCAAGAGGGGCATGCTAGGCATACCAACACTAGTGCCAATACATGCCAAGGGCCAAGTGCTAGTGTGTCTTAAGTACCAAATCGTCCTTTATTACTTCTCTCTTAATTGTGATAATTGATCTCAAATAAATTTTATCTTAAGCCATCCCAATCATTCTAGGGCATTCAAACACATGCCAATAATTGTGAAGTGCCACCAAGTTCCAAGAGCCAATACGTGTCAGGGATTTATAGGGCATGCTATGGAGTTCCAGGTTTTTTGAGGAGGGAGTGACAAGATATGCTAGATACTTCCAAGGCCTGTTAGAGTGTTGGGGAAGCATACCAAGATGTGCCAAGTGCCAATGTGTGTTAAACGTTAGCGAGTTCCAGGGAGAAATATGTCAAAATGCATGGAACTGAATGAATAAGAATGTGTGACAGGGAGTGCCAGTGAGATCCAGGTGTGTTAAGGAGGGAGTGACATTGTATGCTAGGAAGCGCTAAGTCATGCTAGTGTGCCAGAGTGGCATGCGGCCAAGATGTTCTAGGTGCCAAGATGAAGTGTTTTAGGAGAAGTTTAGAATAATACTTGCAAGAGGGAATATTTTGGTTGTGATAAGGTGCGGAAAAAGTAATTTCAGATAAAGGGAGACTTTGGGTTGGGCACAAAACTTTTTTGCTAATGACTTGGTTGGGTTCCCAAGCCCCTTCGCTTGGGTTATTTTCCCACAAAGCCTTTTGTGGCCAAACTCACACAAACCCATCTCACTAGGATTTTGGAGTACGTCCCAAGCTACACAATTCAACAACATAGTCTATTTGTAGTAATCATAACTTGGTCAAGCTCTTATAGTCAAGCTCTAGACTTGGTTGGGTTCCCAAGTTGAAAATTAAGTAAGGGTAGTTTTGAGGGCATGATAACTAGGAAGGGTTAGGACATGCCAAGGAATGAAAAGACATGCTAACACATGTTGGACAATTTCAATGCATGTTGAGGAGTGTTAAGGAGTGTCGAGGCATCACAAGGGAGAACTAGGTCAAAATGCATGGAAATGAACAAATACGAGTGTGTGCGAGGGAGTCTTAGTGAATTCAAGTGTGCCAAGGATGAAGTGTGTTAGAAGAAGTTCATAATAGGATTTGCAGGAGGTAAACCTATGATTGTGATAAGAGGCTCGACAAAGAATTTTTATACAAAGGGAGATTTTGTGTTGGGCGCAACACTATTTTTCCTTTATCTATTATTTTTATATGACATGTGGCACACTTTGGCTGAATGCTCATGTTTTAAACTATTTTAGACAACTGCATATTGTACATTGTTGTGTATAATTTTTGGGGCACTCGGCTTGCGTCGACTTATATCTTGTGTGTATTGTGTATATTGTGGTTCTTGCAAACTCTTAGTTAATTCTCTAATATTTATATGAATTGCACATATATGTGAAATATTGCCTATGTAAGCTATGTTGCTTAGTTTTTTTATGGCCATGGCTAGATGTGATCCTTCTCTTGGTAAGTTCTTAAGTGGGAAAAGTTCAGCTTGGACATGAGTGGCCTAAGATGAGGTATAGGCAGTTCTTTGGTGAACAAGACACAATCTACTTGTAGTATGTGAAATTTATCAAGTTGTTACGGCTGAACCAGACCAACTTCACATGAACTACAGTAGCTAAGGACTTAATTGGGTTCCCAAGTCGTGAAAAAATATAAGGCTAGTTGTCAGGGCATGAGTGCCAAGGCATGCTAGGGAATGCTAACATGTGCCAGATAGTTCAAAGTCATGTCAAATATTCTGATATGTGTCACGTGCTAAGGCATGCCAAGATGTGTAAGGGTGTGAAAATACATGCCAGGGACTATCAAGGCAACAAAAAGGAGAAACAAGTTAATGTATAAGGAAATGAACACATCCTAGGGTTAATAAGTCATCAGTTTACATTTCCCAGGAGGGGCATTCTATGCACACCAACACTAGGTGGAAACAAGTGTCAAGTGCCAAGTGTTAGAGGATTCTAAGTGCCAAATCATCCTCTGTTACTTCTCTTCTAAATTTCAATAATTGATCTCAAATAAATTTAATATTAAACCATGCCAAAGCATACCGAGGCATCTTAATGAATTTTGCTAGACATTCTAATGATCATGGCATATTTAGGACTACATCTCTCTTTGCCCCCTTGATCAAGTGAGCTCCTTCTCACTTGATGTTCTTTCCTTAATCCTAAGGACTCCTTAAATAGTTTTTTCCTAGACCTCTTAGGAACCCTCTAGAACTTACGGGTTTTATTCACTTAGACCTTAGGAAATATTAATTTTCCTTTTTAATTTTATTTTAGATTTAAAACCCCATCTTGGGTCCAAAATCCATTTTCTTGGCTTCTTTGCCCACAAATCCTTTTGTGATCAAACTCACATAAACCCATCTCACTAGGCTTGTGGAGTGCCTCTCAAGCTACAAAATTCAACAACATAGTTTAGTTGTAGAAACTGTAACTTGGTCAAGCTTTTGTAGTCAAGCGAGGGCTTGGTTGGGTTCCCAAGTTTCAAAATAAGTAAGGGTAGTTGTGAGGGAATGATAGCTAAGTAGGGTCGAGGCATGCAAAGAAATGAAAATTCATGCTAACACATGTCAAAAAATGTCAATGCATGTTGAACTAGAGTATTAGGGAGTTTCGAGGCATATTAAGGGATAACTAGGTAAAAATGCATGGAAAGGAACGAATAAGAGTGTGTGCCAGGGAGTGTCACTGAATTCAAATGTGCTAAGGATGAAGTGTGTTAAGATAATTTTGAAACATGATTTTGTAATATTCCCAAATGGGGAATGTAGCAATACAGTGCAGATTGAAGGAAAATAACGCAGATCATCATAGACAAAGCAAGAGGCCAATATGGAGACCTTTCATTTATATTTATAGCAGAAAAATAGATTTGAAAGATGGCCCATAAGATGCATAACAGGAAATACAAGTCTCCAATGAAAGAAAACCCTCAAAAAGAGGTGTTGCAACCATGTGTTAAGACTGGAAAAGGCCTTATAGCATTATTTTATTGGTCTGCAACAGTTGTAGATTACACATTAGATCTAGAGCAGATAAGTGCATAAAAAGTCAAATCTATAACAAATCCATACACTATATAGGCTCCTCTAAAGAATCCCCTTGGGGTTTTTAGCAAAACACCAAGTACAAGTCATAGATTTCACATCTAAGACTGCATATCTACTGAAATGTTCAGATCTAGAAATTTGATCTGATTTGATATGAACAATAGGATGATCTCCTCCAATATATTTCCAAAGTGAAGGGAAGATCCCCAACACTTGAAAACCAACTCTCCAAATGGTGTGCCAAAACACCTTGCAACTGCACCTACAGGAATAACGCAGATCTGGAAGTAAAACTACGCTATAGGGGTCAAAATGTGGTTGGCCACATGCCAAGATATGAAAATGAAGCTCAAGTCTTCCAATACTTTCCTCCCAATGAATTAGATGTCTCCTCCACTGAAAAGGAGCACTGAAATGGCCTAGATCTAAAATATCTAGCCTCCACTTGTTGCAGCTTGCAAAGAAAACCAAACCCTCAATGGGATCTGCGTTGTAGTTGAAAGAAGTAGCTTGGCCTTCAACTAGATAGTGGAAAATGCAATACAAACTGTTCCAAGAGCTACTAAAAGGAAAGAGGTGGCATTCTCAACCAGGAACACCCAATGCTAAAAAACATTCATTCTCAACTAAACAGCAAGAGAGAGATATATGTCTAAGAAGACAACATATTCAGAAATATAATAAACATCAACAACCTTCTAATGTTGCCATCCCCCTCCTTTTATAATATAAGAGCTTGCAAAACCTAAACCACATCCAATGATAATACTTCTTTCACACAAGGCACCTTCATCTAAAACTGTGATGTGTCTCATTGATGGCCACTCCTCCATGACAGTGCTGTAGATTTGGTCAAGGTTGACCCAGTCAAAATGTCAAGCCCCTTTCACACCTAAGGGTGCTTGATTTAGCAGCCAAGATTTAGCCTTTTTACATTTGGCATTGATTTATTCATCATTAAGGAGTATTATGGACCTCCTTTGATCTTTTATTCCTTAAACAAAGCAATAAAACAAAAATGAATATTCCAATTAGCTCATGACTAATTAGGAATATTAGTCCTCCCCTCCCAAATGTTGCTTGTCCTCAAGCAACTGATAAGGTGAGTGCTGCACCTCTTCTCCTCCTCCATTGGTGACACCAACATGTGATAAGATTCCTCTATAAGCTAAGTGTTCACCAATTCATCCTTCCATAAATTTCTCCTCCAAAGTTCTCATGAGATGTAAATAATCCATCCCATAAGGAGACAATAGCTCAAATGAAACAAACATGGTTTGCCCAATGTTCTCCCTAAAACATGTAGCATAAGAAACATGGATAATCTCCATCCCATAGGGCAAATACGTACCTCCCATCCTCCATCCATGTATTCCCATAAACAGTACAAGTACATCATCAATGTATGGGATCAAAACTACATACATACAAACAGAAATTTGTGCATATGGAGGTGGGTCATAGTCCCACATGTGGAACCAGCGTAGTGCATCTCCTAACTGCATTAGATCATGATGTGGTAAGTGATTTCCCCACCACTTACTTGTTTTCCAAGTCATATCACTATGGCTGAAAGTGTGATATATATTTGGTGCCTTAGGAATGCACCCATCATGAAACAAAATCTCCCTTTGTCGTTCAAGGGAGTGGTCATGTTTAGAAATTTTTGTGGCCCATAGTTGGCCATGAAGTTTGTAAGGTATAGTGCTCCTCCTTGGAACTATGGCCTTCATAAGCATAGTAAAAGAATGCATATGTTCATCAAATAAAATAATAGGTACACAAGCATGTCTTTCACCAATGTTCCTCCTTAAACAAATGGAGTGGTGCATAGATCTATCTCTTTTCTCACAAGAAGGAAGAGATGGTTGAATTAACTCTTTTATAGAGTCATGTTTCTGTCCCAACTCCACATGGTGCTTGCATCTTTGAAAATTTTGATATAGTTCTCCTTCAAAGCCCTTCCAAGTATAGCTCCTCATGATGATGTTGTAGAACCTTGTGGAATAGGTGTGGCTGAAAAAGAACTCTTCATAAGCTATTTGTAGTAACTTCTCCTTGAGCTTGGAGGCTCTAGATAAGAAGATACTACCATGATAGTAGATGAATCCTTCTTGGACTGAATAGCCCTCTTCATGTAGCTGGTCATCAAGTATCATTCATGTGTGAAGATCCTTGGAATAATCCACCAACAATTGGGATTTCCAATATGGATCAATCTCCCATAGTGATAGCGCTGATGATCAATCAACATAAATTTCTGTCATAGGGTTGCTCTCCTCCTTGACATCTCCCATTATAAAGGTACATGTTGTAAGGTCATCCCTTCCATGCTTCTTCTCCCACATAAATCCCTCCAAGATAGTGTGGTATTTTATAATAAAACCAGTGGGATTGGAAAGCAAGATCTCATAGGCTACATGTAGTAGTTTATCCTTGAGCTTTGAGTCTCTAGTCAAGTAGATCTGATCATGGAAATAAATGAATCCATCAACTACTCTATACCTCCTATCCATTACTTTCCCATCAAGAACCTTACATGTGAAGAGGTTCTTGGAATATTCTACCAATATTTGGGACTCCCAATATGGATCTAGGCTTCCCAACAATGACAGCATTGTAGAAATATGAAATGAAGCTCCTGTCATATCATGGTTCTCCTCTTTGACATGTTTAATGCCAAAGTCACATGTTGGAGTGTTGTTACTCCATATTTTTTGCCTCTCTTGCAGCTGATCTTGCCCAAAACAAGATTGAATTACATGGAAGTCAAGCTCCTCTAGAAAGGTCTCTTTCTTCCAAAACTTCCATAGTTTGGCCCATGCATGCAAGAGTGTTCATACCCTCTTGTCATATTCAGAATTCTTCCTTATGTGTAGGAGTATCATTTTCTACTCCAAGACGATGGAGTGGCTATTTGACACCATACTCATGTCATCATATATTTCTGAATCATTTTTCAATGCAAATAGTTGGGTTGGAGATGGCAATGTCCATATCAGAAAATTGTTTACCCCTCCTTTGAACCCTTCAAAGGTTCTCATTGTTGTGCTAGCTTCTCCCTAGGCTCCTTCTTTAGCCAAATATGTAAATGCTGCACTAAATTGAGAGAACACTTTATTCATCTTCTAATCAGGAGGTCTCCCTGGTGGAATGCTTCCATGTAAAGAGACATCAAAATCTGAAGTAGACTGTATAAATGAGTGGACTAGTTTATCCCTCCCTTTACTGCATAAATAAGTCTCCTTCTTTTGAAGATAAACCCCTTGAAATAAACAAGGGTGCATGCTCCTCTTCCTAGTATGTTGATCAACCCTTCCTCCTCCTCCTTGGATCAAGGTGTTACTACCCATTGCTACTGTCACATGATGCTCCTTGGGAATTTTTTGCAATGATGAAAAAGCTTTTCCTATTGAATCAATAACTTCATGCCCATCCCCATGTGGTGATGATCCTTCTTCTAAAGTGACAACGCTGTTACTTCCTTCTTGTTCTTTCTCCTCATCAATATTTGAGAATACCTCATCAACAATGAGAGACCCTAGATCTTGGTCTTCCCTTGAAAGAGGAGTCTCCATGTCTTTCTTTTGAGAATAAATCTCTTCCTACAATGGAGATCTTGCCCTTGGCAAGATATCATACAAGTTTCCATCCCCTCCAATAGAAATTTGAAGTCGAGTTGGTATAAAATATCTTTCCAACCAATGAAAAAGTTTTGAATGTTTATGTTTTTCTAGCTCAATCAAATATGTTTCAAATTGTTTTACATCAAATATCTTCGCTAATCTCTTAGTGAATCTTGCATAAGTAGATATATTTGCATTCTTTAATGAAAAGGATTCAAATAACCACCAAGAATAAGCTTTACCTTTAAGATTCAGTGTTGTTGTCCTAAGGGCTTCCTTTTCTGAAACTTGATGTAGATGCAAATATGAGTCTAGATGATCTATCTAATCCTTGGCTGTGCATGTGGAGGACCCATCAAAATTTGGCACAAAGAATCTACCTCTTCTGCTTCTTTTATGATTTATGGGTCTTCATTCCTCCTTGAATTGGCAAAACTCTTGGAAGTTCAAGTGCTCCCTAAAACTCCAAGGTTGAGATTCATACTCCTGAAGATAATCACTCAAAGTCTCCTCCTTTGGTGCATCTTCTTCCTCCATCTTTCTTACAGTAAATTTGGGAATAGTATAACGTTGTAGATTTGATTGTGTGGCTGAATGCTCACACACATAATATGAAGAACTAGGGCTTTCTTCATGTGAAAATTTTCTTGAGGGATCTTCATGTCTTTCCCTCCTCATTCCCTTGATTTCTTTTCTAAGCTCATGCATAGTTTGGAGAAGAAGTCTTGAAAACTCCTTTCCCTTCATTCCTCCAGATAATGGGGTTTTACCCTTGTCTTATTTCTTGTCAGTATAATCAATTATTTTGTGTATTCTCTTTTGATACCTCCTCTTTCTGTCAGTAAGAGGCTCTCCTTCTTCAGAATACATATTGGCTTTTTAGAAAGCACAAGATGTGCCAAGATGATGCTCTGATACCACTGTAATATTCCCAAATGGGGAATGCAGCAATACAATGCAGATTAACAGGAAAATAATGCAGATCATCATAGAAAAAGTAGGAGGAAAATATTGAGACCTTTCATTTGTATTTACAACAGCAAAATAGATGTAAAATATGGTCCATAAGATGCATAACAGGAAATACAAGTCTCCAATGAAAGAAAACCCTCAAAAAGAGTTGTTGCAACCATGTGTTAAGAATGGAAAAGGCCTTGCAACGTTATTTTATTGGTCTGAAACAGATGTAGATTACACCTTATATCTAGAGCAGATAAGTGCATAAAAACTCAGATCTATAACAGATCCATACACTATATAGGCTCCTCTAAAGAATCCCCTTGGTGTTTTCAGCAAAACACCATGTACAAGTTCTAGATCTGAGATCTAAGACTACAGATCTACTAAAATATTTAGATTTGGAAAGTGGATATGATCTGATATGAACAATAGGATGATCTCCTCCAATAGATTTCCAAAGTGAAGGGCAGATCCCCAACACTTGAAAACCAACTCTCCAAATGGTGTGCCAAAACACCTTGCAACTGCACCTACAGGAATAACGCAGATCTGGAAGTAAAACTACATTATAGGGGTCAAAATGTGGTTTTCCACATGCCAAGATCTAAAAATTAAGCTCAAGTCCTTCAATACTCTCCTCCCAATGAAGTAGAAGTCTCCTCCACTGAAAAGGAGCACTGAAATGGCCTAGATCTGAAATATCTAGCCTCCACTTGCTGCAGATTGCAAAGACAACCAAACCCTCAATGGGATCTGCATTGTAGTTGAAAGAAGTAGCTTGGCCTTTAGTCAGATAGTGGAAAATGCAATAAAAACTCTTCCAAGGGCTACTCAAAGGAAAGAGGTGGGATTCCCGACCAGGAACACCCAATGCTAAACATCATTCATTCTCAGCTAAACAACAAGAGAAAGATATATGTCTAAGCATACTATATTCAGAAATATAATAACCATCAACAACCTTCTAATGCTGCCATCCCCTTCCCTTTATAAGATAAGATCTTGCAAACCCTAAACCACATCCAATGATAATACTTCTTTCACACAAGGCACCTCCATCTAAAACCGCGATGTGCCTCATTGATGGCCACTCCTCCATGACAACGCTGTAGATTTGGTCAAGGTTGACCCAGTCAAAATGTCGAGCCCCTTTCACACCTAAGGGTGCTTGATTTAGCAGCCAAGATTTAGCCTTTTTACATTTTGCATTGATTTATTCATCATTAAGGAGTATTATGGACCTCCTTTGATCTTTTATTCTTTAAACAAAGCAATAAAACAAAAATGAATATTCCAATTAGCTCATGACTAATTGGGAATATTACAGATTTACAAGAGGCAAGCCTACGGTTGTTATATTGGGCTCGACATAGCAGTTTTAGACAAAGGGAGATCACTTTGTTCTAGGCACAACGTTGTTTTCCCTTTAGCTAGTTTTTTTATGTGAGATGTGGCACACTTTTCAAGTCGCATGCTCATGTTTTAAACTATTCTAGATAATTGCATATTGTACATTGTTATGTACAAGTTTTGGGGCACTCAACTTGTGTCAGCTTATATATTGTGTGCCTTGTGCATCTTATGGTTCTTGCAAACTTTCAGTTAATGTTCTACTTTTTATATGAACTAAACATACATGTGAAATATTGCTTGTGTAAGCTATGTTGCTTAGTTGTTTTATGGCCATGGCTAGATCATGTGATCCTTGTCTTAGTAACTAGTTAAGTGGGATAAGTTGAGCTTGGACATGAGTGGCATAAGATGAGTTATAGGTAGTTCTTAAGTGAACAAGGCACAATCTACTTGTAGTAGGTGCAATTGGTCAAGTTGTTGCGGTTGAAGCAGGCCAATGTTGTCACATGAACTGTAGTAGCCAAGGACTTGATTGGGTTCCCAAGCCGTGAAAAAATGTAAAGGCTAGTTGTGAGGACATGAGTTCCAAGTCGTGCTAGGGAATGCTAAGATGTGCCAGATAGTGCGAAGGCATGTCAAACATGCTAAGATGTGCCAAGTGATAAGGCATGCCAAGATGTGCAAGGGTGTTTCAATGTATGCCAAGGATTTTCAAGGCAACAAAAGGGAGAAACAAGTTAAACTATAAGAAAATGAAAACATAAGAGGGTTAATAAGTCATTATTTTACCTTTTCCAATAGGGGCATGCTAGGCACACCAACACTAGGCGCCAATAGGTGCCAAGTGCAAAGTCTTAGTGCATTTTAAGTGCCAAGTCTTCCTTTGTTGCTTCTCATCAACTTTCCAACAATTGATCTCAAATAAATTTAATATTAAACCATGCCAAATCATACCAAGGCATCTCAACGTATTCCATACAAGCTAATACTTTCCAAGCACCAACACGTGCCAAGCGCCAATATGTGTCAGGTAGTGTTATGCATGCTATGAAGTGGAAGGGCATGTTGAAGAGTGCTAAGGTGTGCTAGAGAGTGCTAATGCATGTTGAGGAGTTTTAAGGAGTATTAGGACAAACATTAAGGGAGCACTAGGTCAAAATTCATGGAAGTTAATGAATACGAGGAACGTGTGCCAAGGACTAGTGTTAATGAGTGCTAGCTGTCTTGCCAAGGAGGGAGTGGCAAGGTATGCTAAACATTGATAAGGCATGCTAGGGAGTATCAAGGCATGTCAAGAAGTTCCAAAGTGTGTCAGTGAGTTCTAGTGTATGCTAATTATATGTGCCAAATAGTGCTAAGATATGTCAATACATGCCAAGTGCTAAGGATGTGTAGAGTGCGAGGGTATGTCAATTATGTCAAGAAGTGTCAAGGCAACAAAAGGAATAACCAAGCTAAAATGCAAGGAAATGAACACATAAGAGGGTTAATAAGTAGAGACTTTATCTTTTTCAAAAGGGGCATGCTAGGCACACTAATAATAGGTCCCAATACATTCCAAGTGGCATTGTGTGCCAAGTGTTAATGTATGTCAATGCATGCAACCAAGGTGTTACAGGGCATGCTAGGGACTACATGCACACCAACACATGCTAGGAGAGTTCCATGTTGTACTATCACATGCCACCATGTTCTTGGGTGTCAGTGTCATGACAATATGCTCTAGGTACAAAGATGTTCCAAGACATGCGAGGTGCTAAGAAATGTTAGTGTGTGCTAAAGCATTAATTTAAGGTGTGCCCAGATTATTGAGGAGTGTTAGGTATTTCTCATTAATAGAATTGACATAGTTTGAATAAGTATTAAATAATATATTTCCTATACACGCTAGTGGAACTTTATCTAAAGGGAATTTGCTAGATAATAAACTTAATAGATATGAATAATGTGTTGACTCATAGGAAAACTCTATTCGACTAGTCATTACTTGAGGGAAATGATACGCACTGATTAGTTCTTAACAAATTGACTGACTCTAACCACTATGGCATTGGATATATTATAAAAAAGAATCCACAATAATGGTATTAAATCGTTAGCTTTTGACAAAAAATATATTAACAAGCACATAGTGTCATCAAAAACTCATTGGAATGATCAATGATGACGAACATGTTTTGACCATCACCAAAAGTAACAAAAAGAGCATTGGTGAGGGTCATTAAAAGTTCGTCACTAGAAGTGTCACCAAAGAGAGAATTAGTGATGGGCCTTTAACGACCCTCACCAAAAGTGTCATTGAAAATGGCGTTGGTGACGAACCTTAAAGGACCATCACTATATACACTTATAGTGACGCTTTTTTAAGGACCGTCACCTATGTGACATTGGTGACAGACCTTAAAGGTCTGTCACAAGCATGACCCTCACCAATGTCCTTTTTCTTGTAGTGCGCCTATTGATTCAAGTGGGGAATAAGACTTTCAGGTTCCAAATCCATTAAGTGATATTCTAAGGAAAAAATGGAAAGTGACTCAAGAAAATGGTGACAATGAAGGAAATAAACCTACAGAAGTGCAGGGTCAGGCCATTCAGGGATTCCGTTTCAACAAGGGAAATGATGTCTTGCCACCACCTGAAAAATATGTTGAAGAGGGAGAAATTCCAGTGGGTGAGAGTTATATGTCTAAACTGCCCATTTTTACTCCTGGATTGGATGACAATCAAGCATCCAATGATGTGGACACTCTTATATAGGACACACCATCAGCCTTTTCAAATGGAGAAAAACCTGTTGTAATGGATGAATAAGAAGATGCAATAATGAATGATGGTGTTCACAGCAATGAAGATGAAGATGTTGACCATAAAGATTATGATTTGGAACATGCAAAGCGCGAGGACAATGAAGAGAGGGAAAGGAATGAAGATGAACAAGAATATGAATACTATCTAGAAGATTATGATGATGACTTTGCTAGGTAGCTTGGCGGCATCTTCTCTTCATTAGTGTCTTGTATTAGAATATCTGTTGAAAGCTCTTTGCAACTTTCTTGAAAGTTTTTTGCAAATCTTTGCATGTATTGGAAAGCACAATGGTGGTTTTTTGTTTTATTTTTGTTTGGAATGTCAGTGTAAAATTCCAATTTCATGTGTTTTCAAGTATGTCCATGTATTGGCAAGCACAATGGTTGTTTTCTATTGTAGTTTTTCTTGAAATGTCAATGTAAAATACCAATTTCATGTGTTGCTTGACATGACGTTGTCGCCACTATTCAAGATAATTCTTCCTTTTGTATGTATTGAATCTTGGTAATGATGATACATATCCTATTTGTTTAATATTATAGAGGAGCATGTATAGAACAAAATATCACAACTTAATTTTAGAGCATATTATGCTTCTCAACAAAGGGATCAGTCATGTCTTTGAATCAATTGGCTCGTTGGCATTGCAGCTACTGGCATTTGAATAATGTAGACCTAGGTAAATATTCTTAATTATAGGAAGACAAAAACAATTTGCTTTTGCAACTGTGAATAGTAGGTGATTCCTACTGTAATCTATAGAATTTTAAGGAATTTAGCTTAAATTGATTCTTTTTTAGTTTTGATATTCTCATTCTAATGTAAGCATTTTGTCTTCAAATTTTTTACAGTTGCTTCTCACGATTCCAAATGCTCACTAATATTTGAATTACATTAAAAAAAATTTCAATTCCAGTAACACCATGGGTTAATTATTTCGTTGTCTCTAATGTTGGAGATACCTTCATATATATATATATATATATATATATATATATATATTTATTTATTTATTTATTTTTTGTAGAGGCTTTGTTGCACCAATATCATCATGATTGCTCTATTATATGCTAAATAGAGGTGAACACTAATAAAGGGAAAATTTACTTATTACGCACAACAAATGGCATCACTATATATTATAAGTGCACTTCACTATATATTATAACTGCACTTGTGAATAAAGGGGCAGAAATAAATGTTGTGCACATAAGTAAACATTGAAGGGGGGGACAATAAAGTTCAACATAAAATATGTAGGAAAAATTAAAGAGTGAATTTTTTTATGAATATGTATGATTAAATGTAATTCTTTATTAGGAAACTAAAAATACATATTTAATTTAGTATTATCGGTAGAACAGTGAAAATATTTTATGAGTCTTTGTTTCATTTTATTTAAAATAATTTAAATAATTATTATTGTTGTTTTCAAAAAAAAATTACATGAATTACAGTTTTATTTTTCATATGAAATCTATTTATTTATTAATATAAAAAATATTAAAATTAATATAAAATAAAAGTATTAAAATTATAAAAAATATTAATATTTGAAGTTAATTTTAGAAAAAAAAATAAAAAATTATATATATATATATATATATAGATATATTGTAAATTTAGTAGTTCCTTACTATTTTCTATTTATCAAAAAGAAAGCAGGTTGCAACATATAAAAAACATGGTGACCTCAACCTGCCTGAAGGAAACCAGGTTTGTTGGCCACCTTAAAGAGTTAAATGCCATCCAGTATTGAAATAGTTTCATTCGTCTACTAGTTGCTATGTCCATTATATTATGTCTAACAAAGTGTAACTGAAAACAGTAAATGCTAGCTGCAAAATACATTGGAAACCAAGAAAAACATGAATGATCCGTCTAAGGAGTTGATAGGAGATGGGTATTTAGCAGTAGAGCCCGACATGTCTACTCGCTGCATAGATTGAAGCTGTCGCTCAATTGTTCTAATTCGAGCCATAGTATAATGCTGAGATACTCTAATCTCCTCAATCTCTCTTTTATTTTCCTGCAAAACAGAAACCACGTTGAGGTTTCCTTCCATTTCTTGTAAACTCAGCAAGGCGTTGGCCAACACACATTTGAGAGTCCAATAAGTATGGATGGACTGGTGAAAAAGAGACAGTCACTCTCTTGTATTCCCTGGGTATTTTATGAAATCCATGGTGTCCTCCTGTTGTTCTATTTCCTCTTCTTTGTTGTTGCATTCTCTCTCCCAGCCTTGAATTAGAGTGTGAACCTGTGGTGGGTTTTTTTGGATACCAAATCTATATCGTTTTCTCTCCCATTTTCACCCACCTTTCTATCTCTTTGTATCATTAATTGTTCTAAAACACACGAGGTAAACCCCTTCCCATTATCTTTCATGGAATATTTGATTAATGAAGTAATAGTCATGGAGGTTTTACCTTTGCAAGTATTAACTCCAGTATTTTCATAAATTTGGAAAAAGTAAAGGGATTAAAATTGCGAGCCATGGAGAAAATCCTAATTCTCAGTGCTATCCCAACCTACTGCAACAGCACAACAGACTCCATCTTACCTCAACGCTATTTCTGGCTTTTCGTGGTTTCCTTTTGGCAACTATTTTGCTGTTGTAATAAATGTGTAACTAAAGATATTTAGTTGTTAGAGGAAACATATGATTTCCTAAACATTAATATAAAGAAAGCTTGAGGGTTGTTCTGTGAATTGGGGATAAGCAAGAAAGACACAGATTTTGTAACAGAGAACTTTCCAATTAATTGAATGCATAGTATTTTTTTGTTTCACCTGTAAGCTGTGAGTTTGTCGCAACCCTGATTAGAGAGTTGGGCCCACTCTTCTGATAAGGTGTTGCATTATCTTTCTTTTGTTGATTTCATATTTCAGTTTGGTTTTGTAACTATTGTTCCAGTATAATCATGTAATTGCTGTGAATGCCTTTTTAATTCTGCAATCCATTTTAATTGTTGTTTTAGTAGTTTTTCTGTCCATTGATTTAAGCATGTGATTCAATAGCAAGTTATGTGATTGCTCTTGCATATATTGTGCACGTTAGTATTGAAATAACTAACGCCCTGGGTTGATAATTTATGTGAAAAAAGGGTTTGAATATCTGTTCACATCTGGACATCAACATTTTGGCCCCGTTGCTGGGGAAGGCTAACAAGGTGCAAGAACACAATTTGCAATTGATCTAAGGGTCGATCTCTCATCTTGGGGAGGGAATTTATTGCCCTACTCCAAGTCCTGAGCGTAGTGTTCTGTTTTCTCATTGTTTATTGTTTTTTTAAGAATTTATCTCTCGTCTTGGGGAGGGCATCCATTACCCTGTTCTAAGTCTTGAGCATAGTATTCGACTTTTCTGCTTTTTGATTATTTTTCTAAAAGGGCCAACTTCTCATCCTGGGGAGGGTATTTGATTACCCTACTTAAGGTCTTGAACTTTGATTTTCTTTTAGTTTATTTGATTTTATGCTTGAATCTACTCTCTCATCCCGGGGAGGAAGCTATCTGTCCTGCTCCGGGTCCTAAGCACTTTTTCTATTTTGATAAATTCTTCTCACCAATTTTATGAACAAAGATCTGAATAAGAGGGGCAGAGGAAGACCCCCAAAGAAAGGAAAGGATCTGGGAAGGAAGACGTATATCGAGGAGATCATTGAAAAGGCTAAACATGAAGCATCCTCTCGCGTTGCTGTCAGGGTAAGGGTTCAGACGAAGTCCAAAGGACAGTCAGTTGAGCAGCCAGTGCCATCCACGGTACCAGAGGAAATTCTTTCGACGGCGGAAGAAGCAATAAATATGATACCAGTGGAGGAGACATCCCTGCTGTCAGTAGAAGGGGAAGAAATAGCAAGCATAGGGTCAGAAGAACTGAGCAATTCCAATTGGGAAGAAGAACCTTCGAAAGGGTTTTCATCACCACGAGACCAAGGGAGTGTTGTAAAGCCTCCTGCAGTTGGATTAAGCAATTCTGACTTGGAAAGAGAGTTCCTAAAGGATTTTTCGTCACCAAGAGAACAACAGAGTGTGGCAAAACCTCCTACAGTTGAATCACCCCAAGTACCAGTCGCAGAAGCAGTGGAAATTCCCGGTGAGTATTGGAGAATATTTATGGCACCTACAAGTTCTTCTATTGATTTTCCAATTGGTAACATTATAGGTGATGCATCGATGAAGCCCATTCCTATAACGACTCTGCCTAATTTTCATGGGATTTATTCTGAAGACCTTGATACGTTCCTCTTCGAATTTGACATTGTTTGTCGAGGGTATGATTATATCGTCGATGCTCAGAAAATAAAAATATTTCCTGCTACCTTAAAAGGGACAGCCCTGTGATGGTTCATGGGTTTTGGAGGAAGGACTATTTCCTCACGAGATGCGATGAAAGAAGTCTTTTTTGGAGAAATACCAATATTATTGTAAATCCTGTGACATTAAGGAGGAAATCTTTAAGTTTGTACAGAAAGAGGACGAGAAAATGGAAGATTGTGTGGAGCGATTCAAATATATATTGCAGAGATCAGGCCATAGTGACCTGGATAAAGATATTCTGAAGATCATTCTTCTCCGTGCACTTAGGGAAGATTCCCTGCAATTTCTGAACATAGTAGGAAAGGGGGACATTTCAAAAGAATACTTCGACTCTATCTATGATTTTTGCATTCAGTGTTCATAGGGGGCTGTAAGGAGTGGACAAGGAATTCGGTTATTAAAGACTTCTGGTGGGGGGGGTTACAAAGGCAGAAATTGGAAACCTGTTGGATAAATTAAGGACTGATATCCTAAGCACATTATCCACCCAAATGGACACTCTGCAAGAAAAAGAGAAACAAATAGAGTTGGAGAAGACTATGGATATATTCTGCCCACAGTGCAGAAAGAAGCATCCTTTGAAGGAATTCCAATTAAACACAGTGGAAGCCTGCATAATCTGTGAACAAACTCATGCGACTAGCTTGTGCCCTTCCTTGCCCGAACTGAAGCCAATTTTTCAATGGGCAAGTGAAGAAAATGCGGTAGACTAGCTGTACTTCATGGGGCCGAAAAAATCCATGGCAAACTCGACCACCAGCTATGAATCCAGGTATGTTTTAGGACCCATCCCAGTATTTTAATAATTTTAATATGGGTCCCCAGTCTACACCTTTTTCATCTATGTGGTCTCAGTATCAATATCCCCCCTGGCAACAATGGGTTCCCCAGACCAGTTCAAATCCTTCATGGAATCAAAACTGGCGTGGACCCTCTCCTACTGGTCAGTTTCCACAATCTATGCCTCAACAACAACTTCAGTTACCCTCCAATGTACCTCCATGTAACCCAGCCCTTCGACCCAAGATTCCTATCCAACCGAATCTGAATCCTAATAATAAAGGGGTCCAACAAACAGACACTCTTAACCTTCCATATTATAGCATTTCTACCACAGGACTTAATGAGATAAAATTATGATCTGGGCGGGTAGTAAATGTTCGCACTTCACCTATTATCATAGAAAATATTGACAGTAAAGTTATA
Organism: Pinus albicaulis; assembly: GCA_034641835.2. Taxonomy (NCBI): domain Eukaryota; kingdom Viridiplantae; phylum Streptophyta; class Pinopsida; order Pinales; family Pinaceae; genus Pinus; species Pinus albicaulis. The sequence goes on from JAXQQM020087702.1 coordinate 42,140, forward strand.
GAACCATAACAGAGGACAGTTTGGGATAAATCAAACCAGAACACGACAAACCAAACATCTTCCCAACTTGTTCTTAACCAGGGTCGTCCAATCACCCCGCCATATCCTGAAAGATTAACCCTGATCAAACCCTCCAGCAAAGTTTGACTTCTTGGGGGAATTGAAAAATATTTTTATCAAAATACGCCTGCTCCAGGCTATGAGGGATGTACCTATATATGCAAAAAATCTTAAATATTACTGCTCTAAGAAACCTGGGAAGAAACCAAGGGATCCGTTAACCATTCATGTGATGGGTAGACTATCCGACATCATGCTAGGAAAGACCATGCTAGTAAAATATGGAGACCCAGAAAACCCAATTCTAACAGTACAAATCAATGGGATTGAAATCCAAAATGTACTGGTAGATTTGGGTGCTTCCATCAATATTATTACCTCTGAAACAATGAATAAATTAGGTCTTAGAAACATTAAGCCAACCCCTACTATCTTGGAACTAGCAAATAGGTCTACAATTGGAAATTGGAAGATGTGACTATTTCGGTGGATTCATGGCATTACCCTGTGGACCTCCTTGTATTACATACTCGATCTTCAGTTGGTGGTCATCCATTGATCCTGGGAAGACCTTGGCTCACAATTGCAGACGCCTACATAGGGTGCCAATCTGGGCATATGATCATATCAAATGGGATGGTTACAAATAATCTTACTCTCTACCCTCCTGCGGAACCCAGCCCATCTCAAAAACTATTAGCCAGAAATAAAAATCTACTAATAGAAGATTATAAACCTGAAAATGAAGAATTTAGACCAATCCTCACTATTGGGCAGGCCCTTCAATTCAAAACAGAAACTAAGGACGATACTATTAACACTTTTATTAATGATCCCGGATCAGTTTCCAATTCAACTTGTCAAATTTTATAATCTGCTATGAGCTTTGAAACACAAGAAAACATAGAACTAGAAGATGAAATTGAAGACATTCCTGTAACCTCATCCCATGATAGTATTCCAATTGAGATTGAATTGGGGAAAATGCTCAATATCAACCCAAATCTATTAGAATCCCAGACAAAACAGTTTTTAAAAGTCCTTCAAGACCATCAGGAAGATTTTGCCTAGGATTATACCAACATGAAGGGGATCCCTACTAACTTATGTACTCATCATATTTATATTAAGGAAGATTTCCGCCCTGTAAGAAAGCCCTAACGAAGAATGAACCCTGCTCTAAAGAACATTGTTAAAGAAGAATTACAAAAATTATTGTATGTAGGTTTCATTTACCCCATCTCGGATAGCCAATGGTTATCTCCGCTAGTTATCGTTCCCAAAAAGACCATTTCCCTTTGCCATTCATTGACCAAGTCCTAGACACCTTGGCTAGGAAGAAGTTATTTTCCTTCCTAGATGAGTTTAGCGGGTATAATTAGATCCAGATAGCCCCAGAAGACCAAGATAAAAAAACTTTCACATGCCCATGGGGGACCTTTGCATACAGAGTCTTCCCATTTGTCCTGTGCAATGCTCTTGCAACCTTCCATAGGGAAATTCTGGGAATTTTTTCTGATTTAGTCGATGACACTGTTGAAATCTATATGGATGATTTTACTCCATATGGAAAGTCATTTGAAGAGGGATTGGAAAATCTGGAAAAAGTACTCAAAAGATGTAAGTAGACCCATGTATCTTTGAGTACATTCAAATGCCATATGATGAGGGAAGAAGGAATAATATTGGCACATTTTCTCTCAACTACTGGAATTTGAGTTAATCCAGCAAAAGTAGAGGTAATATTACACTTCCCGGTACCCAAGCTACCTACTCAGGTACGTAGCTTTATTGGTTGTGCTAGTTATTACAGACACTTTATAGAAAAATTTGCTAAAATAGCACATCCACTTTTTCAATTACTAACAAAAGATGAAGAATTCTTGTGGACTAGAGACTATGAGATAGCTTTCATAAAAAATCAAGGGGCTGGTTTGCAAGGCTCCAATCCTCCGAGGACCTGATTGGGCATTACCATTTCACATACATTCTAATGCTTCTCAAACAGCAGTAGGAGAAGTTTTAGGACACCAGGTAGACAAAACACCGTATGCAGTTTACTATGTCAGCAAGAATCTAATTCTTGTTGAATTGAATTACACAGTGATGGAGAAAGAATTCATGGCTGTCATCTATGCTATCAAAAATTTCCGGCACTACATCATCGGGTATCCTACTTTTGTACATATTGATCATGCAGAAATAAGGTATTTGATGAATAAACCTATCACTCCTGGTTGTATTACAAGGTGGTTGCTATTGCTTCAAGAATTTGATATCACAATAGTAGACAAACCAGGAAAAGATAATGTAGTTGCTGATTTTCAGTCTAGAATGGATAACAATGATGAATTCACACCTATAGAAGATAGTTTTCCCGATGTGAATCTCTTTGCAATTTCTACTAATACTCTGTGGTATGCAGATATTACTAACTATATTGCTACAGGAAAGGTGCCCCACCATTTGTTATACAGGGAACAATGAAAAATTATTCATCACAGTGCTCGATAATTTTGGATGGTAGGGTACCTCTTTCATACAGGACCCGATAAGCAAATCCGGCGCTGTGTATCTGAGGATGACATTTACGAAGTACTGAAGGCTTCCCATGATGGCCCTTGTGGGGGGGATTTTGCAGATAAAAGAACAGTCCATAAGGTGCTACAAATGGGATATTACTGGCCTTCTATCTTTCGGGATGCACATAAGTATGTCAGGAGGTGTGATATTTGCCAGCACATGGGGAAGCCTGGTCAAGCTGATGAAATTCCTTTGCAGGCACAGGTAGTCCTCGAACCTTTTGAGAAATGGGCTATCGACTTTGTTGGACCCTTCAACCCACCCTCCAGCAAAAGGTTCAAATTTTGGTCTGTACTGATTATGTGACTAAGTGGGTCGAAGCTAAAGCTGTTGCGAAAGCAATAGAGCAGGTGGTTTCAGACTTTCTATTTGAACAAATTTTTTCTCGTTACGGTACTCCAAGAGAGATTTTTTCAGATGGAGGAGCACAATTTACATCACACATGATAGCAAAGCTTATGCAGAAATATGGGGTGAAACACAGGGTGACATCTCCATACCACCCCCAGGCGAATGGACAAGTGGAAAGCACAAACAAGACATTGGAAAATATCTTGACAAAAATTGTGGCATACCATCGTCGAGATTGGGCTTAGAAGCTACCTGAAGCTCTGTGGGAATATAGAACAACATGGCGGAACATAACTGGGTTTTCACCATTTTAGTTGGTTTATGGGAAATCCCTGTTGTTTCCAATATAATTTGAAATCGGTATCCTCATAACAACTCTTGAAGTTGGTTTGGATCTGTCAGATTCCCAGAAACACCGACTGGCCCAAATTAATGAACTAGATGAAATCTGTTCAATGGCTGTCCAGAGGACTACTGCTATCCAGCAGCAGAGAATTAAATGCCACAATAAGTTTATAAAAAATAAGGTGTTTCACAGGGGAGACAGGGCATTACTTTATGACTCTCGTTTTAAGGATTTTAAGGGAAAGCTTTACACTCGTTGGATAGGACCTTATGAGGTGGACGTTGTATTTGATAATGGAACAGTCAGGCTAGTCACAATTGATGATACACTTGCTTCATTTACAGCAAATGGACATCGCCTGAGATTATACCACTGCCTAGCCTCCAAGGATGCTTTCATCAAACATCTCTCTGAGAAATCTAGTTTGAAGGTTATCAATGCAGAGAACTCTTCCTTTGCATCCTCGCTCTAAAAATAAAATAAAATAAATAAATTTAAAAAAAAAGAATAAAGAATAAAGAATTATACTGTTAATATTTATTTTGTTTTCTTTTTGCAAGAGTTACTACTAAGGAGTAATGTTTCAGAGTTTAAAAATTTTCTAAGTATCAATGTTGTTACTCCTTGGATGCGGCTACTCATGATGTTGTTACTTGGTTGCTGCTACTCACGATGATGTTACTCGGTTGCTGCTACTCATGATGTTGTTACTAGGTTGCTACTACTCATGGTGCTGATTACTTGGTTGCTGCTACTCATGATGGTGTTACTTGGTTGCTGCTACTCATGATGTTGTTACTCGGTTTTTGCTACTCATGATGTTGTTACTTGGTTGTTGCTACTCCGGATGCTTCTACTCGTCATGCTGTTACTTCAGATGTTGTTACTCTGGATGCTGCTACTCGATGATGTTACTCCAGATGTTGTTACTCCGGATGCTGCTACTTGTCATGCTGTTACTCCAGATGTTGTTACTCTGGATGCTGCTACTCATCATGTTGTTACTCCAGATGTTGTTACTCTGGATGTTGCTACTCGTCATGTTGTTACTCTAGATGTTTTTACTCTGTATGCTGCTACTCGATGCGATTACTCCAAATGTTGTTACTCCGGATGTTGCCACTTCGGATGTTGTTACTCCGATGCTGCTACTCACGATGTTGTTACTCGAAATGCTGTTACTCACACTGTTGTTACTCCATCCGCATTTTTACAGCGCCGTTATTCTACCAACCATCACTTCCTCCAGGTAGGCTTCCAGGTACGTCTCCACTTGAATTTTATGGATTTAATTAAATATTCCATGTGAAGACATTAATGCCGCGAATGGTAATTTTTAGGTTGGCGGGGTGTCATCATAACTTAACGACGGCGTAATGATGATTTCGAAAGTCATTATTACAACTTTGTGTGTGGTACACCTTACGATCCTTACCATACTCTGTATAATCATTAAATACGTATTAGGATCCGCAAAACGAATGTGATACAAACTGATCAGTCCTTTCCACCTCATATGAAATAATTACTATTCCATTCATCACACTTACCATACCTTTCATGATTTTCATCGTTTCCCGAAAATAGCCATACGTATTTACGGTTACTACCCTTCATTTTAACCATGTTTTTTTTCCAAATTCGGTAACCACCACTCTGTCCAACGGGCTGCTATTCCAGAGTGTTGTTACAATCTCCACAGGATGGGCGGACGGGCTATGTGGCATGAACTTGAAAATATAGTTTCGGTCCGCAGTAACCCAGAGGTATGGCAAGTTTTCGTCAATGCAAGATGGGATACCTACTTCGATAGATTGTAGGGGTTTGACAGGGGAATCATAATGGATTTTGCACTTAATTTGGACGATAATCGCTCACGGGTCAGAGGATTGGAAATTCCTCTCGCAGAAGAAGCAATTGCGTAAGTTAGCAGGTTGAGATAGCAAGGGAAGTAGTGGTTTTCTCGGAGAATTCCTCTCCCAGAGTTTCCCAAACTATTTTTGTAGGCCAGGGAAAGCGTCATTCAATTAGGTAGAGGATATGAGCACAAGTATGTACCGTATCCATGGAACGAAGTCACAGGTTTTGTAATGAAATACATAACTTGCGAGGGTCAAGCCATAACTCTGTTTAAATATCATTTTAAAATTTTAACTCACCTTCGATTTCCCCAGGCTCAGGTGCACTCATTAAAGATGCCCTTCTTTCTATTAAAATAGTTACATCACATGGCACAGTTCGCTTGGCGTTCACGCCGAATGCCGACAGTTCTCTCCAATCATGGACTGGTTCGCTTACTGGTCATGCATGCAATAGTTAGATTTCGAGTTTCTTGGGAAAAACTCTGTGGATCATCAGAAGAAGAGATAGTAGCCATCATTCTGCTAGAGAAGAAAAGCCAGTCTCTCTGACTGGTTTAGTAGAGGAAGAACATTCAGAGGAAATTGATTAAGAGGAACCCGAAGAAATGGAGATGGAAGTTGGTCAGGAAGAACCTGAAGAAATGGGAATAGAGGAGACATTGGTGATATAGTCGAGGCTACCACACAAGAACCATCCTCACCTGAAGAACCCACAGATGAAGGAATTATGGATATAGTGCACGAGGTTGAGGTTGTTTTACATCATCAACTTTCATTAATGAAGAACAGGAAGGTGGAACATCAGACATAGGGATGGCAAGTGATGTTGTTTTGCAAGAAACAACATCACCTGCCCAAGCAGATATGAATATCAAAATAAGTGGGGGTGTTACACAAGAAACACCCCCGATTCAGCCAGAACAAGGAGACAAAGTAGAAGTAATCCGCGAAGTTGGAATTGTTCCACAAGAACTAGTGTTGACCACGAGAGAGGAAGCAATGTACGGAGAACAGGAAGATAGAGGAGAAATGACCTGGGAAGTCGATACTGTCCCATAAGAACCATTATCGACCTTAGAGGAGGAAGTAATGTACAAAGGGTAGGAGGACATAAAGGAAACGGTTCTTAGAATAGACATTGTTCCACAAGAACCAGCGTCAGTTCTGACTGAAGTAGTAGTGCATGGAGGTCCAACCCAAGTTGGAAATGAGGATGAAGAAGCTATTCCCCGTTCTCTATTCCAATATATGATGCCTAGAGGGGTGAGGGGATTCTGCTCATCCCAATGATTAATGGAGGAAATAGTTGTTCCACCAGTACTCAAGTTCTTCGACCCAGGGAAGGACATGGCCAATATCGGCCTAGTAATTGCTGAATCTCAGTAGGAGAAACCAGAGGCTCACGAGGGAAACATAATGCCTGTGGAAATAATAGAACACAAGATGGTTGATGGAAGTGTTGAACAAGCAATAAAATTCCCTGAGGTAAATGTAGAAGAAAATGCCCCTGAAGGCAGGGAGCCCAACCAAAAAGACCTAGTAGAAAAATTAGTTGATGACATCGGCAGCATTCCACCACCTCCTGAGCCTATTACAGGCCTGGAAGGTGAATTTATTATTAAACATGAATGGATTGAACAGTGTGAGAAAAGAAGATTACCTCTCAAGAAAAAGTATTAGCTGCAGTTGAATGAAACCATGTGATTGAGGAAGGAGGTTTGGGAACTGAAGAGGCAAGTTTCCTGGTTGAAAAAGAAGGTAAAAGTCTACAAGTGGAAGGCAGTGAAACCAAAAATTGAGGTATCCTCCACAACTACACAAACTGGTCCGATTGAACAGTTTTTTGAAGTCCAGGAATTCCTCCTAGATGCTGAAACCTAGAGATGGTAGTCTGCTGCGAATGGACATAAGAGGGAGATGATGTGAGTTTGAGAACAGGCTGCCTGTATCGTTACAGGATACATAGACCAGTTGGATAAAGCGTGGCAGAGACAAGTGAAACAAAATGCCAAGATAGAGGAGTTAGAAGATCAAGTGCAGTTGCTGTAATCAGATAAGGAGAAGATGTTTTCCCTAGTGCAGTAGGTAATGGCCTGTAGACCTCCTGCACATAGCTATGACTTATTCCTTCATGAACAATTTCTTTTATTTTGTCTTGAGAGTATATATAGGGAAATTTTTTATGAGATTGAGGATCCAATCTAGTTTCTCTGTATCTTGAAAATTCATGATATAATAGGACAACAATTAATGTGCGAGCTTTATATGCATGGTTATTTCTTAAGGTACGATTAGACCTTCAACCCCGTTTCATTCGTGGGGGACATTCATTTAAGATATTTCACCTTGTACACCATCAACCAGATTAAAAGGAGAAAGGCCTATGATATGTTTGAGGAAAACCAAGTCATCGGGCCCTTAATGATGAGAAGGGAGCACGGCTAGGCAACCAATATTTATAACAAGCATTTTAATTTTCTACAGATCAAGGGGCATAGAGGACATATGTTGACTACCCAGAAATGGTGTGCTGACCTTCGTGTCAGATAGATAGTAACTTTTCGAGATGAAGCACTAGATAGTTGTCAAAGGAGGTGGATGTTGTCATCTTCAGCCGTCAAAAGTCGAGAGCATTTTGGAGCACCTAACTTTCCACGTGCACAAGAAAGGGTGCAACGTTTTGTGGCATGCATTCAGACTTATGGGGTCAAGTGGATGGGGCTGAGGTTCCAGTTTCCCCTTATTTGGCTGCCAGCAGAGCAATATACTCCTGCATACAATGTTGAACCAGATTGGTGGAAGGATGTTGTTCTGACGGAAGGTTATAAACCCCCTAGGACAGAGATGGCCAAAGAATATGATCTCACACAACTTCATGCTAGCCACAATCAGTCCAACCTAGATCTGAGAAGACGACAAGCTACATGAGGACATGCAGATAGACTAGTTGGGGGGAGATGTTGGGTACCAAATCTGTATACTTTTCTCTCCCATTTTTTCCCACCTTTATATCTCTTTGTATCATTAATTGTTCTAAAACACATGAGGTAAACCCCTTCCCATTATCTTTTAAGGAATATTTGATTAATGAAGTAATAGTCGTGGAAGTTTTTCCTTTGCAAGTATTAATTCCGATATTTTCACAGATTTGGAAAAATTAAAGGGATTAGAGCTGCGAGCCACGGAGCAACTCCTAATTCTCAGCGCTATCCCAACCTGCTACAACAACACAACAAATTTTGTCTTACCTCAGTGCTATTTCTAGTTTTTCGTGGTTTCCTTTTGGCAACTAGTTTGTTGTTGTAAAAAATGTGTAATTATAGATATTTAGTTGTTAGAGGAAACATATGATTTCCTAAACGCTTGTATAAAGAAATCCTGAGGGCTGTGAATCGAGGTTAAGCAAGAAAGACATAGATTTTGTAACAGAGCACTTTCCAACTAATTGAATGCACAATATTTTGTTGTTTCACCTGTAAGCTGTGAGTATGCCGCAACCCTGATCAGAGATTTGGGCCCACTCTTTTGATTAGGTGTTGTGTTATCTTTCTTTTGTTGATTTCATATTTCAGTTTGGTTTTGTAACTTTTGTTCCAGTATAATCCTGTAATTGCTGTGAATGCCTTTTTAATTCTGCAATCCATTTTAATTGTTGTTACAATAGTTTGTTTGTTCATTTATTTAAGCCTGTGATTCAATAGCAGGTTATGTGATTGCTCTTGCATATACTATGCGCATTATTCTTGAAATAACTAATGCCCCAGGTTGATAATTTATGTGGAAAAAGGGTTTTAATATATTTTCACATCTGGACACCAACAGGTTTCCTGTAGAGTAAATATCAAAGAGATTTCCCATAACCTTTTTTTTTTGTTTTTCTACCTCACTTGCTAGATCCAACCATTGAGTTTGGAAGCTTCCGCTTCCCTTTTTCCTTTGCCTGATGTTTGATAGGTTGACCTTTTACCATTTCTGTATTCGAATGTACAATAACTAAAAAAGAATGAGTAGCACCTGTGAAAATTTTAAACATGCTTGTATATGGAAAGAGAAATTCAATAATGGTTTGCATGGAATATCTTATGGGGCCCACAGCTTCCTTCGAACCAGTTGATACCAAAGTGCATATAGCCATGCTATTACTGTTGAAGGTGGTAGAATATGTTAGCCACCTATGAATTTTTTGACAAGCAAACAGGTCGCTAAAATGTTTTTTGAGCCTTCAAGAAATACATTTCCTCTGAAAACATATCATTCTTGAAGCCTCCATGTGTCTTTGGTCCTTTGAACAATCTTCACTGTTGTTTCCACTAAAAAGCCTCACTGTTTATGGAAGAAAATGCTCAAAAAGGCCTCCATCTGCCGTATATCAATCCTCATAAGCCTCTGTCTTCATCACCTTCTTCCCCTTTCAAATTTCCTTCATTAACCCTCTAAATCTCCCCAAAACCCTATTTGAACCTTATATCTCCCTTTATCTGGTTTAAAACACCCTTTTCCCCTCTACCGAAAGCCAAAAAATCCCTTGAAAAATAGTTACTTTGGCTTAAAAATCCTTTTCTTTTCATTACAGGCTTAAGCCCTTTTCGGCCAGCCCCTAGCCCCTTTTCACCGCATAGAACCCGGCACCAAGACCAGGTGCTAAAGCCCTGGGCGCTAATCGCAATCATAGTTTCCCGTTGGAGCCTTTCCTTTGTTATTCCTATTTTTCCCGATGCGATGAGCTTTGGTCTATAGACCTCCGATTTGAATCCCCACCCTTGTTCTTTCAAGAAATCAACGGTCGACATTAATTTCGCACCGTGCCCGTGACCTCTTTCATTACCCCTCTGACTGACTGTGAACCGTTGATCTATCATTCTAATCCGACGGCCCTGCTGTAATTTCCAATCACAAGAGTTTTTATGTGCCACTATGTGTCCCCCCATTGGCAATCCCCGATCCAATCTCGACCGTCGATCTCACCTTGATCCGACGGTCCAAGTGTAATCGCAACCTCAGCACTTAGAGCTTTGACCCCCTGCCATTTCCCCTTGCGATTAGATCTCCACCATTGATCTCTGTAGATCTAACGGCTCCCATTCTTCCCGCCCGTTCTCTTGCCCCCCTGCCTTCCCGCTCCCTCTTTAAATCCTAACCGTTCATCCTATAGATCCGACGGTCCGAATCTAATCCGCTTTTGACGTTTCCCCCACCTAACCGCCAGCGCATCTTTCCATATTGCGCTGCTTCCTCCACCATCAGAACTCATCGCTCCACATCTAATGGTCAGGAAGCATATCGTGTTTTTCTGGTGTCCAGACGTTAATGGTTCAAAATTGCGTGATATGGGTGGTTTTGTTTTGCCACGTGTCATGCAGCGGGGTATATCGCTTTTTTTTGGGAAAATTTTAAAACCACTTTTTAGCCGCGCGACACCGGCAGTTTTGCCACTAATACCACTTTTCCCCACCTTTCCCTAAAAGCTCCATCATTGATCTCAGCCATCCATCCGATCAGATCAACGACCCATATCACATTGCATTCCCATTTAACTTTCTTCCGTCGGGTTTCCACAAAGTTTCATCCGAGGATCTCCGCCGTTGATCTCCTCCTGAGATCCAACGGCTCACGTTTGATCGCCCTCCGCCCTCCGGGTCCCACCACCTTAAGCCTCCGATACCATACATTTTACCCATTTTTCTTTGTATTCACTCAAATTTAAACCTTTGTGTTTTAACACTAAAGGTTATTTCTTCCGCCTAACTTAATATTAACTCCTCTGTCAACAAATCATGGACGTTGATCACCATTGTCCTATCTAATCGGACGGTCTACGACCTTCTTTACACCAAACCATCATCACCTCATTCCTTCACCGTTCTGCAATGTTTTTCACCCATTTTCACCTACATCCACCATTTCCACCACCATTCCATAGGCCTCCACAAAATCTTTCCACCACTCCCCTAGGTTTTATAATAGGTTTATTATATTGTGCAGGGTTTACAGAGTGAGAATTTCACTCTGTCTCTACAGTCACAGTCACTGTGACTCAGAGCGCAGAGAGACCATCAGCAGAAGCGCAAAGTGTATTAGCAGAGACAAATTAAAGGGATTCAAGCCTAATTTTTGAATATTTAACGCTCTAATCCCATGTTTAAAGGACAAAGACGTAGATGAAGACCATGTAGATGATTAAGAGGCTTAATGAAGTCTAAGCACATGAAACAAGCCATATCTTGGTTTTAATATCAGTAGAACGTATCCACTCAGAAAAGGACACCTTCCAATAGCATTCTCCATGCCTTCTCGAGCCCTTAAAGATATTTCACTGACAGAAGCTTCTAAAGTTGTCAAAAACAACAGTTATGGAAGTATGGAGACCTGTAGACTTTCTACCCATGTTACTTATTCCAGAAGGCAATACAGAGTACCAAATGGCCAGAAAGGACTTCAAAGAACACATCTGAGGTTGATATCAACCTGACAAAGACTTCGAACCAGACTACAGAGTACATTGCAAAGCCATTAAGCAAAGTGGGCACGAACACTTCCTCCACTCTGTCTTAATGAGTCAATTAAATTTACATCTACTCCTGCTATTATTCATTCTCCTATAAGAACCCTTGAAAAACATATTGTAAAGGTTGTTGTTGTCAGTCGATAGGGATTCATTCGACTGTTAGAACAGTTATTGGGGGAAGTAGCTGAGTAGTTTGTAATTTAGTAGGCTGGGAGGAGAAGTTTGGACTGTAATCATCCATTGAGCTCAGAGTATGTGACTGGTTTTGCACATCAATTGAACAAGAAAATTTCACAGGATCCTGGTCTATATTACGGGTGATGTTTTCCTTACATATTTCATGTTTTAATCATACTGTCCATATATTCTCTGATAAGAACCAGTAAATCAGGCTTAGGATATACCCCTGCATGGTACCTTAATTCCCACTACTCTTCTTATCTTTGATCTTTTCTGCTGATAGTGAATCTAAGAGAAAATTCATGTAATTTAACCAATTAAAGATGTTGATCTAGCCCATGCTTACTGATGTGTGAATTAGGGGTTTTTTGCTTAGATGTTCTTGTTGGGTTTAAGTTGGAAGAAGTGGGATACTGGGGATTTAGTGTAAGCCCTGTCCACTGGGGTCCTTTTCCAACAGATTTGCCTTTCTAAGATCTCTTGAGCCTGTGTCAAAAGAATTGAAGGTTAAAAACCCTTCTCTGATCTTAGGCCTTGCTCTGTGTTTAAATCTGAAGTGTTTTTCCTTGAGAGTATGTTGAAAGCAGGCCTGGAGTTAAATGACCTCTGACCTGATCTTAAGCTACCCTTTGTGTCTCTCCATCTCCTTCCTTAATGTTCCATTCCACCATCTATCTAAAATATCCTATAGTATAGATGACTTGCCCTATGGAAACATTTGGTTAGTTGTTTTGCAAGTAATTCCCTTTTATGACTCCATAGCCCAATGGATGGAATCTTTCTGAACCTATCTTCTTTTGCTGAAACATCCTGCTACTTAGCTCCTTTCCATTCCCATAACCTTCTCAGTTAATGATTTCCAACCCAACAACCAAATCATTTAAAACCCCTTTGTGCTTCATACCTAGCCTAATACCTCATTTTGAGCTTCAAAGATATATATCATTCTTTGCCTTTATGGAGAGATCCCTCTCCGGATCCAGGAGGGCTAGATCCTAAGATCCCAAAGTGGTTTGATGTTGTCCGGTCTTTTTTTCTTGCCAATCATGTAACTAATGTGTCCTAGAAGATTATAATATCTTGGTAAAGGTACTTGCCTTAAATCACACAATGGTGTGAGATACAAATTGTTCACCCTAAAGTGGGCTAAGGGCACTAGTCTAACATACTCTTCCATTAAAATATTTTGGTAAAGGTGCTTGCCTTAGAGGACTTAACAATGTGAGAAACACATTGTTCAGCCTAAACTGGCCCAAGGGCACTAGTCTAACATACTCTTCCATTATAAAAATGTTGGCATGAGTCACTTCACTTTTTAAAAATATTTCCATCATTCACCTGAATGAATGTGTCCTAGCTCTTGAGTCATAATATTATAAGGGATTTCAACTATCTCTTGAGTTAGAGTGGCTAGCTCAATATTTCCCAAGGCAGATATCTTTATATAATTTTTAGGTTTGGAATTTATCTTTACCACATAGACAGTTCATATTGTCTGGCTAGGGATGACACAAAAAAATATGTTTCATAGTTTAAAAGAAAATATTACATATCGTCAAAAAACTTTTCCTTTTCATACAATTTCCCCTTCAATGACAGATTCTCCAACCCCTCCATTAACATTCATTATGTCCCACATGTAGCACAACAAGACACTTCCCTTCCATATTCACCGCTCCACCTTTCAGCGTTCCTTTGTGCCTCTTGGCGCAATTGCTAGTATAATAATGATTTGATAACGTGTTATTTATTTTGAAAACCTTTTCATTCCGTATTGTTGGATGATAAATATTTATTATTTATTAAGAAAGATTAGGCTACCAAAGATTTCGTAGAACTTTTGTAAATTGCATTTCATTAATTTCGGTAATGTGAAATAGAGTTGTTTTAGAATTAAATGGTTTAAAAGTGGTCATTATATTCCACTCAATTTACTTTTTAAACCTAGAGTTAATTTAATTTTGAGTATATTAGAAATATAGAAAATAAATATATTTTTAGAGATTTAAATTATTTTGTAAATTAAAAAATAAAAAATAAAAATTTACGTTAATTTGTTTTTCATTTATGTCATTATTAATATATATAATAAGTTTTATATAGTAGTTAATATTTACTGTTTAGTTTAAATATAGTTAAGTGGAGTGTGAGGTGCTGAGAGGCTATGAGTTGATCATTTAAAATATTTATAACAAAATAGAAATGAAAGTGAAAATGCTATGTTAAATTGGTGCTTTTTGGTGAGTACCATACTTCAATGCTATAATGAAGCACTTAAATTTGATGCAGGAGCATCATGCTCGAAAAATCATTGTATATTTGATTGAATTAGGGGATCTAATTTTTGATGAGGAATTTAATTTATTAATAGGAAATTTGTATATTTTTAATAATTTGAGTGAGAAATAGGTGTGTGAGGTTTTTAAATGTAAATATTCTCAAATATGTGAGAATATGAAAGATATTAGACTTGTGAAGATCTGATAAAGATCTTGGGGATTAGGAAGTCCTAGAATAGGGATTTAGTTGAGTCAAAAGTGGATTTAGAGAATTTTTAGGATATGGTTGAGTAGATTGTGGATCTGAACTAGAATTGGTTGCAGAATCCTTTTGTATATATTTGTAAGCCTCAAAGGCATTAGAGGAGGCCAATCTAATGTTGAAAATTAGGGAAAGTGTTGTGTATAACATAAATTGGTTAACGAAATAATGTTCAAGTTATATAGCATTGCCTCTGAGTATGTTTTGTCTATATAGTTAACACATATTTGATTATTCTCATCACGACAGTGGTGCGAAGGTAGAGAGGAGCAGCAGGAACACCGCTTGCAAAACCGATCATTGACCAGCCTTTACGAGATCTCTTGCTACTCGGATTTGATCACCATCTTTCTTCTTTGATTCAGGAGGCTAGACTAAGACAATTGCAGACCCAAATTACCACAAAGAAGTCTGAATTTTTGATCTCTGATTATTACCTTCATAGATTGCAGTTTTCAAGTTTGTTCATCAATTTCCAGCGATCGGTGAAATGGTTTTCATGGAGAAATACACATAAGAAATGAGATGGTGTTATTTCCATTAGCCAGTTGAAGGCCTGTGGTAATCCCGAGACTATTGTTTGCATTGTGCGATGGGTAATCACTAGACTACTGAATTATTGATTTTTTATTTTATAATTCATACTTGGTTGATCATTTTGTTGAGAAGTCCATTGGATTCGTAGATATGATGAGTAAGGTTCTTTAATATAGTTTAAAGGCCCCAGGCCTGACATATCAATTCATTTTCAGGTATCTTGTGTGTCGGTTCACGACTGTAATATAAATGAGTCGAATGATTTTTCATGAGGTCGTTGTTCATTTCAGTGCATTCCCATGTGAGATTTTATAAATGAGTCGAATGATTTTTCACGAGATCGTTGTTCATTTCAATGCATTTCTATGTGAGATTTTTTTTTGTTCGAATTTTAGTGTCTATCCGAGGAGATAAAGGCACCATCAGGTATGTCGTTGTTGAATTCTGCGTTGTGTTGAAGCACTGTCAAAATACGAGACTTGTTGAATGAAAGAGGGGAATCTCTCTTATAAACAGAGGAGTTCAAGTTGGTTGAGAATTTGAATTGAGTTAGTGAACACTACCGTATGGATTGAAGAAGTACAAACAGAGCAAATGGAGTAAATATGAAGAGTTAATGGTAACCAACAAGCATAGCCAAGGAGGGCGTTTTTTTCCTGAACCAACAATTATGTTCCTATTCACAGAGTTCTGTTCTTGTTTCGATATTTTGATTCTTGTTCTCAACCCCAACATTCTCATACATCCAGCTATACTAAAGGTAAACGAGCACATGGGTTTTGAGGAACAGAGTGTTGACATGCTCATGTGTTCCCTTAATCACACTCAGGTATTGTAGATAGCGCAAAAATATGAAAACTAATCCTTCCATATTTATGTATAACGGATATGAGCGCAGTTTTAATGAAATTGATAGAGAGGGAAAGGTTGGAGTCTCTTTCTTGAGACTTTTATTATTCGTAGAAATTATACAAACAATATTTATATCAATGGATTCAACCCGATCATGCGATATGCTAAAACAAGGTACTGAATCCTTTTACAAATTAATTGCGGAAAATAAACACAATCGCCAATCACAACAAGTAAAGAAAGAAACAAATCAAGCCACAACAAAAATATTTTCCCAGGGAAATCTTGCTGCTCAATACCCCTTTATCTTCTATTTTATATTCACTAAGGAATCATGAAACAATTACAATGCACTCTTCTCACAAGAGTCCCCTGCACTCTCACAACTGTCTCACACTAAACTAGACAAAATCGATCAACACTTAGCCAATTTTCAGCCTCTGCTTAGCCTGCTTGCCTTGCGCAATTCATGTGGAATGCAATCCCTATCGTTTAGGAAATTCAACCTTCCAAAATTGCGCAATGCTCATGGGAA
The DNA here is from genome assembly GCA_034641835.2 of Pinus albicaulis. Classification (NCBI taxonomy): domain Eukaryota; kingdom Viridiplantae; phylum Streptophyta; class Pinopsida; order Pinales; family Pinaceae; genus Pinus; species Pinus albicaulis. Next base: position 58,492 of record JAXQQM020087702.1, read on the forward strand.
ATCCTATAGTTTTTTTGCTGCATGTGGGTAGCCTACTAATGATACAACTGATAGTTAACATCCCTTTAACCTTTGTCTAAACTGGGTCTCCACTGGAACTGACATGCATGTAGCTATTAATAGTAAATCATCAGTTGCATGACAGATCATTGCATGTGAATTAAATCTGATTTAATTCACTTCAACTCTCACTAGTGCAACAAACAGTTACAACTATTTCAACTGATTTTAACTCAATTAATTGAGTTAACTGATTTCTCATGCATTAAACTAATGCACTAACTGCAACTCGAACTCCATAACTAATAGAATTACTCTGCATGCCTCACCAACCACCCTCAACTCGAAATTCATGAGCTAACTGAGTTTATCACACTTAGTTAACTATTACAAGTGATTATGAGATAAGATTACATTTTATTGTCCAATTTAATTAAGATAATATTAAATTAGACACACATTTCTTGTTGACTTTTCAACATTATCTCTCAAATGGATTCTTGTTTTAGCGATGTTTGCTTTCTTTTGTAGAGAAAAATGGAGTTGAGATGATATAGAATTTGTGAATTAGTGTTAAATGAATTTTAAAATCAAATTATAAAGACAATTTAATTAATATATATGAATAATACCCAATAACAATTGTTTTACTATTCATTTAGCAACTAAATTATAACTAGTAGAGTTATATAAATTGAACCACTAATAATTCTAGATAGATATCAAAACACTTAGTTTCTAATCAAAATACTTGTTCCTAAAACATTTCATATCGTCAAAAAAAATCATTAACAATATTTAAATATTAAAATAAATAAAATATATCTTTAGCCTTTTTCAATTTTTTTTCATATATTATATGTTTGTTTATGATTTATGATTTAGTATTAGTGGTTGAATTTAACACATTGTAGATTAAAAGGTTTTAACAAAATTCACACATTAACTTTTTGCATGGTACCGAGACCAGTATTTTGTATTTGATTCGAGGAAATAAAGTAAAACAACTTTAACAAGCTAATTAAAACAAATGAGAAATTGAACACTAACTTCCCAATAAATGCCAAGCAATTTTTCCTTCTGCAACGACTTGAAGTGGAATTTGGAACTTGCTTAGTAATACCCCAATATTGCCCACTAGTAGAATTAGTTCAGATCCCATACCTCACTGTAGAATTTGAATCCCCGAAAATGAAATGAAGAGCTCTAGTTCATTGCATTAGATTTTGTGCCAACAAAACATCCAACTCACCTGAAGCTTCAAATCCTTTGACCTGCAAGAACATATACAACTAAAAGTAATCATAGGCACATAAAAAGAAAAAAAATAAAAAACTTCTTGAGTTCTTGAATTCAAGAAGGTCAATTTCTTGAATTTTTTAATTCAGTTAAAACAAAAAAACATAAAAACGTTTTGAATTCTTGATTTTAATAAGATCAATTTCTTGAATTTTTTAATTCAATTTCTTGTAATAACATTAATTTCTTGAATTCTTCATATAACTTGGAGGTACCAATCATAAAAATTATGCCTAAATAAAACAAATTCAACAAAGTTGGGAAATAAATGCTAACAAGATCTTAAAAATTAATAACTATATCAATAAAACCTTCTTAATAAAATTAGGAAAGAAATGCTCACAAGATTCTAAAAACCAATTTTGTTTATTAATTTAATTATATTTATTGAAATAGAAGTTTTATTGTATTATTGTTGCTTCAACGAAAAGAAAACTATAGAAACCTGAAGAGAAAAAAATAAAGTCAAATTACAAAATTAACCCAAAAAAAAAAAACTATGATTAATGGAATATTACAAAATTTTAATTATAAATCTTCCGGGAAATCACATAAGAAATTTAGGAACCGACACGTTTCGAACTACCAACTGTAGTTCATCATTTGGATAATGAAGATTGATTAATCTGACATACACATTTATACCAGGAAAAGAGAAGCAACGGTCAAAACCCAAGAAAAAATAAAAAAAGGTTAAAAAACGGTCAAAAATAAGATTAAAAATATAAAAATATAAAATAAACCAAAAATAAAATTAACCCAACCTTAAAATTACAAAAGTTAAAAACGATCAACAATAAAAATAAAAATAAAAATATAAAAAGAACCAAAAACATAACTACCCCATCCTTAAAAACACAAGTCAAAACTAAAAATAATCAAAACTAAAAACTAAAATAACACCCCTCTCAAAGAAACAAGATAAACAAGTTTTTAAACATGAATCAAGTTAAAAGTCAAAAAATCAAAGTCAAAGTCATAAATTATAACTAAATAAAAAAATAAATCAACAAAATAATAAAATAAAATAAAAGTAAAGGATTTAATCAATAAATAAATTAATAAATTAATAAATAAATACATTAATAAATAAATAAATAAAATTAAAAACTAGAATTAAAATACAAATAAAAATAAAATTAAATTAAATTAAAAATAAAAATAAATTATTTTTTATTTTATTTTAATAAATAAATCAATAAATAAAATACTAAAATAAATAAAATAATAGAATAATAATAATATGACCAAAAAATAAAAAATACCAAAGCATAAAATAAAGGAAGAACCCTTACAGGGAGTGAAGAGATGGAATCCAACAACTGCTAACTTTCCATCCGTCATCCCTGTTCAACGTACGGGGCCTCTTCTCAATCTCAATCGACTTTCTAAATTTCCGGTGATGGGAATGGTCAACCCTAGCAAGGACTCTAACGTCTTCCATACAGATGTGATGCTTCGTCTTCTCTGCATGCTCAGCTAGCGCTGAGGACTTGGTTCTACCATGCCTAATATCCGCAAAATGCTCCTGGATCCTTTTATTAATCGATTGACTAGTTTCACCAATGCAGGGAGTCCCACAAGAGCATGAGATCAAATAAACACCTTTCACGCTTTTTGGGTCCAACTGGTCCTTAACCGATTTAAGGGAGCCCCGAATGGTGTTTAAAGGTTTAAAAGAAGACAAGATCTTATGCTTCCTTAAAATCCAAGCGATCTTGTCAGTAGTGCCTTGAATAAAAGGTAAATGAACTCTACCAACAGCATCATCCATTATCTTTTTCTGTCTAGGACCTTTGTTCGCATTCATGAAAGCATTCAAACCCTAACTTATGCTATATCCATTTTCTCCAAAGACCATAAGAAGATGGGCTTTCTCTTCATCTAAATGATCATCATTAGAAATTCTAAGAGCTCTCGTAGCTAAAGTATTCAGAACTCCAAGTTTTTGAGCAGGAAAATGATAAGAACCAGAATGCAGATACTGCTCCATGTGTGTCTTTTTCTGAAAAACATGGTGTGAGAAAGAGCCATTATTATTTCTAGAGATGAGAACATCAAGGAAATAAAGGCTCCCATCAATCTCTGTTTCCATTGTGAACTTGATGGAGTCAGATTGATTATTCAAGTGCTGATGAAAAGCTTCTAATTCTTGACGTCCATGAGACCAATTGATGAAAGTGTCATCCACAAACCGCTTCCATACCTTAGGTTTTAAAGGAGCAGATGCCAAAGCTCTAGATTCAAAATATTCCATAAATAGGATGGCCACTACTGGCGAGAGCAGGGAACCCATGGCGACACAACAGGTTTGCTCATAAAATTCTCCTTCAAAACTAAAAAATGTAGAAGTGAGGCAAATTTCCACCAAATTAGCAGTATCAGGATCAGTGATACACCTGATAACTTCTACTGCCTCCATGATAGGAATGTTCGTATAGAGAGAAACAACATCAAAACTAACCATAGAGTCAGTAGGTTCGCAAAACCAGCTTTTTAACTCAAGAACAAAAGAAGCAGAATCTTTCACGAAAGAATTTGTCTGACCAACAAGAGGCTTTAGCTTGCGAGCCAAATACTTAGCTAGGAGATAAGTGGGCCCACAAATAGTATTAACAATGGGTCTAAGAGGAACACCCTCTTTATGAATCTTAGGGATCCCATAAATCCTAAGGGTGACAAGATTGCTTTCAATGAGCTTCGAGCTCATAAAACCCACAGTGCAACTAGATTTAATAGCATTGGCCACCATCCTCAAGACTTTATTAATAGGGTTCTTAGAGAGCTTCTTATAACTCCCGCTATTATAGAGATGGTCAAGCATCTTTGCTTTATAATCCTCCTTATTCATGATTACAATAGTGCCACTCTTATCAGCCTTGAGGACAACAATATTAGGGTTTTGATTAAGGGTCTTAAGAGCCAAAAATTCAGATTTGCTAATATTGCTCCTCGGAGGTTTAGCTTTCCTAAGAGCCATGGCGCAATCCTACCTAATGACATCTTGCAATCCTTAAGGTCTTTGGAGAAAATGGATATAGCAGAAGTCAGGGTTTGAAGGCTTTCATGAATGTGAGCAAAGGTCCTAGACAAAAAAAGATAATGGATGATGTTGTTGGTAGAGTTCATTTACCTTTTATTCAAGGTACTATTGAAAAGATCACTCGGATTTTAAGGAAGCATAAGATCTCGTCTTCTTTTAAACCTTTAAACACCATTCGGGGCTCCCTTAAATCGGTTAAGGACCGGTTGGACCCAAAAAGCGTGAAATGTGTTTATTTGATCCCGTGCTTTTGTGGGACTCCCTACATTGGTGAAACTGGTCGATTGATTAATAAAAGGATCCAGGAGCATTCTGCGGATATTAGGCATGGTAGAACCAAGTCCTCAGTGCTAGCTGAGCATGCAGAGAAGACGAAGCATCACATATGTATGGAAGACGCTAGAGTCCTTGCTAGGGTTGACCATTTCCATCACTGGAAATTTAGGGAGGCGATTGAGATTGAGAAGACGCCCCCGTACGTTGAACAGGGATGATGGATGGAAAGTTAGCAGTTGTTGGATTTTATCTCTTCACTCCTTGTAAGGGTCCTTCCTTTATTTTATGCTTTGGTATTTTTTATTTTTTGGTCATATTATTATTATTCTATTATTTTATTTTAGTATTTTATTTACTGATTTATTTATATTTATTTATTTATTAAAATAAAATAAAAATAATTTATTTTTATTTTATTTGTATTTGTATTTTAATTCTGGTTTTTAATTGTATTTATTTATTTATCAATGTATTAATTTATTTGTTGATTAAATCCTTTATTTTTATTTTATTTTATTATTTTATTTATTTATTTTTTGATTTAGTTATAATTTATGAATTTGAATTTGATTTTTTGACTTTTAACTTGATTCATGTTTAAAAACTTGTTTATCTTGTTTCTTTGAGAGGGGTGTTATTTTAGTTTTTAGTTTTGATTATTTTTAGTTTTGACTTGTGTTTTTAAGGATGGGGTAGTTATGTTTTTGGTTCTTTTTATATTTTTATTTTTATTTTTATTGTTGACCGTTTTTAACTTTTGTAATTTTAAGGTTGGGTTAATTTTATTTTTGGTTTATTTTATATTTTTATATTTTTAATCTTATTTTTGACCGTTTTTTAACTTTTTAAATTTTTCTTGGGTTTTGACCGTTGCTTGTCATGTCAGATCAGCCAATATTCATTATCCTGATGATGAACTACAGTTGGTAGTTTGAAACGCATCAGTTCCTAAATTTCTTATGTGATTTCCCGAAAGATTTATAATTAAAATGTTATGGATCACAGAAAAAAAAAGTGTAAGTCAAACTAAAAAGTAATAAAACTATAATTTTTTTTTTTTTAATGATTGGAAAGAGTTATTTAATTATATTTTTCTCTTTAAAGTGTCTCCTCTTAAATTAAAAATATGGAAAAAAAAACTATACTTCATGAAAATAGAAACAATAGAAAAGGAAAAATAAAATTTAAAATAAAAAAGTTAAATAAAATGGAAAAATAATAAAATAACTAATAGAAAAATGGAAGTTACTAAAATATGCCCATAACAAGACTTAAACCAATCATTTGACGAATAAATAAATTTAAATGATAATAATAAATAACAAAATTTGAATTGTGAATGTTAAACTATGAATAAGAGTTTAAAAATTTTGGTCAAGACATATTAATACATACTCAAAACAATAGTGAACTCCTAATACCATACTTGCACCAAGTATAATAATGATGCTTATTTATTTATATTGATTTTGAATTATTGAATTTAAAAAAAAAAAAAAAAAATTTTAATGTATAGTAAAGGATCCCAACTAATAATGCTTATTTATTTATATTGATTTTGAATTATTCAATTTAAAAATAAATAAATAACAAGTGATTTATTTTAACATTTTTTGTTTAATCTTTTTTTTTTATGTATCCTAAAGGAAACCAATTTAAAAAATAAATAACAAGTGACTTATTTTAACATTTTTTGTAACTACTAGTAAACTTTCTGTAAACTAGGTCACAAACAGGGGGATTTGAACCTTGGATCTTTTAGTTTTCACATATTTCACATTACTTCCATCAACAATTAAGCTACCCGAGACAACATTTTGTGTTTATGATTAATAAATTTAGAGAAAATTTTTGTAGCTCTCTCTTTAGTTTTCAAAATTTTTGTAGTTCTCTCTTTAGTTTTCAAAAATTAATAATTTACCAAAATCAATTATAGTAGAAATATTGTGACATTGTGATCTAGCTTATAAGAAAATAATTCTAAGATAAAGTGTTTTTCATTAGTATTGCTGATTTTCAGGAATCATTACTTCTTGTTCAATATGATTCTTTAGGATTCCAAGGATCTCACCACAAGTGATTAAATAAATTTTTACATTAATAACTTTGAAATTGACAACAATATTTTTAATTGGAAATCTTAGATATTCATATAAGGTGTTAAAAATTTTGATAGTTATTGTGTCACCATTATGCAAGGTGTAACCATTTGTCACTGTAATTCACAATCATTCACAATCTTCTTCAAATATCCTTCAAGGAATTTGCTTACAACTGTGTCCATTTTTCGTTGGATGGTATGAGATACCTATCATTAATGAGATTCCCACTTGGTGAAACAATTTATTTCAAAAGTTGCCGGTGATTTTTGAGTTAATAATTTAATGGATTTATCTTTTTCATAATTCTCAAATAGAGTGAACATATTTTGTTAATCATTTTATAATAATAGATTCTCTCTTTGTGGAGCACCATTATTTTTGGAAGGATGTGTCAAAGCACCTATCGAGGAAAATTTCTAACTCAACTTAAGAGAGTAAACACCTTCCAACCTTATCCATCGAACAAGGAAAATTTTAACTTTAACTTCAGAGAGTAAACACCTTCCAACCTTATCTATCAAAGAAGGAAACTTCTAACTTAAAAGAGTAAACACCTTCCAACCTTGTCCATCACCTTCCAACCTTATCCATCAATGGAGTCTTGGTTGTATTAGATTCTCTAATCAAATTTAATTTTCCCAAAAGTTAAATTAAGCTAAAAATAAATAAAAAATAAAATGGAAAAGACATTGTAACAACCAGTGTTATTATTGATCCAGAATCTAAAAAATAACCACGGACATATGCATTAGTTACTTTTGCTTCAAAGCATCATGTGTCTCATTCTTGCAAGACTTCTTGTAATAAAATGAACACAAAATAAATGTAGAAAATTTATTGGGCATTACTAACACAAACAAAATGAACTCTATTTCTATAAACAAGGATGGAAGCATGAACCAACCCTTAGCTTTTAATTATCAAATTTAAAGGATAAATAGGAAAACAAGGTGTTGAATAATACATTATGTTAACAGATAAAATAGCACACAACAAACTCTAATCAAATTCTATATATTCTATATTATGAATCAGAAATTACACACATATTTATACAAGAAAATGTCTCAAGATAGGAATTCTATCTTAGACGTACAGTAGTGTGGTTGAGAGATTCTCTCAACCACACACTAAACTAGGAGAAACTATATTCTAGCTAATTCCTATTATGTAGGAACAAACTCCTCAAATGGAGAATTGTACAACCATAGACAAGTAGGAATTAATTATTTCTAACTCCACCCCTTAATGACTACTTGTCATGATAATGATTCACAAAGTCTGGTTGTGGTCAAACATAACAAAGAATATGTCAACGTCCATATAAAAAAGCAACCATCCACCGGAATGTATGGGTACCAACCGCTGCAACCGCTAGTCCTGTAGGATGTCCTTTGCATACATGATTCTGTCGACCATTATCACTGCATATATGTACGTACAAATCCACCACCATCGGACGAATTGCATGTGCAGAACCTCCAAAAACAAAGAGATCAGTGCCTTTCTAAGCCAAATATTCATGTCCAAATAACAATCGGAAACAGTTGCGCTGATTGCGCCTTTCGACGCAACTATCAGATAGAACAGTGCGCCGACCCTCTTGTGCTCAGACACACCAATATCTGAGACCGTGAGCCAGGTGTTACTGTAGTCCACCTGCTCCTACGAGCACAAAGCTCCCGTGTACACGTTAGCCACTCAAGCAATATGCCACCACCGGGCAAGTCCGATCTGCCACCACCAGGCAAATCTACCAACTTCAATATGCCACCACCGGGCAAGTCCGATCTGCCACCACTGAGCAAATCCACCAACTTCAATATGCCACCACCGGGCAAGTCCGATCTGCCACCACCGGGCAAATCCCCCAACTTCAATATGCCACCACCGGGCAAGTCCGATCTGCCACCACCGAGCAAATCCGGAACTTAAATGTGCCACCACCAGGAAAATCCTGTAGCCACTAAGGCTCTATATGTGGTTTCTGGCTCACCACAAACCATCACTTTACAGTGACAAAAGATGGTTTCAGGCTGACCATAAACCATTACAAAGTGGTTTTAAGATCACCACGAACTTTCAAATGCCTTTACAAGGCTTACATTCCATACTTCAACATTTGGAGTTTCTGGGTACATACAATGACCATTACAACAACTGGACTTGCTTATAACATGCTAGGGAGTCTATTCCACAAACCACACTAACTCAAACAAACATCTACTTTGTTGTCCACCATAAACGTTGCTGCTGCTTTGTTACCTCATCTTCTCCTACATCCTGGGCATCCTTATCTGTTCAAATAACTTCTTGGAACTCCATGCTTAACCTGTCATTCGTTAGAGTTGCAAATTCTAACAAAATAACTCTGCCTACATTGAGTTAGCTAGGCTCAATAAGGCTTAATAAAACATGATTCCAAGAAAATACAACATAAAATCTTCAAATTTAATTTCTCTATCTCTGCCCATAGATGATTATTTTCCAAACATACCAGCAGCCATTTTTCACCAACAATACCTGTGAGGGGTCTACTGATAAAGAAACGGATTGACGACTTTTCACCTGGACTCAATGCAGTGCATTCAAACACTGATGATCCAGACATAGGAACACAGCCACACAAAGAGAACACAATTTTCCCTTCAAGAGCAATAATCCAGGACTCCACGGTCCAATCCTCCGTCGCATTTCAATATCCACTCCCATGGCAACATAATGCCACTTCCCCTGCTCACAGTATCAAGGCTTGGTAACTTCTTCCAACCATGTTGCCTCATACTCGCTGACGTACTGCAGCAACTAAGATCCATTGTCCAGCTGATCTCCTTGCAATTGAACATGCAGGCTTGTCTCCACAATCTATACACCAGACACACACAAACTTGATCATCCTCCAATTTTTGATGTAACTGTCATGTCTTCTCATATCGGTAATAAATCATATTTTTCTATTGTTGGAATGGAAAATTCCAACATAGATTTACACTGGTGACACTAGTTTGCCAGGCTAAATGTCACAACAATCTAATTCTTTTAACCAGATTTACATAAATGCATTTACATGTTAAGTTGACCAGTTCTCAACATGAAGCAGAATAACTTACGAAGACAATTTATTTCATCAAAGGAGATATGTTGAAACTTTTAGTTTCATCTTTACCCAATATAGAAACATAATCACATCAAGGCTTCCACACCTCTTCTGACACCTTCAGAGGACCCAGCAAACCTCCATACGTAGACTTCATCGGTCCACAACATTGGAAATCCAATCATCTTCCGCTTGCAACTCGACACAAACTTCACAAGCAATTATGGATTTGTTTTTAATATGCCCAAGCCTAAACTATTTAATTCAATCACTTTATACTTAGCTGGAACTCTTGCAAAAACTTGCTTTGAACCAACCCGTCGCCCTGCATGACTTGTAGCTACACCACAGAAAACGATGCATGTCATGGTTCCCAAAAAAAATACTGGAGATCCGCAATCGAAATACTGCTTCCCATCACAGCCTACCATTGCCACATGCAACATGTTTCCATGTTTCTTCTCTTATCCAAGCCATCGTAAATCAGCATGACTCGTTCTGTGTAGCCTTTTCCCTGGCCATACAGGTCGCAACGGGATGATTGGACATCGTATGCTGCAATTTCACGACCATAATAATCTGCTAAAATTGCCAGCTCAATGGCACCACCCCATTTTTCAGAATCCAGTATCCATGCACAATACTCTTCATTTGGCTTTCCCAAGAATGCCTCATTATAATGCACAGTATCACTTCCAACTGCTGTGGCAATTACCTGTCTCAATTCTGAAGATTTGTTCTTGTCATTTTCCATTACATAACCGACTGCATTGAAGAGACAGTTGTTGTCTACTGGAATGACTCTTTTCACAACCACTCCTTCATCCATTTTGTAAAAAATAATCCTGAAAGCACAAGAGCCAAAAAGTTCAGAATGGTAATCTGGGCAGAACAGCTTCTTGCACCTCTAGTCTTAACCGCCTTAGACTCAGACTCAGACTCGATGTTCCACGTGACACTCCACCTCTATCGTGTATGTACAGCCACATGTTACGACTGTCATCCGTAATTCATAAATGCGTGAACCCACTCATCCCTCTCCATACATTGCCTTCACAAACAGTATTGAGCATGGGCGCTTACATCCCTTGCGCTTCCACTTCCAACTCTGTACATTCCACTGCTGTGACAGTTATACACTCCAATGGCAGCGTTCAAGTCCTTCCGAAGCCAACAATGGCGGCGGAGCTGATGCTGGATAATCCTCAGCACTTTGTATGTCACGCCAATGCCTTGCAGATTGGGCATCCGATTAATCCTCTGAAGGCAGACGAAGAATTTGATTTGGGGCATCTCTATTTTCTTCTGCCCATGCCCAAGCTGCACTCGGTGCTCTCTACGACAGACAAGGCCTCCCTGATATTGAAGGCCAATTCCGCCATGAAAACTGCAAGAAAACGGACCTTTGGCTCCAAAATACTCCCCCTATGTGGAGATCTCCCGCCAGAAATTAGAAAAGGATGTATTCTTATTGGAGGAGGGGAATCAAATTAGTGGGGTGTAGGAGGAACAGCTTGCGGTGCCGAAACTGAATTTGGGAGTCGATCCGGAGCTTTCAACAGCGCTTGTGCAGCCGAGATTGAACGCCCGCAAATCGTGGAAGCCAAAGTTGGAGACCATTGACGAGTTCCGGCCAACGCTTCAGGATCTGTTGCAGTCGAATTCTGAACAGTTGTGGTAAAATGATTATTTCAGAATTCTGAGTTCTCTACTAAGAAAGCTTTCACCCGTGGGCCGTCTCAAAAAAATGCCAAATTTCCGCCCTTGCAAACTTCTGCATCAATCTGGAAACGGTCCACAACACTGTTAAAAAAAAAAAAAACAACGGCCTCCCCAACGCCGCAGGCCTCCACACTTTTCTTCAGAACCGGACCCTGACACTTACAACTTTAGCAGCACGGCAATATTTAAACCACGCACAACCTCCAAATCTTGTCACTACTTCCAGCAATCTGTTTCAATCCTACGGCAACGCTTCCAAATTGCTACAGCATCAAGCCAAGCTCGATGGACAAACAAACAAACAACTAAAAACAAAAAACTCTCTTATTTCCTATTTCCCTCGGCCCACGAGGGGCCGAGGCCCAGGCTCCGATACCAAGATAAAATAGCACACAACAAACTCTAATCAAATTTTATATATTCTATATTATGAATCAGAAATTACACACATATTTATACAAGCAAAAGTCTCAAGATAGGAATTCTATCTTAGATGTACAGTAGTGTGGTTGAGAGATTCTCTCAACCACACACTAAACAAGAAGAAACTATATTCTAGTTAATTTCTATTATGTAGGAACAAACTCCTCAAATGGAGAATTGTACAACCATAGACAAGTAGGAATTAATTATTTCTAACTTTAACAAATTATTTCAATCTCACAAACCAAGAAAGATCATTATCCTCTTATATTTCTCTATAAATAAAGAAAATCAAATAGCCCATCGAATTGATAATGAACACAAAATAAATGTAGAAAATTTATTGGGCATTACTAACACAAACAAAACTAACTCTATTTCTATAAACAAGAATGGAAGCATGAACCAACCATGAGCTTTTAATTATCAAATTTAAAGGATAAATAGGAAAACAAGGTGTTGAATAATAAATTACGTTAACAAATTATTTCAACCTCACAAAGCAAGAAAGCAAGAAAGAAATTGAGTGAGAAATGATCATTATCTTCCTATATTAAAGAAAATCAAATAGCCCATCGAATTGATTTGGAAAATGAAAGTTTTTTATGGAAGAGTTTTAGATGGAGGAAAGCTCAACCAAAAGTGAGTGAACAAATCAAAAATGTTTTAAAAATATCCAAGAAAAAGCACCAAGAAGATTAAGAAAAACCTAACTTTCTACCTACATACAATGAGCAAAGAAAGGGAACAAAAGTTGGATGAACCAAAACTCTCCGAATGTATGGAAGTGGAACTAAAGATTAAATAAATCAACATACTAACTAAGATTCAACCAAATAAAAATTGCTAACATAGGTGACTATTAGCTAGAAAATAAATATTGCCAACAGAGGTGACTATTAGCTAAAAAGAGTCAACCTATTGAAATAATATCAAAATATGTTTGTTAAAGATTAAAAACACCTTAAAAACGTTGTCATGGAGATGGGAGACATGAAAATGAACCTCATCCTAAGAGAAAAGCCCATGAAAAAACATCTCTACAAATTGGCATACAGATATAAATCTATTGTCCAAATTGGCATACAGATATAAATCTATTGTCCAAAAATAAATTAAAGGGATGTTAGCAGCAAACCTCATTTACCTATCAACAATTCCAAATGGGTCGGTATGATGGTTGTTTATTAGTTCCTGCCATAGTAGAACTCTAGCGATCGATTGATCGTTGACCCACTATTAGTCATGTTTGACTTAATATTTTTCATCCATTTTTTAATTTTTAGCCAAAATTTTACTTCCCAATTTATGTGCACTTAAATTTTAACCAAACTTTGACATTCGAATTCTTATTGCGAGTGTAACCCGATGTTATTTTAAACCTGCCATTTTACTGATAGCCAAAGCTTGAAGGATGACAGTTTTTTTAAGCCAAAGTTTGAAACATTGGCAAAGTTTTTAAAGCCAAAGTTTTGTTTTCTTAAACCTTATTGGGATGGGAAAGTTTCTTTTAAGGCAAAGTTTTCTTAAACCATGAACTTATGTTACGCACCCACGGGACCATCTATTACACATTTACATGCGGCTGCCACACCTAGTACACTTTGTTACACGCGGCTGCCAGGACTGTCGCCACGATCCGCTCCCCCTGAGCACTTTGCTACACGATCTCTATGAAATCACGAAGATGGCATTCAGACATCTAAAAACTTTGTCTTTGGTGCTTATTCAAAGTGCAACTGCCTCACTGCTCACCATTTGCGAGAAACCTCACGCATTTCCTGCATGGTGTGTGGGCATTACCTACTCTGCAACTTGTTTGGCTCATTCATGTTACCCATGCTGTTACCGAGCCATAATCGTGTGCCATCACCAGAACATTTGCGGCCTCAGATATCATAAAATTTCTACCAGGTTCGCAGAGTACTCAGATAGTCTTCATATTTTTTGGAAATTTATACACCGCAAGGTTTGGTAGATGTATATTTTCAGAAAGTTTATTCTATTGACAACTGAACATGTTGAAAGTCTTTTCAGAGGAGTATGCTACTCCACTGCTTTACCGAATCATGGCCAGCTTGTGTTCCCTTCAGCCTTGGCGATTTTTCAACCCTCTTCAGCTAATTATTATGTAATAATGCATTATTGTAATTAAGTAATTATTATTATTACTTATGTATTTATTTGATTAGATTTGATGTTATATTTTATTCTTATTTTATATAGAATTTATAATAAAAATATAATCAAAATTTTTGAAATATAATAGAATTAATGCTAAAAATAAAATTCTTCTTATTCTAGTTAAACCAGCCGTTTTTCCAACGGCTAGTTGGAGATGTCCTGATCTACTTAAACTGGTTCCCGATCAGATTGCTCATCTTGTCCTGATGATGAACCACACTGGTTGACAGAAATTTATGTTATGTGATTTTCACCGAAAATTATTACACAAAATCTATGGATCACAGAAACCAAATTCCTAATAGTGTTTGGTTTGTGAAATTAAGCTGAAAATTACTTATACTCTGCAAATATAATATTTCTAACATTTCTAACAGCTACTCTGGAAGTGCAGGTAGTGTTATTGTGCACACTCTCTTTTGAATAAACTTACTACACGATAGTGTTATTGTGCACACTCTCCTTTCAATAAACTTACTGCACGCAAATTATTTGGAAGAGTTGTCGGGGTTTGGCAGGTTTCTCTTCTGGTTGTCTGGTCTTCTTTTGTGCATTGTCAAGGATTTTTCTTTCTTTTCTTGCTTCAAATTATCAGAAACAGTAAACTGTTGAAAGATTTTAACAACAAAATTATAAACACAATTGCCTTTTAACAGTTTTGGTTAAACCCTTTTTCTTTCTGTCCTCGGACAAAACTCTTGGTCGCTTACAGTTAATGTAGCAATCACACACATGTCTTTTAAAACGAAACTCTTACGCTTCAAATTCTTTAGAATGGATATCATTTTCTGACTCCGGAACTCATTGTCTGCTACCATGTAGAAACTAAGAATGCCAATATACAGGCTCTTTTATAGTCTTCTTCTCGGCCTTCAACAACAGGAATTGTACCATGTGTTGGTCTAAATACTAATTTAGTGATGTCTCTTCCAAAGTGCAACCCCAAAATACTGTAATTTTCCGAATTTTTTAATACATGGGCATTTTCTTTCTATGCCAACCATGTTGATGGATAGAATGAGTGTAGTGTCGTTGAAAAAAATACTATTATTATATTATATGATAGAGCATGCCTGATAAGCTCAAAAAAGTACTTATTGAATTACATATTCTGAAATTACAAGCACTACTTAATGGAACTTCATTGACAACTGGGATTTTATTTCTGGAAGTTTTGTGTCTAGTCTTATCAACTGGTATTTTATTTCTGGAAGTTTCGTGTCTAGCCCTATTAAACAGCTCTTAGTATCTTTCCAAATTAAACTTTATTTTCAGTCATACCTAAGATGTGATATGTGTGGCATGTGAGCTCATCTCAATTCAGCGATATATAAAGGAAAAATGGAAGAAAATTGTTTTACTTGCAATTTTCATATTCATCTGTATTGAAAATTCATCTGTGTTGACAATTATCATACGAACTATGGGGGTCAATACGTTGGAATTTATTTTGCCAGCCTTATTGTGCAAATTCCAAGCAAATTATTTTGCTTTTAATCATTGGAGTTTGGTAACTGTGCAGGAATCAAAGAGAAAGTTCAATTATCCATGCTATGCGACCATCTAATATAATTATGTAGTTCAAGGAACAGATTAATCGGTCATGTCAAATTGACTTTGGTTGATGGAAATTCTGTCAAGAAATATTGTTTGATTTGGCTACGCATTAATTCATACATCCATGTCTTTGTTTCTGAGACTAAATCAGGTGGCAGTTCCATGATCTCAGCTTCAGTGCTGGTTGTTTACAATCAATATTTGCTCCGATGCGGAATGCAGATATGTAGAGATGTGTCAGCATATTAACCCAATCCCCATTATACCGTTTCCCATAACCACCTTTCACTATGCACCTGCCACCAGATTCGGGAGGGACATACAAGAAGGATTGAATTCATAGTGATTGATTCATCACTCAGTGACTGCCTAACAGCTCTGGCTGGTAAAAGCATGACTGAATTGGTGACCCCGCGCTCTTATCAGCTGGATATCGCCCTGCATTGAGGACCAGACACAGCCTGCTTTGGACTACTTGCCTTATCCTATTTACAGAGCTCATATTTGGGCTTAGGCAAGACACCAGATACTGGAATACACAGTATTTATATGTTCAGACACTTATCGATTGAATTATATTGCATTATCTATAATGATGCATTATAGATAATTCAAAATAATAACATAAAACAAGAAAGAGATATACCTGGAATATCTCTATATGCTTCCATATGTGTTCGCCAATTTCATCAAGATCGGCATCAACTATGATCATTGCTTCAGTAGCTCTTCTTATATTTTCAGTACACTCTTCTCTAAAGCGGGCAGTAGAGATCCTATTGTTATTAGGATTAGCACACACATAAGCTTTGTTTAATATATCCAAAAAATCTTATATCACAAGACTTTTTGTTGGGAGGGTGTCATTCTGGATTTCCATAACATTTGTGGAAATTACAATATTGTTATTAAAATAGGAGGCAGAGTTCGTTGATGCAAAGCATTGGAAATCATTTTGGGTTGGAGGAAGAGTCCGTTGATTTAGAGAATTGGGAGTCATTATGTATTGGAGAAGAGGACACAACCATTGCATTTCATATCTTTACTCTCATTATAGTAAAATGATATGCAATTGCTATGGATCCTGATAGATCTTATTATCAGTGTGGCTCGTTAACAATGTTGTTTATGTTACTACAACACAACAGTTTAGCCAAAGATGCAATTGTTATGGATCTTGATAGAGCTTATTATGAGTATGGCCGGTTAACAGTGTTGTTTATGTTACAACAACACATCAGTTCAGCCAGAGAATTGTATTGTATTCAGTTCAGCCAAAGATGCAATTGTTATGGATCTTGATAGAGCTTATTATGAGTATGGCCGGTTAACAATGTTGTTTATGTTACAACACATCAGTTCAGCCAGAGAATTGTATTGTAAATTTCATAGAGTTAACCATCTAGTATTATCTTTATTCAAAACCATAAACCCCCTTTGAGAGAGCCCTCTCAAAATGAAGAGGCTAATAGTCAGTTAGAAGTGGTTTGAAAGAGTTACATTGACTTGATGGATGAGCAGCCAATCAAGATCAATTTGGTGATAACATTTTGTTGCGTCTGTCGGGAGTTTAAAGACATATTTCTCGATGTTTTTGTGCAAACATTGAAGCTGAACTCTTAGAGGTAGTAGGAGCTCATAATTTTTTCGAGGTTGAAACTACCTTGGTGACTCCATTACAAATTTTCGTGTTTAAAGGTGGCTTCAAGAAGGAGATATACGAGGAGCAATCGAGATCATAACCCACCTACCATTGTGGATAATCCAAACTCAATTTCCAGAGGCATTCAAGGTAGCTCTTCAAAATCAGGTACTCCAACACACTTAAGAGCTTTGTCCTCTGAAATTGTAAGAAGTCCTGAAGATAAGTAATTTGATGATAAAATTCAGGAATTTTTGTTTAGGTCTGAGAATGAAAATGAATTGACTGAGATTGTTATAGACCTGCAAAGAAGAGGTATTGATACCTCAGCCCTAGTAACCAAAAAATAAAGAGAAGAATTATGGGAGGCAGTTACATCAGAGTTACTGTTAGAGAGGGAATCTATTCATAAGTTTTAGGAATTAGACCCATTTGAATTCTTGATAAGAAGAAAATATGGTATTCCTTTACCTGACTGGAGCTCATTTGTATCTGTAATACAAAGACCAATTACACCACCTCCTAATTACTCATCGTCTACTACTGATGTTCCTAAAAAACCACAATTCTTCTTATTATGGCTGGAAATGTTCCACCTCCACCTCCTGCTGCACCTGCTAGATATGCTCAACTTGTTCTCCCAGCTGTTCTTAATGCCCTCACAAGTAAATACTCCGCTAGAATTAAAACTAGGGGGAGTGATGAAGAAAGTAAAGCTGAGGAACATGTAGACCAATTCAATGATTTCATAGACAGAGAGGAGGTAGACCATGAAGATGTCAAAATGAGATTATTTGCTCAAAGTTTCACTACTGAGGTCAAAAAATGGTTTAAATCCCTAGCTCCAGGAATCTTGCATAATTGGAATCAATTTGAGGATATTTTTTTTAGAAAATGGGGGAATATAACAAACCCAGTGCAGGCCCTTACTGAAAACAATAGTTTAAAAAGAGTTGTATATCAAACTGTCCAAAATATCTTGAAGATATTTAACAAATTTTATGATTCTATACCTTCTCATCTTAAACCTCCACCAGGAGTTGCTCAATTGCACTATGCTGAGGCATTTGATTATGAATTCTCTATCTTGCTTTGAGAAAGAGAATCTCCTTCATTAGCAGAAATGCAGAATGATGCTGTGAAAGTAGAAATAAATATGATAGCAACAAAGAAGTCTAAGATGGGTAAAACAAAACTAAAAGAAGAAGAAAAGCCTTCCACCTCAGATGATAAGTTTGATTCTATGATGAAGACTATGGAAAAACTCTTGGATAGACTTGCCCTTGGAAATGCTTCTTCACCTCCTGCACAACATGAGCCACAATTTAGAAATCCATAGTTTAGAAGGCCTCGAAATCAGCAAAGACAAAGAGAAAACAAAAATCAGCCTGACCCTCAAGTGAGGCCTTCTTTTCAGCAGAATTTTATTGATGAAGAAGAAACTCAGCCTGAGATTCAAGAAGACTCCATCCACTACCTAGATGAAAACATGTCTGGAATGTTTTTGACCAAAGAAGAGCATGATGAGTCCGATCATGATGTAAATAAGGGTGAGGAGCAATATGAATATCTTAAGGGTTATCAACATGCAATTTTTTAGATTCAGAATCAATACAATCTCATAAACATAAATGTTCCCATAACTGCAAATAAAACACAACCAAATAAGGATGCTCCTAAAGCAGCTGAGGCTAGAAATGATCCACCACTTCCTTCCCCTTTCAAAGAGAGTTAAAAGATTAGTTATGTTTTTAGTTTGGAGAATGAGATCTCCAAAATCAAGATCCCAGTCCCTATTGGAGAAATTCTCAAGGTGAATGAGTATAGAAGCAAAATTGTAAAAATGTTGAATTCTCAATCAGGAGATTCAGACATCCTTAATGTGCAAGAATACCATCCTACCATCTACCTGGGATGAAGATTGGAAGTTGAGCAGAATGAAGATGTACATCCTTTCTATGTTAGCCTTAGTATCCATGACATGAACTTACACAATGTCATGTTAGATTCAGGGGTTTCCCATAACCGTATGCCTAAGGTGATCATGGAAAGAATGGGTTTGGAGATTACTAGGCTATACAAGGCTTTGTTTTCTTTTGATTCTAAAAGAGTTCAATGCATAGGATTGATAAAGGATGTAGTTGTTGGTCTAACACAAGTGCCTGCCAAGACAATGGTAATGGACATTGTGGTGGCAGATATTCCACCCAAGTTTGGCATGCTCTTATCCAAATCTTGGGCAGAAAAAATCAAAGGCACCATGCAAATGGACTTGACATATGCCACCATTCCTGTTTTTGGTGATAAAAGAAGACTGTATAGGGAGACTAGGATGGCCTATATGGTAAGCAACAAGGATAAATCTTAGAATTTTCCAATTTATGTTGTTGAAGCTGAATTAGGATCAACAATTCTTTTCAATGAGCTAACTGATGAAGCAAAAAATGAAAGGAAAGAAGAAATTCAAGAAGTTGAAAATCAGCAAGTTGGAAATCAGGAAATCATAGAAGAAAAAGAAGAGGGCTGGTGGCTTTTACACTTTGATGGATCAGATAGAAGAGAGGGTGTTGGAGAAAGTATATGGATCACTACTCCTGATGATGAAAGTAAGTTCTATTCTTTCAAACTGAATTTTTAAAGCACAAATAATATGGTTGAATATGAATCTCTGTTTTTGTGTTTGAAAATTTTGAAAAGATTGGGTGCCCAAAAAATTTCAGTTTGTGGAGATTCTGAATTGGTAATTAAACAAGTTGGAGGAACATATAAAAATAAGGATGTGAGGATGAGAGCTTACATAAATATTATCATGGAAATGTTGCAAAATTTTCAAGAATATTCATTTATTATGAAAACTAGAGATCAAAACTCAGTAGTTGATTCCCTAGCTGTTTCTGCAAGTTTTTTTG
Organism: Pinus albicaulis; assembly: GCA_034641835.2. Classification (NCBI taxonomy): domain Eukaryota; kingdom Viridiplantae; phylum Streptophyta; class Pinopsida; order Pinales; family Pinaceae; genus Pinus; species Pinus albicaulis. Next base: position 78,746 of record JAXQQM020087702.1, read on the forward strand.
TCATCCCTACACATTCCACTAAGAAGTATGAGATTTAAGTTCATCATAGGCCTGCCATCCCAGATAACATCATCCATTGGAAAGTGTTTGAAGATGACCAACAAGTCAAAAATTTCATAGAGTTGAAGGAGGTGTTGAAAGTACACAAGTAGATCACCAAAACATGCTTGCTGAAAGCAAGGGTAATTCCGAAGTTTTGCAACTGAAGAATAATTGTATACCCAAGGGTCTTATTCCACTTGAAAAACTTTTTGACCAAAATGATATGTTCAAATCCCTAGGATGTAGGTTGATGATGAAGAGATAGAGACTTTTAATCTTGGTACAATAGTAGCGTCGAAATTGATAAAGCTTTCTAAGTTTCTTTCTGTGGAGATGAAACAGAAATATATTGAGATGATGAAGAAGTTTATTGATGTTTTTGCATGGAGTTATGCTGATCTGAAAAAGTATGATCCTACTATTATTCAACATACTATTCCTATCAAAGAGAATGAGAAAAATTTCAAACATAAATTGAGAAGGATTAATCCATTGCTCATGCCTCTGATTGAGAAGGAAATTAAGAAGCTTTTTGATGCAAAAATTATTGTTCCTATCAGATTCTCAAAATGGCTTGCTAACTTGGTACCAGTCAGAAAAAATAGTGGAGAAATCTGAATCTGCATTGATTTTAGAAACTTGAATAAAGCTTTTGTTAGCCACCTATAAAATGTGTTATATCAAAAGTTGGTTAAATCATTTTTGGAGCCTTCAAGAAACAGGATTTATTGCTAAAAAGTGTTATCTCTTGAAGACTCTTGAAGACATCATGTCCTTTGTTCAAATCTTCACTGCTGTTTCCATTTTAAACTCTAAAATTTGGTTGATTACATAGAGAAAAGACTGTTGTAAAACACCATTTTTTCCTTCATTTCACTTCCAAATAACCTTCATTTTTACCCTTTCATTCCCATGGAATTCCTCTATTTTCCATTCGTTTCCCATTTCCCCTTCATAAAGTTCTCTTTGCAAAGTTTAAAAATCATTTTTAAATTTTGCCGAAACACCCAAATCCATCAAAAACTGTGAAAAATTTCATAAAAAATAAGTTTTATAACTTTAGGTTTAAGCCCCTTTGGGCTAAATCCTAACCACTTCCCCACATGTGCTCGCGCCCTAGAACTAGGTGCTAGACTTATAAAGCGCTTATCGCAATCGGGATATTCCATTAAACGTAAGACTTTTTGCTTTATTGAGACCTCCAATGCGATTGGCCCTTTATTACATAGCCCCGATCCAATCACCGCTTCATGTAACCCTTGGGCCCGCAATACAACACTAAGCATTGTTTAAAAACCATTCCTGATTGCTATTTTCCTTTGTAAATTCATAAAACCCTTTTATCCTAAGTTTTGGTCTAAACTTGCCGATGCAATGTTATTTAATGAAGAAATACCGGTGATTTTGTTTCCCGATCAATGATCCTTATCATCTCGCATCGGAGATTTTAAATGGGTAGATTGAAAATCCCGAAGGCCCGATCTCGATTGGCCCTTTCTATGTATAAGCCCTGGTCCTATCGCATTTCATATAAACCAACGACCCCGCATATAGGTGCCAAGCCATTTCATATATATAACTCGCCCCAAGCCATAAAACCTTCGCATTTCATAAAATTTTGGGTTTTGTTAAGTATTAAAGGGTTTCCGCCGGTGCATGTTTTGAAACAATATCCACCGTTGATATGAAATGATCAACAGGTCATGCAATATCGCATCGGAAAAAATTCAAAGGGTGCATTCCATGTTGTATTTACCTCTCCCCGATTGGAGATCTCCCGATCAATCGTGAGCTATTGATCTCCTCCCTGCCTTCCCAGATCTGATGGCCCTCATTTGCTCCGATCATAAAACCCTTCCTCCTCCTTTTAATCCCCTTCGATTCACTCTCCATCCTCGATCAGATCTGCAGATCGACGGTCAGCGCTAAATAACTTCGGCACCCCCCATGTCCATTACCCCGCCAATCGCATGCTTCTGATTGCATCTGGGCCATCCACATGTCCAGATCAGGCGGTCTAGACTGCATCTCTCGATTTTGGTTTAAAATTCATATACCCCTTGTGTAATGTTTTTCGGCCAATCCCAGCCGTTGATCTCTGCAGATCAACGATCCTTCTTCACCCTTTCTCCGCCTGTATATTATTTCTTTTGAACCCCAGATTCAATCCTGGCCGTTGATCCTCTACATCCAACGACCCTTATTAACCCCAACAGGCCTGCCTCCTATGGGTCCTGTCTCCCTCCAGATCTGATCTCTGCCGTCAATCTCTTGATCGGATGGTCCATAATAAAATCGCCCCACCTCCTTCTGCCCACGCACTTATCTGTTATCGCGCTCTTTCCACAACCGTCAGATCTGAGACCCCTGATCTGACGGTTGACGTGCGTTTTCGCGTAAGTTTAATCACGGAGGTTAATTCTCCAAAATTACGCGATATAAGCTGTTTTCTGAGGCCATGTGTCGGCCTCTGATGCATATCACGTCCAAAAAGCTAATACCGCTTTCTTGCCCTTCTGCCACAAAACTCGTGGTTTTCCTTCCCGAAACCACTTATTCCCTTTTGCACTATATTATATCGCATTCCTCCTTGACTATTGATCTCTGTAGATCAACGGTCCCAGATCATTCTCGCTTTATACTATCTCCCTCCGCTTCTACCAAAGGTTTTCAACGTGCAATCTTTGCCGTTGATCTCATGGGCTGATCTCATCCGATGGCCCACGATCATCCCGAAACCCCAATTTCCTTTTTCAATACATTTCCTCCGCCAAAAGGATTTAACCCCTTTTCCTTTGTATTTTTCCTCATTTTCCGCCATAACATAGTATATGTGACCCCTTCACATTATTGTGGCCCCGATTCATTTCGATCGTCGATCAAATCAGATCTATGGCCCGAACTTAATCCTCCGCACCATTTCATCAAACACTCTCCTTTCGACCACCACGCCCAAATCTCCACCATTGGATGCTGCCATCCAATGGCCACGCTCCTCCCCACAACCTCTGAAGCAGTTTTACAAAATAAGGCAGGATTTTATAACATTTTTGTATTTTTCAGGTTCTAATGGTTTTTCCATTATATGAAAGGAAAACCAAAGGCCGGGGATGACGATCCCCCATGCCTTTGTGCAACACAGAAAGATCATTCCACAGGGTTCAAATCCACATTTCATCGATGCTTCATGGGCATTGATGCCATATGGACCTTGTACATACCTGCACATCAACAAGACACAAAGAGTTAAACTAGACGAAGAATATCAGTGTTGAAGACTTAAACACAACAGAAATAGAGGATTGAAGATTGTTTTTGCAGTTTTTGGAGGATTACAGCTAAAATCGAAAATCAAAAGCCTAATCCTCCAAATCAAAACACAATTAAAACAAATCAAAGGTTTATCAGTCAGAAAGAGCCTCCACCACCACATCAGAGGCTAATTGATTCCTCTCAGCTACCTAATGCCACCTGTAGCCTCAAATCATTCAACAGAAGCTGAGTTATGATCAGAAAGGAAGATATTTGCCTCAGCTCAGCCGACTAGTTAATTTTGACAAAGGAACTTAATGCAAAAATATCAGCAGAGTTATTACGAACATGAAACAAAGCCTTCAAGTCAACAGAAGCTCTCACCGAGCTTAATTCTTAAATGTAAAACAATTAATACAGACAAAACATCTGTAAAATTCTCCAACGAGCCCATCAAAGGCCGAGAAGTATTAAAGTCTCTATTAATTGAACCAGGAGATCTTTTATCAGATCCCACCTCCTCATTTATTTTATAAATACTCCTGTAGAAGATGAGAAAATGTTTGTTCCTGAAGGCTCTTGAAGCTCTGTTTGTGATAGAATAGTTAGGTTGAGAAGTGAAGATGATTGTTGAACTGAAACATTGGACTTGAAGCTGTAACTGGTTTGAAGCATCAATACAAGCTGATTTATGGGATCCTGGTCTATTTCGACGGTGATGTTATTTCTTATTGTAAATCGTATTTTATTTCTGTTTCACTTTGTCCATCTTTCTCTGATAAATAACAGCAAGCATAGAGTTACGATTTACTATATATCAGCACCGTTCTCTGACTGATAAGATTTATCTACATGTTTTCTTCCAATTTGTGTTGTTTAGGAATGTTTTAATTCAATTTAAACAGTTAGGAATGTTGGCGTTCCCTCGTCCTACTGTCTAGGCTAATTGTTATTCTTGAATGTTATTTTCAGTTTATGTTAAGTAGAGATGAACTAAGGAAGTTATGGTGAGCCCTGTCCTTTACTTTTATTCCCAAAGACTATTTGAAAGTTTCCCTAAGAATGTGTTGAAAGCAGGCTAGGTTCAAAGTCCTTACCTGATCTTAGACTTTTCTTTGTTATCTTATGTTTTTGTCTTGAAAATTTACCAAGTAAAGTAGAGCTAGGGAGGTCTATGGTGAGCCCTGCCCTCTAGTTTCTTCTCCAACAGTTGCTTTTAAAGTTTCCCTTTGTGTTTTAAATGTTTTCTATTGAAAGTGCATCAAAAGATGGCTAGTTTCAAAGTACTTACCAGATCTTAGATTAGTTTAATGTCTCTCTTAAGTGTGTGCCAAAAGCAGGATAGTTTCAAAGTACTTACTTGATCTTAAGCTGCTCTTTGTTCTTCATTTGTTTAAATTCCCCTTCTTGTTGTATCACTTCATTCCATAAAATCAACTTTAAAGAAATCCTTAGACATAGATGACTTGCCCCATGGACCGCTCTTGAACCTTGTTGTTTCAATTAAACCCTATTATGACTCCATAGCCCAATGGACTAAAAACCAGCGTTATATCTATCTTTTAGCCAAAGCTTGTTCTGATTTCTTGCAACTTCACACCTTTGAAACTCTTTCCATTTAGAATTTTCCATTCAAATAATAATCATGTTCAACCATCCAAAAAAAAAAAAAACCCTCAGACTTCATAACTAGCCTAATATCATCACTCAAAAGCTTTAAAAATAAATCCATCTTTGCACTTATTGGAGAGATCCCTCTCTGGATTCAGGAGGGCTAGATCCTAGAATCCCAAAGTGGTTGAAATAGTGTTCTCCCTGCTGTTGGACTTTGCCAATATTGCTAATTACAGGGAGCTAACATTTCTGGCGACTCCACTGGGGAAATTGAGTGTCTTTTCGGCCTAAGTACCTTTAAGACCTCAGAAAACCCTTGATTCAAGAACATTGTGTAGTGAGTAAAAGTAGCCCTTTTCAAGCACTACCAAACCAATGGTAATCGTGATAAAACTTGTTTGAATCAGTGTCAAACTAGGCAAACCCTAGGATTCTCATAAGAGCTTATCTAACCTTGAAGGATCAGCTAGTTTAGCCATAAGAGTGGACTGTCTTTGTCTCATAACCGTAGCTAAGTTTTGAAATAGATTTAGGACACTCTTAACAACCAATAGCACTGAAAAATAACTTAGAAAACCCAAAAATATTTTAGATTGGTATTTAATAAACATGATGGTGGACCATAAAACCTTTTACCTCCAAAAGAGCTAAAAACTTCCACTTGGCGACTCCACAATCCTATACAGACCTTAAGACTCCATTGGGAAGAACCATTATCATCATATCATCATTTAAACTTAGTTAGAGGACTGTAGGATTAAAATTTGTGTAAACAAATCTGTTAACCTCTTAAAGATTGTCATATCTGGTTAAAACTACTCTTGTTTAATTGGGTCTAAAAACACAATATAGTGGCTCCTAGAAAGATTCATACTAGAGCCTATCCTGACCCTAACCCACCTGAGATAGTTGATAACCTAGAAAGTATCCTTAGGAAGTCTCCTAAGAGAAAATTTTCAACTGTTTTTAGATCACCCTTGAGAGCTAATTCAGTTCCTGAAAATCTTGCAGCTCTACAACAATCACAAGTAGACTTCATAAATCCATTTAGGACTAGGTCTCTTGACGATTTAGATTAGCTAGATTCTGAGTCTTCACTTTTATCCCCGGAAACAAGTGAACATCCTGGTAGTAGAGAAACAACACCAATTGACTTACATTTCCTTTTCAATTTAGGTGTCTCTCATCCAAGATCGGCTCAACAATCTATTCCTGGTTTATCCACATCTGTTCATCCTACACTCACTGTCCAAACCACTCCGCTTCAGCCCACTTTCCCTTTTTTTAACCCACCGCTTGTAAATCCACCTCCACCACATATCATGGCAGCATGGTATGCTCCCTTAGTCTTTCCAGTACCATTAGTCAACCTTCCACAGGACTATCAGTCCAAAATTCCATTATATGATGTTAGTAATGCTACTACTGCATCACAACATGTGGATAAGATGAATGACTACTTTGATAGAAATGAAATTGATGATGAATCTGTCAAGCTTAGATTATTTGCTCAGAGTTTGGGGGGAGAAGTAAGAAAATGGTTTAAAGGCTTAGCCCCCCACATTATCAATGATCTCCAAGCCTTCCATCAGACATTCTTAAAAAAATGAGAAGTAAAGAAGAATCCTCTCCAAATACTCTCCGATTACAAGAACCTCCACAGAAACACTGGGGAAAGTGTACAAGCTTACTGCACTAGATTTAACATTGTATACAATGCCCTTCCCCAAGATCTAAAACCCCCACAAGGCTCAGCTCTAAACAAGTTTCCTGAAGGGTTTGACCCTGAAATGGCTTATCTACTAAGAGAGAGAGATCCTTTAACCCTTGAAGATATGAAAAAAGGGGCTCTTGCTATGGAAGTTAACCTAATGGAGAAAAGAGCTAGAATGAAGAATGAGAAGAGAGTATCCTTCAGGGAGGAATATACACCTTCTACTTCCAGCTCTAAGATGGAAAGAATGATGGAGGAGATGATGAAGAAAATGAGCATCCTTGAGAAAGAAAAAACAAGTCAAAACCAAACTGCTCCTCAAAACAGAATTCAAAACCAGAATCAGAATTTTAGAAGAAGTCAACCCCAAAATAGGCCAAGGGAAGATGATCAATAGATCAGTCCTCCCTTTCATCAAAACTATGTGAGCGAGGTTGAAGAGACAGATGACCAAATAGAGGATGATGATATCAACATGCTGGGAGTAGATAATGATGACTTTGAGGTTCATTATGATAGAAAACAAGGTCTTTACACACCGTATGATGACAAAAGAGATGATGATGAAGGTTATTTTCAAGACATGGGAAATGTCATCATAGAGTCTCAAAAATAATATGATCTTAGAAGTAAAACCAATCAAGAAACTCCCAAAACCAAACCCTCTGATAAATCTTCACAAAACAACACTATAAGCAAGCCTAAAGTTGTCAAACAAAAGGAAAAAATAGTGGCTAGAAATTCTGATAAAGGTAAAGAGAAGGGCATTCAAAATAGTACAAACAGACCTTAGTAGTACCAACAACTCAGTTGGTACTCCTGTGAAATTTTTTTTGTCAAATGTAAATAGAACAAATCAGCAAACATATTTTGCTGACAAAGTGGCAGTTAATAAGGCTAAGACAAGCACTTCAAAGAGTCAAATTCCTTTCAGCATGGAGCAGGAAATTTCCAAAATTAAAATCTCTGTTCCTCTCTCTGAACTAGCTGCTCAAAATGTATATAGAACCCAAATTTTGAAGGCTTTAAACATAGAGGATAATAATGACACAGTCAATCTTAATGATGACCAACCAGAGCTTATTTTTGGTCCAAATATTGAAGTCAGGTATCAAGAGGGAACAGTTCCTCCCTTTTATGTAAGTTTAAACATTCATGACAAGATTTTACATAACGCTATGCACAACTCAGGGGCCTCTCATAATTTAATGCCCAAAGCTATGATGGAGAGCCTAGGTCTAGAAATCACCAGACCTTATAAAGAACTTTACTCTTTTGACTCAAGCAGAGTAAAATGTTTAGGATTAATCAAAGACCTCTGCGTTAACTTAGCCCAGATTCCAGCCAAATGTTTGGTTATGGATATTATTGTGGCTGATGTGCCCCCAAAGTATGGAATGCTGTTATCTAAGTCTTGGGGGGATAAATTACAAGGAAATATGCATATGGACATGACCTATGCCACCATCCCTGTGTTCAATCAAACCAGAAAACTTTATAGGGACTCCCATATGCAGTACATGGTTACTAGTCAAGACAGACCCCAAAACTCTCCTCTGTATTCTGTAAATACAGGCCTCAATTCTTTTATCTTATTTAACGATGAAACACTCAGTGAACAAGTCACTTTAAATGAATTAATGGCCAATAGAGAGGAAGAGGAAGACATCACAGAGGTGTCAAAATAGTTTGCTGCATTTGAAAGCTCTAGCAAACCAAACATAGGTCTTGAACTACAAATCATACGTCCATCGCTCTTTAATCTTGACAGTCAAGAAAAAAACTCCCAATAGAGTGAAAGACCAGAGGGGTTAAAACAAATTAAACCAAGCACTGATACACAACAACAATCCGAAAGCACTGCGGTTGAAGAGGATAGTACCCAAGATGAACCTGAAACTAGTACTCTATGGAGTATATACTTTGATGGGTCCTGCACTAGAAGCAATGCTGGTGCAGGTGTCTGGTATTGTAACACTGAAAACAACCACACAGAGAGCATTTCCTATAGATTAAACTTCCAGTGTTTGAATAACATAGTGGAATATGAATCCTTGCTTTTAGGATTACATCTATTGAAAAAGTTAGGAGCCAAAAGAATTAAATTCCATGTGGATTCAGAATTAATCATTAGGTAGGACAATGGGGAATACAACGCTAATCAGCCTAGACTTAGGGCCTATAGAAATGATGTCATGGAACTTTTAAAAACTTTTGAGGAATCCCATTTAGTTTTGGTCCCAAGAAAAAGAAATATCGCGGCCCACAACTTAGCTTTTGTAGCTAGAACATGCTTAACGCCATACAAAACCAAAAAATGTACAACTCAAAGTAAATTCAGACCAGTCGTTCTTGATAACAAAAAATATTGGCAAGTGTTTGACAGAGATAAACAAATAGAAGACTTCATGCAATTCAGAAATGAATTCGAACTACACAGTTTGGATTCAAATTATGAAACAGACTGCAATAGTGAAGAAAACTTTCCTGGTGAAGAAGAACCATCTCCTGAGGTTGCCAATATAAATCTGCTATCTAGCAAACTAAAGAATGAAATAGAGATTAGTGTAGAGTTAGAAATAGAGGAGTTAGAAACCCTGCAATATAAATATAAGAGTTTTCCAAAGGGTCTGGTCCCTTTAGAAGAGTTGTTTGATTTTAACGATGTGGCCAAGAAACCAAAACTGGAGCCTGTAGAGACTGAAGTTGAGGAGTGAAATATAGGCAGTGAACAGAAACCTATGATGATTAAACTGTCTAAGACTTTACCAACTCACATTAAACTCAAATACATAGAGTTGTTTAAGGAATTTTCTGATGTTTTTGCGTGGAGTTACGAAGATCTTAAATCCTATGACACTGAAATAATTCAAAACAAAATCCCTCTCAAAGAAAACCAAAAACCATTCAAACAGAAGCTGCGCAGAATAAACCATGTTCAGCTACCTTTGGTTGAGAAGGAAATCAAGAAAATGTACGATGTTAGTATTATTGTCCCTATTATATATTCTTAGTGGGTGTCTAATCTGGTGTCAGTTAGGAAGAAAACAGGAGAGATTAGGCTTTGTATAGACTTTAGATACTTGAACAAAGCTTCATTGAAGGACAACTACCCTTTACCTAAGATGGACCATATTTTACAAAGGGTAGTTGGTTCAAAAAGAATTTCTTTGCTTGATGGCTATTCAGGGTACAATCAGATTTTAGTCCACCCTGATGATCAATTAAAGACACCATTTTTACTACACCATGGGGCACTTTCATGTATGTGAAAATGCCTTTTGGTCTAATGAATGCTGGAGCAACTTTTCAGAGAGCCATGAACATAGCATTCTCGGAAGAATTAGGCTACTTCATCATTATTTACCTTGATGATGTCACTGTGTTTTCAAAGACAGATGAAGAGCACTTAGAAAATTTAAGAAGAGTATTCAAGAAATGCAGAAAGTTTGGCATATATTTAAACCCTAAGAAAACACTATTTGGTCTCCAAGAAGGTAAAGTCCTTGGGCACATTATTTCAAAAGAGGGCATTAATATAGATCCAAAGAGGATTGAGGCCATATTGCAAATCTTTCATCCTCGAAACATCAAGGAACTACAATCTTTCATTGGAAAGATTAATTTCTTGAGAAGGTTCATAACCAATTTGGCTGAGCTCCTTAGAAATATTACAAACATGCTGAAGAAGGAGCAAGGGGTGAAATGGACCTTGGAAGCAAAGAAGTCCTTTGAACTGGTGAAACAAGCATTAACCAAAACATCGGTTCTAATAAGTCCTGATTTTTCAAAAGATTTTTATATTTTTTCATTTGCATCAGAACATACAATAGCTGCTGTCCTTTTACAGAAAAATCCACAAGGACAAGAGCAGCCTATTGCATTCTTTAGCAAGGCATTGAGAGATGCTCCTTTAAAGTATAACATTATGGAAAAGAAAGCTTTTGCTTTGGTTAAAGCCTTAAAAGACTTCAGAGTATACATCTTACACTCACACATCATTGCCTTTGTCCCAAATTCAGTTGTGAAAGACATTCTAACACAGGACCCAGATGGTAAGAGAGGTAAGTGAATTGCGGTTATTCTTGAATATGATTTAGAGATCAAACCCACTAAACTCATCAAAGGCCAAGGTCTAGCTAGATTAATGGTTGAATCAAATTTTGAAGCTCTTTATATTAATATGATTAATTCTTTGGATGAACAAGAGGAAATCTCAACTCCCATTGTTGAAGATCATTTTATGAATTCCTCTTGGTATGCTGATATTCTCTATGTTCTACTTAATTTAAATACACCTCCCAATTTATCAAAAACAAAGGCAAGGTTTTTGAAGTTAAAAGCTGTAAACTATTGTATTATAGATAAATGTATTTATTGGAAAAATGCAAGTGGTATATTTCTTAAATGTTTGCCTCGGTATGATGCAAAGAAGGTTAAACATGAGTTCCATGAAGGGGAGTGTGGAGGCCATTTATACTGGAAGACCACAGCCAACAAAGTCTTGAGGGCTGGTTACTATTGGCCTACTCTTTTTCTTGATGTGCATAAGATGATAATTTCCTGTCATAAATGTCAACTTTTTGAGGGCAAAAGGAAGCTACTACCCTTACCTCTGCATCCAATCACTGTTGAAGCTCCATTTCAACAATGGGGACTTGAATTCATAGGAGAAATCCATCCACCATCCTCTGCCCAGCATAGATGGATTCTCACTTCCACGGACTAATTCACCAAATGGATAGAAGCCATCCCTTGTAGGGAAGCCAATGATTCTATCATTATAAAATTTATTGAGACTAATATTCTCTCTACATTTGGCTGTCCTACCAAGATCATCACTGATAATGCAGCAGCATTTGGATCAAGGAAGATGATTGATTTCTGTCACAAATATTAGATAACATTGGGTCATTCCATGGCCTATTACCTTCAAGGTAATGGACTATCAGAATCCTCAAACAAGAGTTTGGTGAACATAATTAAGAAGTTGTTGGAAGACAATAAGAAGTCTTGACACACAAATCTTGTTCATGCACTTTGGGCTGACAAATTTACATTGAAGAAATCTATTTGTATGTCACCCTACCAGCTTGTGTATGGTACTGATGCAATTTTTCCTACTAGCCTTGGTGTACCAGTTATGAAGTTGATTCAAGAGTTGCAAACTGAAGATAATGACATGATTAGAAGGATAAATCAGACTATTCATCTTCAGCAAATTAGAGAGGAGGTTTATAACAAAGCATTACAAAAGGAGGATAGCATCAAAAAGCTTTTTGACAGAAGAACAAAGGCCAAAAATTTCAATTTTGGGGACAAAGTTTTAAAGTGGGATTCAAGGAGTGAAGACAAGGGCAAGCACAGAAAATTTGACAACTTATGGCTTGGCCCTTACTTCATTCATTCAGCTGCTGGTAATAATGCTTATTTCTTACAGGAGTTGAATGGAGCTGAACTGTTTGGGGGTCCTGTCAATGGCAGGATACTTAAACATTACTTCTCTTGACCCTACCATGTTTTGAAGCCTTTTATCTTTTTTATCATTATAAATATTTCCTCCATTGTTGCATTCAAAGTTAGAAAAATAAAAAATACAAAAATAGTGAAAGAAAGAAAAGAGGGCAGATTATAAAAAAAATAAAGGTACAACCCCATACCAACAAAAAGAGAAATAAATTCTGAAAGTGTGCAAGCTTAAATGCCATTCCTAAAAAACACACTTCTAATTAATCATACAACCTAATCATGACTAATTAGTTTTAAATTGAATGCTGATAGGTTAGTGAATTCGATTTTCCAAACAACTTAATCTTGGCTTATCAGTTAGGTAGATTAGTCTAGAAATTAAAGGTTCAAACATGCTAAAAATATGAACCTAAGTTTCCAAACAAGAATGACTCAAATCTGTTTAAAATTCTGAGTCAAAATAGAGGTAAAAATGGTTCTAATCAGCTCAAAATCTGAACCAGACAACAAGGAAAGAACAGCTCAAACAGAAGTAAAAATAGAGCTGTAAAAAGATGAAGGAAGTGCTTTGAGCTTTCAGAGCTTAAGCCTTCCATTTGGATTTAGTTTTCTGCAAAATAATATCTATGTGCAGCGTGCTTTTTATGCCATAGATCAGCATCAAGTTAGACTATTCAATCCTGACTTGTATGCTTTTAAATTTCTATCTTAGAAATTAGATAATAAAATCTGTTAGACTGTTTAATCCTAACAAATTGGTAGATTAGGTAGAGAAGTATATGGACTCAACTGTTTAATCTAAGTTCATGGAGAAATAAGGAGTAGAATTAGATTAGATTTTTTGATTTCAAAAGAATAAAATGTTGTAAAAAGAGTTTGCCAATCCAAGTGCACTCTAAAGAAGAAAAAATGTTAGATCAGTAGGTTTGGGTAGGTAGAAAGCTTGTATTGATGAAAATCCATTATTTTTCATGGCTGCTAATATTTTCAGAGCAAAAGAAGATCGTTCAAACAAAGAGAAGGGCAGCCCAATGGATAAGGAACTGATTAGCCTCCCATAGAATGCAAGTCTGAAGTTCTTGATGCCTTCAAGAAGGCACCATCCCCGAGTGGAGCCACTGTTAGCCACCTATAAAATTTGTAATATCAAAAGGTGGCTAAATAATTTTTGGAGCCTTCAAGAAACAAGTTTTATTGCTAAAAATTGTTATCTCTTGAAGACTCTTGAAGACATCTGTCCTTTGTTCAAATCTTCACTGCTGTTTCCATTTTAAACTCTGAAATTCTGCTAATTTCATAGAGAAATGACTGCTGTAAAACACCATTTTTCCCTTCATTTCACTTCCAACTAACCTTCATTTTTACCCTTTCATTCCCATGGAATTCCTCAATTTTCCATTCATTTCCCATTTCCCTTTCATAAAGTTCTCTTTACAAATTTTAAAACTCATTTTTAAACTTTGCCGAAACCCCCAAATCCATCAAAAACTATGAAAAATTTCATGAAAAATAAGTGTTTTGAATATAGGCTTAAGCCCCCTTGGGCTAGGTCCTAACCACTTCCCCACATATGCCTTGGTGCTGGAACTGAGCGCTAATGGTCCCAAGCGCTTATCGCATCGGAACAAAACAAAGATCGCAAGTCTTTTTGCTTTATTGAGACCTCCGATGCGATTGGCCCCTTATTACATAGCCCCGATCTAATCACTGCTTCATATAACCCTTAGGCCCGCATCCGACGCTTAAACTTGTGAATAAATCCATCTCCGATGAAAATTTCCTTTGTAAAACATAAAATCCCACTTTTCCTAAGTTCTAGTCTAAACCCACCAGAGCAATGTTTTTAATGAAATGGGTAGATTGAAAAGCCCGAAGGCCTGATCCCGATTGGCCCTTTCTATGTATAAGCCCCGGGCCTTTTTCCATATAAACCACAGGCCCCGCAATCGGGCGCCAATCCACATATATATATAATTCGCCTCGAGCCATAAAACCTTTGCATTTCATAAAATTTTGGGTTTTCGTAAGTATTAAAGGGTTTCCGCTGATGCATGATTTAAAACAACATCCACCGTTGATCTGAAATGATCAACGGGCCACGCAATATCGCATCGGAAAAATTCAAATGGAGCATTCCATGTTGTATTTACCTCTCCCCGATTGGCGATCTCCTGATCAATCGTGAGCCGTTGATCTCCTCCCCGCCTTCCCAGATTCGACGGACCTCATTTGCTCCGATCATAAACCCTTCCTCCGCCTTTTGAGCCCCTCCGATTCACTCCCCACCGTCGATCTGATCCTCAGATCGACGGTTAGCGCTAAATCGCATCGGCGACATTCAAAGCTCTTCCCCGCCGATCACATGCCTCTCATTACATCTGGGCCGTCCACGTGTCTAGATCGGATGGTTCAGATCTATCCTCCCGACTTTGGTTTAAAAACATGCAGCCCTGCTCATAATGTTTTTCGGCCAACCACAGCCGTTGATCTCTGCAAATCAACGACTCTCATTAACCCATTCTCCGCCTTTGTATTATTTCGTTTATACCCCAGATCACATCTCAGCCGTTGATTTGTTCCATCTAACGGCTCAGATTAAACTCGACAGGCCCGACCCCTGTAGGTCCCGCCTTCCTTTGTTTTTAAGCTCGGCCGTCCAAATCCTTGATCCGACGACCCGTATTGAAACCGCCCCACCTATTATCGCTCGCGCATCTGGTATGTATCACGCTCACTCTTCACCGTTAGATCTGAGACCTCAGATCCAACGGTTGACGCACATTTTCGCGTAATTTCAAGCGCGAAGGTTAATCTCCCAAAATCACGTGATATAAGCTGTTTTCTGAGGCCACGTGTCAGCCTTTGACGCATATCGTGTCCCAAAAGCTAATACCGCTTTCTTGCCCTATTGCCGCGCGAAACCCATGGTTTTTCCTCCCGAAACCACTTTCCACATTTTATATTGTGTCGTATCGCGCGCGCCCCCCACCGTTGATCTCTGAAGATCAATGGCTCAGATCTAATCTGGCTATATACTATCGCCCTCCGCCTTCACCAAAGGTTTTCAACGTACATTCTTCGTCGTTGATCTCGTGGCCTGGTCTCATCCGATGGCCCACGATCATCCTAAAACCCCAATTTCAATTCTTATGCATTTTGCCTCCACCGAAGGAAATTTCATCTATTTCCTTTGTTTCTCTTCTGAATTTCCATAATGTGACCTTTTGCATTATCTTCCTCCCGATTAATCCTGACCGTTGATCTCTGTAGATCGACGGATCTGACTTAATTTTTCCCCGCTCTCCTTTTTGACCTCCCACAAACAAATCTCTACCGTTGCATGCTACCATCCAACGACCACGCTCCTCCCCACAACTTCTGAAGCAGTTAAACCTTAAAAATGCAGGATTTATTAATTTTTGTTGTTTTATGCAGGTTTTAATGGTTTTTTCCAGTATATTGAAGAAAGCCAAATGCCGGGGATGACGATCCCCCACGCCTTTGTGCATTCAGAAAGATCATTCCACAGGTTCCAAACTTCACGTTTCGTCGATGCTTTGTGGGCATTGATGCCATATGGACCTTTTATAAACCTGCACATCAACAAGACACAGAGAATTAAATTCAAACAAAAGAGTATCAGTGTTGAAGACTTAAATGCAACAGAATAGAGGATTGAAAACTGTTTTCATAGTTTTGGGGGATTATGGCTAAGATCGAAAATCAAAAGCCTAATACTCCAAATTAAAGCACAATTAAAGACAAATCAAAAGATTTATCAGATAGAGGATGCCTCCATTGCCACATAAGAGGCAAATTGATTCCTTTCAGCTACCTAATGCCACCTGTAGCCTCAAAGCATTCAACAGAGGCCGAATTATGTTCAGAAAATCAAATATTTGCCTCAATGCAGCCGAATAGTTAATTCTGCCAAAGAAACTTAATGCAAAAATATCAGCAGAGTTATTACAACATGAAATAGAGCCTTAAAGTCAACAAAAGCTCTCACCGAGCTTAATTCTTAAATATAAAACAATTAATACAGACAGAACATCTGTAAACTTCTCCATTGAGCCCATCAAAGGTCGAGAATTATTAAAGTCTGTATTAATTGACCCAGGAGATCTTTTATCAGATCCCACCTCCTCATTTATTCTATAAATACTCTTGTAGAAGATGAGAAAATGTTGGTTGCAGAACTTTGAAATATACTTGTGCTCGAAACTTCTAATTGTAAATAGTGATCAAAGGCTCTTGAAGCTCTGTTTGTGATAGAATAGCTAGGCTGAGAAGTGAAGATGATTGCTGAACTGAAACACTGGACTTGAAGATTGTAATTGGTTTGAAGCATCAATACAAGCTGATTTATGGGACCCTAGTCTATGTCAATGGTGATGTTTTTCTTATTGTAAATTGTTATTTTATTTTTGTTTTCACTTTTTCCATCTTCTCTGATAAAGAACAACAAGCATAGAGTTAGGATTTACTGTATATCGGTACCCTTCTCTGACTGATAAGCTTTATCTAAATGTTTTCTTCCAAATTGTGTTGTTTGGGAATGATTTAATTCAGTTTGAGCAGTTAGGAATTCTGGCGTTCCCTCGTCCTACTGTCTAGGCTAAATGTTGTTCTTGAATGTTATTTTTAGTTTATGTTAAGTAGAAATGAACTAAGGAATTTATGGTAAGCCCTGTCCTATAGTTTTATCCCCAAAGACTATCTGAAAATTTCCCTAAGAATATGTTGAAAGCAGTCTAGGTTCAAAGTCCTTACCTGATCTTAGACTATTCCTTGTTATCTTATGTGTTTTCCCTTGTGTTAATATGTTTTCTATTGAAAGTTTATCGAAATCTGGCTAGTTTCAAAGTACTTACCAGATCTTAGATTACTTTTATGTTTTTCTTAAGTGTATGTCAAAAGCATGATAGTTTCATAGTACTTACCTAATCTTAGGCTGCTCTTTGTTCTTCATTTGTTTAATTCCCCTTCTTGTTGTATCATTTCATTCCATAAAATCAACTTTAAAGAGATCCTTAGACATAGATGACTTGCCCCATGGACCACTCTTGAACCTTGTTGTTTCAATTAAACCCTATTATGACTCCATAGCCCAATGGAATAAAAACCAACATTATATCTATCTTTTTAGCCAAAGCTTGTTTTGATTGCTTGCAACTTCACACCTTTGAAACTCTTTCCATTTTAGAACTTTCCACTCAAATAACAACCATGCTCAACCATCCAAAACAAACAAAAACCCTCGGACTTCATAACTAGCCTAATATCATTCCCCAAAAGCTCTTAAAGATAAATTCATCTTTGCACTTTATTGGAGAGATCCCTGATCCTAGAATCCCAAAGTGGTTGAAATAGTGTTTCTCCCTGCAGTTGGACTTTGCCAATCTTTCTAATTACAGGGAGCCAACAGGGGGAACTCATGAGCACATCTACAACTCCTATAATCCAAATATATTTGAAGCATCCTTAGTTTCTTGAGTTGAAATCCCATGGAAGGATAGTGGCACAACCCAATGGACTACAAGTATAGAGAAGGGGGTGCACTACCTTTTGTAGTGTGGGTAATTGGGGGATGCGACATATTGATGGGAGGTTACTGGAGTTTGGTGTTGTGACACTATTTATGTTCAAAATTAATTAGGTTCCATAGTTAGATTTAGGTAAGCATTTCTACTTGTTATATCATAGCCCCCACTTGGGAGTGGCCCACTACTAAGAGATTATGGGTAGTGTGGTCAATGGTTGGGTGGAACATCTAAGGTCAACAACCAATTAGCACTTTATTTATAAAGATAAGTGTTTATTCTTATCTTTATATGCTTTCCAGTGTTAATATTCATGTATTTTTATGTGTGAATGAATAGTAATTTAAGCAGTGTCATTTGTGTAATTACATCTATGTACATAAATTCATTGAATGTTAGAATGCATTAACCATTCTTTCCCAATGCCACATGAATCAAATTCATGGATATTTTTACAAAAATCAAGTCACATATGTGGCAACACACTCCATTGGGTGGCTAGGGGCGTTACAAAGTGGTATCATATCCCACATTACAACACTTAGGCCATATGGGTCCAACTTCATTTACAGAGTAAAGATCATGAGTTGCATGGCCATTGTTTGATGGAAATTCGTAGGGAATGGAGATGGGAGAAATTTTCAATTTAGAATAAAATTTAGAGGATGAAATCCATTAAGAATGACAAATAGAAAAGTTGAATTGATTGTTACGAGCTCATAATTTGTGAAGCGATGGGCCAATTATAGCAGTGGAGCTTTCAATTTTGTGCAAACAAAAATTATGGAAAGGTAAATTTTATTGACAAAAGAGAACTTAAAAAAGGATTATTAAATTTATTTACTTTTTATAATTTTCATCTTATGACATCAACAATGCGGTGTCAATGGTAGGTGGTAGTTCCAGGTGGTAGCTAAGTTTGCATGCGATGGAGCATGTGGCACCACTAAATGCCTTCAGAAGTCGATGGATTACTAACCTCACTTACACCTTTAGATCCAATATCAATATAAGTAGTCAATTTTCTTGGATGTTAGCGATTAGATTCATAGAAATGAAACTATGCATTAACCTATGCGCATGTTGGGATCTGATATATTTGTACCATTAGATCAACTCGAGAGTCATTAGATCCATTAGAAGTGCAACTATGCATTAAGCCACGTGCATGTTGAGATGAAATATGAATCTAGATCATCAGATATAGTCAAGTTCAATTGTTAGATCCACCAAAGGTGCAATTCTCTTTTAACCTTTGGGTCGTCAGAACGAGTTAATCATGGTCATTGGATTCACTAGAATGGAACTATTCCTAAATCGTCATGTATATTACAATTTGATATGGATCTTGACTGTCAAATCAAATTAATTATGGCCCTCAGTTCCATTGAAAGTACAACTTACCATAAAATATCCCATATATTTTAATCTAGTATGCATTGTTGGTTGTTGATCTACTCTAGGATCAACCTTTGTATGAACAAGTGTACAAGTCAAATGATGTTGGAGGAAGTGGGGAATGGACCCCACATGATGCCATAACCAATAAACAAATGTCACATGTAAAAATGGTAAATGAAGTGGGACCCTTCCATCTTAGAAAAATTTAGTAAGGTGCCAGGTGAGCCATGGGACCTAGGTAGGAACTCCAAATTAGATATGGTATTTGCATGTGTGCCAAGTGTTTAAGGGAAGACATGCAAACTTAGTTCACGTTAATGAGAACCGAGGAGTGTATATATATATATATATATATATACTTTCTAATAAATGGGAAGCACATAAACTCTGTTTCTATAATTGTATAATAGTTGTTCAGTAGAGTTTTAGCTGGTTTTAACTAATTCAAAGTATTAAGTAAAAAAAAAATTCATAATGTTTTTAGATTTTTTGTTGATTTTTTGGGTTGTTAACTTGTAGGGAATTTTTGAGGCCCTAAATGATGTTTTTGGGTGCAAAACCCATTGAAAACTATATGTAAATTGGTACAACAAGTGTTTGCAACTTAAATGAAATATCCTAGAGATATTTTTTCAATGACTTGTTATAACTATGAAATGTAGTCAATATGAGAAAGCTAGGATTGAAATGTATAAGGAAAAAATTAGGTATTAATTTACTTCCAAGAGAAGCAACTCTACAACTAAAGCTTAGATTGGGACATAGAAGTAGTCAACAGAAATATCTTCAAAGATTGGACACAACCATAGAGATAGAAATGAAATATGAACACATGATGTTTTAAGAAAATAACAAAAAGATGTTGTAAAAGAACAAGGAAAATTGCACAAAATTGGCCAAAAATTTCACAGGACATAAATCTCAACCTAGAAATCATATTTTAGCAAATGCATAGCCAATAGAAATATATCAAGGAGAAGAATGCAATTTTCAACCAAGAATTTATGAATGAATCAAAATAATTCTACGAGTGACCTACAAGAGAAAAATTAACATGCAGATTGAAAGTATGGCAGATGCCCAGGGGGCTTACAGTCATGAAAAATATGTAAGAGGCATGCATGTTAGCATGGGTAATGCTGAGATAGAGTCAAATTGGCATTTAAGGGGTAGGTCAAATAATATGTGCTTAAAGGAAACCACGAGGATTCTCAAAATGGAGGTGCTCAACTATAAGGATGATAATGAATTCAATGAAGGAATGTAAACAAATTAATACCTATATTCTATAGAGATTAAATAATTTACAAAGAAAAATGGATAAGAAATATGATTCAAGGTAAATAAAGGAACATGATTCACAAGTTAAGAGGGAGGATCCTATAATTTCAAGGCATTCTAAGAGTGATGGTAAGCATCAAAATCACTCACCAAGACATTCAACTAAGAGATGTTATGATTCCTTAGAATCTAGTAATAGTCCAAGAATATCGCCTATTCACCAACAAATAAGGAAACTTGACTTGGATAACTTGCAAGGAGAGCTCACGAAGATTAAACCTCCTACATATGATGGTGATCATAAGAATGGAGAGGAATTTGAGGTTTGGTTGCTAGAGATAAGAAAGTATCTCCAATTATACAATACTTATCCAAATTAGAGGCCCAAATTACAATTTACCACTTGAAGGGAAAATACAATATATTGTGGGAGTAGCTCAAGGAATTCAAACACTTGTATGAGAGGAAAATCTCATGGAGGTAGTCTAAAATGGTACTTTCAAAAGAAGTATTTGTCAAATAATTACTATAAAAGGAGAATGCAAGATTTCTTTGAGCTCAAGTTAGGGAGCATGGAAATGGAGTAATATGGAAGAAAATTTAATGAATTACATAGTATGTTTGTTTTATTAAGGATGAAAATATCAAAATACAAAGATTTGTAAGTGGGTTGTCATCATTATATAGTGAAAAAATTTCATATGATGAGCCAAACACCTTGGATGAAGGTATGAGGAAGGAAAAACACCTTTACAAATGTAATACAAATAAACTATCCTTCCAAAAGACTTGGGATGACAAGAAGAGGGTCAAGGTGGAGCACATGAATAAATCATATAAACATTCATTTTCCAGGAACAATTCTCAAGAAAATCAACAAAATTAGCCATCCTAAAGTGAACCAAGCTGAGTTGATTCATTAGGAAAAAAGGTCAATATCTCAACCCATTAGGTGTTGGAGTTGTGAAGGAAAAAATGTGTGTAGGGACTGCTCTCCCAAATGAGACAAGATGAGGATTGTACACCATATTCAAGGAGATGATACAATTGATGAATTGGATAGAAGCATGCCTAGAATTTATGTAGCATTGGAAAACATGTAGATGGACCACCAAGCTCATATGATTGAAGTTGAAGGTGAGATAAATAGCCAACCCATTGCCATTTTAATTGATTATGAAGCTGGCCATAATTATATTGCTCTTATAATTGTTTAAATATTTCATTTAAAGAAAAAAAATCATACTAGGACTTGGTTCAATTAGCTATTGGGGCTAAGAGAAGGATCTGAACAAGTAACAAAATTTCATAATTGTTATGGATTGGTTAGAAATGTATCATTTGTCCTATATTTTTATAATAAGACATTCAATTTATTTCATGAATAAGGGAAACAAAGACAAGTTCATGGGATTATCAGGCCAATCTATATTAGGGAAATATCAATTATTCAATTTTTTACCTTTTTAAAAAAGGGTGTCAAAAAATTATGCAACTCACATGGAAGAGGAATCAAAGAACAAGGTACCAAACATTGAATATCATCAGGTACTTAATGAGTTTAAAAATATATTTTCTGAAATATTACTAGTTTACCACCCAAAAGGGATATTGAATTTTCCATACATTTGTTACCTCGAGCTTCCACAACGTCCAAGACACCATACGGGACGAGCACACTAGTACGTAATGAATTAAGAATTCAGTTGGAAGAAATTTTGAAGAAGGGGCACATATGCCCAAGCGTATCACCTTGGAGTTCCCTATTTCTCCTTGTTAAAAGGAAAGACGGTACATTAAGGTCATTTATGTTAGGAAAAATATCACACTATGAGGGGGGGTGAATAAATGTAGTGGAAAAATTATCATCTCAAAACATTTCATCAATAATTAAATGTGTAGCAGTGTAAAAATATATTTTGCATCATAATAATGAATGAAACTATGCATCAGAAAGCCATCATCACTTCATCATAAGAGAACAAAAACTTTTACGTGGAAACCCTTCCGAGAGAATACCACATTTTTTTTGTAGTTTTCTTCAATTCATTTACATAGATTTGCAGAAACCAACCCCCAAGATGTACAACCAACCACTTGAAATATTCTACAAATTGATTGAGGCAAAAACCTTGAAATTTTTCAGAGACCCACTTGCAATTGGCCATAACTTCATTAAGCCACCAACCTCGGAAATGTGTAAGAAGCCACTTGCAATTGGCTACAACTTGATTGAGCCACCAACCTTGGAAATGTGTAATAAGCCACTTGCAATAGGGTACAACCTGATTGAGGCACTAACCTCAAAAATTTGCAAGAAACCATTCGTAATAGGCTACAACCCGATTAAGGAACCAACCATGGTGGAAGGCCCCACCTCCTTCTTCAACTTGGTGTGGACCAATTTTCACAATATTTCAGACTAGATCCACAAGCATCATCAACAACAATCTATCACAAAATATGATCAAATAAGTACCATCACACCCTATAGTCACTGTCAAAACCTATTTATCATCCCATACCAACTTGTTCATCAATTTAGTAACATATCACCCTTCTTGGAATGCATTATGGTCATGTATGCAAAAACTTGTTGCAACTTTCTCATGACCTCTATAGTACCAAAAAAATAAAGTTATGGCTTTTGGACACCAAAAAAATATCGTTAAGGCTCTTTATGTCCCCTAGATTTATCACAATTGAATTTTGGTCATGATGCTTCTTCCAGACTTAAATTGGGCTTTAGAATGAGCATAACAACCCCATCAAACCATATCAAATAATAAAAATAATAAAAAATGGCACTTTTAATTTGAAGTATTCATAACGATCAATCTCGATGCTCCAATATCCCCATAAAAAAAAAGAAGAAGCTTGGAGAGACTTGAACCAATCGCCTAATTGGTCTATTCAAAGCCCCAATTTGATAAACCATATTCATACATACTTATAAAAATATATGCACTGTGGGGGGAGCTCAGGCCATATAATGCATAAATATATATTAACCAATACAAAGTCCATGGAGAGGAGTCGAACCTTTGATCTGTCAAAATAACAACGACTTCACAAAATATGTGATATTCAACAAGGCCTGTGTGTTATGAAACCAACTCACAAAATAGAAGAAAATATAGATCAATGCCTTAGAAATTAGCCTCTTCGAGGGGGAAACCTCCTTTACATTGCATAAATGAACAATTCTTGGATGATACACATGAAAAAAACTCCTTTCTATATATAGGAGTCCAATGGGTCACACTATAAATCCTAGCCGACATAAAAATAAAAATGTAAGGGCACAACCATAATACTAGTGGGCTTCTATGGGCACAATAATAATAATATGGGGACTACAAGGGCATAACAATAACAATAAGGGGGCTATACTAACAATAAAAATAAGGGGATACACTAGTATTATAGGGACCTAGCATTCCCCTATCCTTCAAACAAGTGTTGTCCTCAACACTTGAGTAGTTCTGGATGCTTCTGTATAAAATTATCATCCTCCCATGTCAAATATTTAGTAGGTAAGTTCTTCCACTTGATCAGATACTCTGAAATTGATCTACTTCATAGCTATCGAGTTATTGTTTTTGTGATTGCTTCAGGTTCCAATATGATTTTTCCTTCTTTGTCAAGTTCTGGAAATATTGTTTGAACTGGAAGCTTGTCACCTATAACCTTCTTTAAGCATGAAACATGGAAAACTGGGTGCATTGGGGAAGATGTAGGAAGCTCCAATTTGTATGCCATAGTACCAATATTTTGCAACACCTTGTAAGGACCATAATAATTTGGTGATAATTTATTATCCTTCTTAGCTTGCTTGAAGGACATTTTTTTGTATGGTTGTAGCCATAAAAATACCCAGTCGCCTACATCAAAACTTCTTTCATTGCAATGTTGATATAATTATTGTTTCATTCGATTCTACGCCAAAGTAAGGTTATCGTTTACGAGTTGGAGAACTTGTTGTTGATGCTCGATGTGATCTTCCACTGCTTGAATGTTAGAATTTTCTCTTAAATATGATGTGATGGATGTTGGATGATATCCATAAAGTGCCATAAATGGGGTCATTTTTGCTGTAGTATGGGAGGAAGTGTTATACCACCATTCAACTAGAGGTAACCAATTGACCCATTATGTCTGTTTATCAGATACAAAGCAATGAAGATATCCTTCCAAACATTTATTCACTATCTCAGTTTGCCCATCAGATTGAGGATGATATGATGAGCTATGAGCTAATTGAGTACCCAAACAAGAAAATAAATTTTTCAAAAATTTCCTGTAAAAATGGGATCTCTGTCACTTACAATGATATTTGGGTTTCCATGTAGATTTTGAATTGTTTCCATAAATGCAGTAGCAAATGTGCTAGCTTTAAATCGATGAGATAATGCACAAAAGTGTGCATACGTGGTAAGTCTGTCAACTACCACCATGACGACAGTATTTCCTTTGGAATTGGGTAAAACTGTGATAAAATCCATTGAAACCTCCTCCCAAAGTTGACTTGGAATGGATAAAGGTTGTAACAGAACTGGGGTCTTAATTGTCTCGACTTTATTTTTTTGGCAAACCAAACATTCTACCACAAACTTTAGATTTAAGGCCATAAAAAAAAAATCCTTCTTGACCCTGTGGTAAGTTTTTAATAATCCTAAGTGACCTCCTAAGGGAGAGGTGTGCAATTCCAAAAGAATATTTTGTTTGAGTTGGGAATTCTTACAAAGATATAAACGATATTTGTACCATAATGAATCATTTTTCCAGCTAAATGTTTCAGATGTACTAGGATCTTTTTGTAGCTTTTGAATGAGTGTCCACACCTCTTCATCATTCTTCCATTCATCCATTGCTTTGGTTATCCACTCAGGTTGGATAATAGAAATGGCATAAAACATTGCTCCACATCCTCCTCCTTTCTTGAGAGTGCATTTGCAACAACATTTTTCTTCCCTTTTTTGTAGATGATTTCATAGTCATAACCCAACATCTTTGTGACCCATTAATTTGTTACTCTTCTGAAGATAATCTTTGTTCCAAAAATAACTCAAGAATATCATGATCTATTTTTACCTTGAAGTGTATTCCAATTAGGTAAGGTAATTATTGCTTTAGTGTATGTAGTATTGCCAACATTTCCTTCTCGTAAATAGGTTTCAGTAAATACTTTCCTTTGATTGGATGAATTTTAAAATTAATGGGCCTTCCTTCTTGCATTAAAACCACACCAATTCCATTTCCTGAGGCATCACAGTCCACAATATTTTTTTTTTTGAATTCTGGTGTAGCTAAGACTAGTGCTTGGCACATTGCATCTTTAAGATGTTCAAAGGCCTTATTTGCTTCTGGATTCCAAGAAAACACATATTTCTCCCATAATTCTTAACAAACTTGTGATAATACCCTGTTAAGCCCAGAAATCCTCAAAGATGATTTATGGTTGTGGGGATTTTCCATTCCTTCATGGATTTAATTTTGTTAGGGTCTACCTTAACTCCCTCATGAGATACAATATGGCCCAAATATTCCACCTCCTGTACTCCAAATAAACATTTGGACGTTTTTTCATATAAATGTTACTCCTCTAATAGTTTGAGCACCATGTCAACATGTTGAACATGATCCTTCCAATGTTTGTTGTAGATTAGTATATCATCAAAAAATACTAACACAAATTTTCTAAGGAAGGGTTTGAAAATGGAATTCATCAAACCTTGTGTTGAGCCTCTATTTGTCAACATTTATATGCTTTTTGATGAATAACTCTAAGCATGTAATAAGTATTTATAAGTCATTGTTATTCTTTTTACGCATTATTGAGTTATTTAGAGGTATTTAGAGCTTACAGTTGTAGATCTATGAACTCTTCTTATTTTTCTAAATTAAAAGGTCTTTAATGTAACAATGTCATTAATGATAGACTCTTGTGGCAGGTATCAATGAATCCTGCACTAGTTGTTCCTACACTAGTTGTGCTCGCACCAGCTATGCCTACAATAGCTTAGTTTTTACAATGTGCCTGCACTAGCAACACTATTAGCCAAATCATTGCTTTGAGTGTCATAAAATCTATTGAAACAAGCAAAGAAATATGTTCTAAGCTATTGGTATCTTTATCATACCATAACTACTGGAACATAAATATTTAATATTGGTCATAAAGCTATGCTGCATATTCATTCTGTTGTGGAGGAATGTGAGATAATGGAGCTGGCTTTGTTGGCAGTCACCTGGGATCATGGCCATAGGTGACGGTGTTATTGTCGTGGATAATTTCTTTACAGGAAAAAAAGTTACAATTAAAGCGCGGGAGATCATATTAGTAGATTGTAGTTACGAATCCTACTGAGCATACTTGTACTATGAATATATACCAAGAAGTGCAAGATCCAAACAAATGAGATGTCATTAGGGTGTTAGGCTCCTCTGAAAGGACCATATTTAGCCCAACAGGGTGGACGCCACAACCCTGGCTCTAGCATCCATGGGAGAGCGGGGGTAGAACCTGAGGGTTTTCTGGCACCCATTTCAAGATATTCTCAAGGAGAAGGTTTAAAAATCGAATCTATGGTTGGTGAGGACATGGCAGATTTCATAGTCGATTAGTGCAAGATTGAAGAGGGTCTTCTCTAACTCGGCTCGAGTTCAACCAAGATCAAGTGCCCAATGGATCACTACGAGGCCACGAAGGAGACCGACAAAGGCAGCGTGCAAATTGTGTACATGGATTCTCTCTCATTCAATTGGTGCCAAATCGCAGGTAGCACTTCATGCCAGTATACTAAAACCAACAAAATCAACCAACTATAGTTGTAACAGTTGTCAATCGCCCAAACTTATTAAGTTAGATTTTATAGGTCCAATTTGCTTCAAAAAATTGCGCTAATTATAAGTATAGGTCTGAGAAATTAGGGGCAGTGTTGCTGCTATAAAACAGAGGGTTGTGCACGAAGGAAATGGCTTCAATTTTGATCCAAATCCGGCATCAAATTTGCAAAACAGGGAATCGAGCTACGGTGTAGGAAGGGAGGAGTTACACCTCAGTGGGATGATCCCTGGAGTGGACCACTGGAGCTAGCACTGCATCATTCTATAATTTTGTAACAAGATTTCATAATGAATCATATCTCGCATTCGATTCTAAGTTTTATTGTTTTTTCCTGAATGCTTTAAAATTGTGATTTAAACTGTTGCAAGGGCAATGAGCTGGGTGGTTGGGCCCATCAACCAATCTATTGCCCCAAACCCCTTAATTTTTCTTTTTCTGCACCTTAGTTTGCATGGAATAAGTATGATCTCAGATAGCTTTGCAATTTCATTTCATAAGCTCTTCTTTTTAGTCAATTAAATTTTAGTTTCATTCCATAATTTCATTTCATTAATTTAGTTATTTAAAAGGCTGAACTGAAGTAAGCGATGTTTTATTTATTTTTGCATCTCACTCTCCTTTCTATTGCAAGATTAAGTACTTTCCCTGATTCCATTACAGGATAAAAAAGTCTATTCTCAAGATGCAATGGTGAAACAATCGCTGAGTAAGAATTCTGGTTAGCTGAACGTAACAAGTATTCATGATCACCTTTTATATGAAAATGCTTCCTGCACTTTGAAAGAAAAACATTTATTCCTCGACTATTGTAGAAATTTTTTTTTTCCTACTCTCTTAATAAGAAAATGCCAGGATCAGCGTAAGGAAAGATTATTAATCTTAATTGACGAAGCACTCACATAATTCTTCATTATAATTAAATGATTACACATCACAAATAACATTTCGAGGAAGTATTTAATTCGATCAGGGTATATAACAGGAAATATATATTTATCCTATTTTTGTTCTCATTGCATATTTTCCTTACAGTTAAGTACTTAATTGTCTTTAAGAGAAGCAATGTATTATCATCTTGATTCTTTCTGAAGCATTCCATTATTTCCATAATGAAGTTGCCTTACGAATTCTAGTTTAATTTCATCTTTGCAACAGAGTAGTAATTTTAAGAGTTTTTGCATCCTTTATTTCCCGAATCACATTCTTTACAGTTTGCCAATTTGAATGGGGCCTACATTCCCTTGTCCCCTGGACAACTAAGGAAGACTTTCTAAAGGAGTCAACTCAACCTAGAAGAGGATCCAGAAGTAGATTCCAGAACCGTGTTTATTTTTCTTTGAAGAGTCTTGTTCATTTTTCTTGAATGATGCCCTTTTTAATTTCTTGCAAGAGTTTAGTTTTTATTTGACATATCCCTAAGGTCATATTCTAGCATATATTGTGCTGCGCCTCTAAGTTTACTTACTCATATTGATAATTTAAATGTTGGTGTAAATCTTACATTTATACTGCCTGGCATTTTGGCTCCATTACAGGGGAGGTGTTATAGGATAAGGCCTCATGATTTGTCCTGCTTTTCCCTTTCCTTCGTAACTGAATTTTTTCCCCTTCCTTGTTGAAGCATACTGGACGATATTGCCAAAGAGCTCACAAGCTAGGTTTTCTTTATTGCAAGTGAGTTTTTCCTTTACTGCAAAGTGTGATGCCTGATTTGTTTCCTTTACTGCAATGTGTGATGCTTAATTTACTACAATTGAGTTTTTATGAGTGATTTTATTCACTACAAAGTGTGATGCTGGGTTTCTTTCTTTTCTGCAATTGAGATTATTTTCCGCAAGTGTTATTTTCTTACTTTACAATCTTGGTTGTTCTTTTAATTGCAATTGATATTTTGTTAGTTTCTATTTTTCAGGTGCTAAAAGAACCCCCTCTCAATCCAGTTGTTGACAAAACTTTCTAGCTAGCATAAAAATGCCAAGTAGTTTGATGCTACTTCAAGATCTATCTCAAATTTTAGCAAAAGCTGGGGTCTTTGCTTCACAGAAAGAACACATTTTGGCATCAATCAAAGATAGGCCTACTCCTTTGGAAGAAAAGACTCATGAAGAACGAGAAGATCTTCCTAAGGAAACTGAGAAGTTGTGGGTCATGCTTGATGACGAGAAGCCATCAGAAGCAGAGATTAAAGAACATCTACCTGATCCGGCCTGCACTTTAGAGGATAGACAAAGAAATCTGGAGGATTTGCATGATGCACTGAATTTTGCCCATGAATCAAATGATCAAGAGTATATGGATCCCATAGAATCTTGGTTTCAGATGACTGTCAGTATCCACTCCTCCTTTATCATTCGACAGTTTGTAGCATCACATCAATTAATGTAGCTAGTTCCTCATGTTCTGGTATTTTCTCGAATATGCTTTTTAAATTTGAACATGGGTAGGATTATCCTCTTGTTGCGCACATGGATGCATTGGAAGCACTCCTACACTTAAGAGGGAGTCTTCCGCTTCTTAGGGTAGAGTAAGGTAGAAGAATAAATCAATGTAAAAAATAAAGATGTTACAACAACTCTATTAGGGTTTTGAATTTCAAAGCATAACCACTGAAGCTCCTTTTGATCCACATTGGATTGTTAACACACACGTTTGTGACAAATATTGTTGAGTATGATTCACTCTAATAACTTATGATTTTGAAAAATTAACCATGATTAAGCACTCTAATGAGTTGTCATCTGAGATATATGTTTTCAGTTTCCCTTAGAAGGTACTATTGGAGAGACCCTATGGTGGACCACTCTTATGAAGATCGTAATGATCTATTCATGAGAACACAAGCATTATTAACTCAAAGAGTCTTTTAGTCATTATCTAGGATATTTTATCTAAAAAAAGGTATTTAGGGTAGAGGAACTAGCCAGTAATGATTAGTCATTAAAAACTTTTCACGCCATCCCGTACTCTTAAGGAGTAGATCCGTCTCCCCACTTATTAAGTAACCTTTGAAGTTAATCATAATCAAACTTTACAAAAGATTTAGGGAAGGATAGGAGGTATCATGATGAGCCGACCTACCATGATCATGAGACCTAACATGTATGACATTACTGTTGGTGGTCACCAAGCCAGAGTAATGGCTTTCAGCCGAAAAGGTGGAAGACAAGAGGTCTCATTACGAGATGGCTTGTTCATCCATGTTACTTCTTGTGAGTGGCATTGACATCAACTAGTTACTAAGTGAGGATAGTGGCCTTCATCTAAGTTTTAATTTAAACAAGAACTCTGAATCTATATCTAGTGAGTGGGAAACATGCATTTCGCTGGGTCAAAAGACATCCCTACCGAGGCTATAGACGCTTGCGGGAAGCAGTTCCATGTTTGTGGTATTAAAGTTAATTACATACTATGATTTACTTGGTTATTCTTATCTTTCCCTAAAAATAATCATTTTAAATTCTTGGACAATGGTCTTGAGGTAATTTGAGCATGATGTTTTGAGTTCTATTTTTTAGGGATCTTTAAATGATGTGATGGCCTTAGTAAAGGTCATTCTTTGTACTGAATTAAGGAGAAACTTACTTTTTCATCTGGATGAAAACAAAATTTAGAGTGTTCAATTTGCTGATTGGTCCAAGAAGGTGTCATCTTGTTCTATTTTTATTTCCCTTCTCTGGTATCATAACTCACTTCAATTTTTCCATGGTATTTAGAGTGAGAATTATTCAGCGATGATTACTCACCAAGTTTTGTTAGAAAACAATATGTGTATTGATTCTGGTTGCCTCTAAATAAGAACTACATGACCTAAGTACATGGTTTTTGTAGTAGGTGCAGGAATATTGTGATAATTTTCTTGAAATTGCACCTTTCTTAGCAAAGATTTGATTTTTATCATGAATATTAATAAGACTCTGGGCAAAAATAAGAGCTCTGAAAGAGAAATCTATGACAAGTAGGGAATTCATTTGAAACAGGACAACATGTATGTGATGACCATCATAAAGGTGTAGTATTATTTTTCCATAATGTCTGGTGCAAAGCATTGCTTTCCCGTACCTCATCTTGTTACATCAAAATTTTATCATTTCTGCACTTCATACTTTCATAGGGATTGTAACTTGGTTTTAGTGGTACTGTAATAATAATGTTACAGACTTGATGAATGCTTGAAAAATGATGACATACCGGATATCTTCATGTTCCCTTGCTGAGGGTTTTGCTGACACTTTTATCGAGAAGCATAGTTTGATTTTTAAACATTTCCCCTACCTTCTTCTATGATTTTATATTCCTATGGTTTTGCTTGCATGAGGAAATGAAATAAGGTCAGCATGGGGGAGTGTTGAGCTTCTATTTTGTCCACAGTTCTATGCTTTTAGATGAATAACTCTATGCTTGTACTAAGCATTTATAAGTCATTATTATTCTTTTTACGCATTATTGAGTTATTTAGAGGTATTTAGAGTTGACAGTGGTTGATCTATGAACTCTTATTGTTTTTCTAAATTAAAGGGTCTTTAATTTAAAAATGTCATTAATGGTAGACTGTTGTGGCAAGTACCAACGAATCCTGCACTAGCTGTTCCTACACCAGCTGTGCCTGCACTAGCTTAGTTTTTTACAATGTGCCTGCACTAGCAGCACTATATATTGGCCAACTCACTGATTTGAGTGCCATAAAAGCTATTGAAACAAACAAAGAAATATGTTCTGAGTTGTTGGTATCTTTAGCATACCAGAACTACTGGAACATAAATATATTCTACTAGTTATAAAGCTATACTACATATTCATTATGTTGTCGAGGAATATGAGATAATGGAGCTGGCTCTGTTGGCAGTCACTTGGGATCCTGGCCATAGGTGATAGTGTTATTGTCGTGGACAATTTATTCACAGGAAGAAAAGTTAAAATTAAAGAGCGGGAGCTCGTATTGGCAGATTCTAGTTACGAATCCTACTGGACATACTTGTATTATGCATATATACCAAGCAATGCAGGATCAAAACAAATGAGATGTCATTAGGGTGGCAGGCTCCTTTGAATGGATTATCTTTAGCCCAACAGGGTGGACGACGTAGCCCTGGCTCCCACAACCATGGGAGATGGGGGGCTGAACTTGAGGGTTTGCTGGTACCCATTTCAAGATCTTCTCAAGGAGAAGGTTTAAATATCGAATCTATGGTCGGGGAGAACATGGCAGATGTCACAACCAGATTAGTGCAGGATTTGAAGAGGGTCTTCTCTGACTCGGCTTGAGTTCAACCAAGATCAAGCGCCTAACAGATCTCTACGAGGCCACGAAGGAGACTGAAAAAGGCAGCGTGAAAATTTTGTACATGGATTCTCTCTTATTCAATTGGTGCCAAATCATGGGTAACATTTCATGCTAGTATGCTAAAACCAGCAAAATCAACCAATTGTGGTTGTAACAGTTGTCGATCACCCAAACTTAGGAAGTCATATTTTCTAGGTCCAATTTGATTCAACAAATCGTGCTAATTATAAGCATAGGTCCGAGCAATTAGGGGCAGTGCTGCTATTATAAAAGAAAGGTATGCACATGAAGGAAAGGACCCCCAATTCTCAGATCCAAATCCGGCATCAAATTTGAAAAACAAGGAATTGAGCTACAGTGTAGGAAGGGAGGAGCTGCACACTTGATGATCCCTGGAGGGGACCACTGGAGCCAGCACTGCATCATTCTATAATTTTTTAACAGGATTTCATAATGAATTCATCTGGCATTCGATTATGAGTTTTTTCATTTTTTCCTGAATGCTTTAAAATTGTGATTAAACTGTTGCAAGGGAAACGAGTTGGGTGGTTGGGCCCACCAACCAGTCCATTGCCCCAAACCCCTTAATTTTTCTTTTGTTGCACCTTAGTTTTCATGGTGTAAGTATGATCTCAGATAGCTCTGCAATTTCATTTCATAAGCTCTTATTTTCAGTCAATTAATTTTTAGTTTCATTCCATAATTTAGTTTCACTAATTTAGTTATTTAAAAGGTTGAACTGAAGTAAACGAAGATTTATTTATTGTTGCATATTCACTCCTTTCTATTAGAGGATTAAGTATTTGCCCTAATTCCATTACGACATAAAAAATTCTATTCTTAGGATGCAATGGTGAAACAATCGTTGAGTAAGAATTATGGTTAGTTGAAATTAACAAGTATTCATGATCTCCTTTTATATGAAACTTCTTCCTTCACTTTGAAAGAAAAACATTTATTCCTGCACTATTGCAGAAAAGCATTTATTCCTGCACTCTTAATAATAAAATTCCAGGATCAACGTAAGGAAAGGTTATGAATCTTAATTGACGAAGCACTCACAAAATTATTCATTATAATTAAATGATTACACATCATACATAACATTTCGAGGAAGTATTTAATTCTACCAGGGTAAATAATAGGAAGTATATATTTATCCTATTTTTGTTCTCATTGCATATTTTCCTTACAGCTAAGTACTTAATTGTCTTTAAGAGAAGTAGTGTATTATCATCTTGATTCTTTTTAAATAATTCCATTATTTCCATAATGAAGTTGCCTTGCGAATTCTATTTTAATTTCATCTTTGCAACAAAGTAGTAATTTTAAGAGGTTATGCATCCTTTATTTCCCGAATCACATTCTTTACAACTTGTCAGTTTGAATGGGGCCTACATTCCCTTGTCCCCTAGAAAACCGAGGAAGACTTTCTACAGGAGTCAACTCAACCCAGAAGTGGAGCCAGAAGTATATTCCCGAAGTATGTTTATTTTGCTTTGAATAGTCTTGTTCATTTTTCTTGAATGATGCCCTTTTGAATTTCTTGCAAGAGTTTAGTTTTTATTTGATCCCTGAGGTCATATTCTGGCATATATTGTGCTACTCCTCTAAGTTTACTTACCCGGATTGACAATTTAAATGTTGATGTAAATCTTGCATTTATACTGCCCGACACCTTGAAATGTGGAAGGTGCATTAGTAAGGCCAAAAGACATGACCACAAATTCATAATGACCCTCATGAGTTCTGAATTATTTTTTTGAAATGTCTCCAATCTTCATTCTAATTTGATGATATCCAAAACGAAGATCCAGCTTGGTAAAGTAAATTTATCCATGTAATTCATCCAATAATTCATCAATAACGGGGATGGGAAATTTATCTTCAATAGTGAGCTCGATGAGCTCCCTATAATACAGAAACATACACCATGATACATCCTTCTTGTGCACCAATACTACTGGAGCAGAGAAATTACTTTGACTAGTTTGAATTATACCAACCTCTATCAATTCTGCAACCATACGTTCAATCTCACTCTTTTGAGCATAAGGATACCTATAAGGCCGGATGTTTGGAGGAAAAATTCTTGGAATAGCATGATCATGATCAAAAATATGTGGGAGTCCTTTAGGAGTCTCAGACACCTTGGAATGATTGTCCAATACTTTTTGGAGATCTAGAGAAATAGATGATTTTGATGTTTGAACCTCTAGTGAGCATAATTGTGCAATTACGCCTCATTGTTATTTCTTCAGAAGCTTTGTCATGACATTAGAGATGATTATCTTTCCTGGATTCCTTGTGATACCCCATAATTTAACTTCCTTTCCTTCCGAAAAAAATTCAATAAAATTGCTTAAAAATTAAAAGCTACCATCCCCAAAGAGTATAACCATTTTACTCCTAGTACAACATCAGAACCACCCATTGGAATGGAGAGTGTTGGAATATTCAATACATATTCCCCTATGGTTAGCTTGATATTATGGTACTTTCTAGAAAAATTTATAGTTCCTCCATTTGCAACCATCACTTCACACTCTGGTGCTGGGTATAAGAAGAATTTAATTCCTTGGCTACCTTACAATGAATAAAATTATGGGTACTACCTGAATCAGTCAACGCTATTACATTTTCTTCTTGATATGTCCTTCTATCTTGAGAGTTTGAGGAGTGGTAATTCCTGCCAATGCATTACAAGATATGGTCATATTCATTTCTTCTTCCTCTAGGGTTGGTTCCTGGTGTATATCCTCTTCTTTTGAAGTTCCTTATTCCTTTTCTTCCTCCTCTTCACAATCTATATAAACTAATTTATTCTTAGCAAACTTATGACCTTTAGTGTATTTTCTATCACAACTATAGCGAAGATATTTTGCTGTTTTTTTTCCAATTTTTCTAGTGTTGATGCAGGAAAGTTGGGTTAAATCAGATTCCCGCATATAAAACAATGAACTCTACCTCATTTCTTAAACACTTAATAAAAAATCATTCAAATTCTATTTGCTTTAAACAAATATACATATAATCGAAAGAGAGCTTATACAAATAAAACACAGATATAAAATAACCTCAGAAATCTTCAGCCATATATTACAATGGAGAGCTTCTCAGCTCTTGGTCCTTTACAAAATTTCTCCAACCATTCCTCACATTCTCCTCACTTCCCACTCTCTCTTAGTTGTTTTTCTTTCTTGCACAACTCCTCTATTTATACATAAATATGGATTTAATCCGTTCCAAAAATATCTCCACACAAATCTCAAATATATCTAAATTAGATTCATTCTAGGTGTAGACTCAACATTGTCCCGTACAGAGAATTCCTACTCCCTAAATTTGCTACCTAATTCTATTTTACTCATATCATTTTTAATTATTAAAAGAATATATATACAATAATCCTCACCTTTACTCTTAATTTATTAAAATAAACAATTTAATTAATAAAATAATTAAAATGTCTCACCCCCCTATTACATAATTAAATAATGAAAAATTGAGCTTGGTGCTCCTGCATCAGACTCCCAAGGTTGAAATTAGCCATGATCGCTTGATCATGTGTTTCGGATCTTTGTCTTCCTGGATCCCATATCTTGTGTTGCAATTCTCCATTTTTTGCTACTTTTGTTTGTTGTTTTGTCCAGGTCTCCACACTTTATGTTGCATTGCTCCATTGGCTATGCTTTCACAGTCTTCTTCTGTCTTCCTCTTGCTGCTTCTTCTTTGTGTTACTGTCGCTGGCTTCTTCCGGGATACTTTCATCATTATCCTCCTTATCAATCTAATTTCTCTTTCCAATAGATCTTCTCTAGCATCTGCAATAAAACTTGTACTCACAAAACAATTATTAAAATAAAAAACATAAGGCCTCAGTGCCTCTTTCTCCTATGGCAACATTTCAGTATGCTGCTCAGAAATTTATTCTTCCATCAACACATCATTATGCTGATTTAAATTCTCTATGAGACTGTCAGTTAGTCGCTCCTCTATATCACCTGTTTGAAGAATGTCTCCCTGTTTTGGTTCACAATAATGAACTTCTTCGAATTGCTGAATCATTCCTACTTCCTTACTCTCTGTTTCCTGATTATTATTCAAAACAATTTCTTTGTATTTCTCTTTCAGCAACTCACCATGACTATAGATCCTCTGCTTTTCCAACTCTCTTCTATGAAGATCTAACCTTCTATATAACTTAACAATCTCAATTGGGGTAGAACTTGGAAACTTTACACAACTTTCCATACCTTCATTTGCTGTTGACCAATCATCAGATGATCCTTCTTCCTCTGCTTCAATATTCTACTGAATATTTCCATGAGACCCCTCTATCTTCATTTCTTTCTAAGATTTTTCTATCTCAACATCATTATGAAAAAATTCCAGATTCAACTTCTCCTCCTTAACAAACTTCAGAGTTTTTTCAACACCCTGTGATGTACCTGCAATCACACACAAATCATTAGTCTTAAAAACATAAGGCCTTGTGGTCTCACTTGATGCTTCAGTCAACATCTCTCTTTGCTGCTCTAAATCTTTCATTTGATTCAGTTCCTCTGTAGATTTCTCTTCTGTCACACTATCACTTTCAGGAAGCAATGAACCACATTTTGGCTCACATATCAAATCTGCCTTTAAACTCAGTAACTCTTCCCTCAATCGAGCATTCACTCTATGCTCCCACATCACTTGCAATTTATTCCATGTGAATTTCCTCTTCATACTCCATCCACATCTCTAGTCTACTTTTCTTCTCCATAAAATTTCCATCAACAATTCAAGACGGAAATTTATCTCAGCTCTCTCTCTGTCAATATGCTCTTGACTCATTCTCATGCCATTTGACTTGGCATCTTCCTTCTCATTTCCTCTGTTGTGGTCTTCTTCAGAACCTCTGTAATGACCTTCAGTAGTCATATTTGTCTCTATCTTCATGGGTTAATTACTCACTCATTCATCATAAGCTGTACTAAAGCCTCTGCAATAGTAGTCTTCCCTGCTGCCACTTACCTCACCAATCCTTTCTCTAGACTTGGTCTTTTGGCAAGCATCAGTTCTATATTCTCTGGAACCTATTGAGCATCCTCTCTTCTCTCTCTACGCTTCAACTCACATGCACACAACTGTCCTTCTTATCCAATCTCCGTTGGAATTCTTCAAGGTTCTTCCCACACTTTGCTTTCTTTCAGAAACTATTTCTAGTCTCTTTCAACAGTACTTTTAAAACTATGATCTTTGTTTGCTGATATTTCCTTCAACTATATGCAACCTGTATTTTGCAAATATCATCTTCAAAACTAGAGTTAAAATAAAGAATATCAGCTCACCTTCAAGATCTCTGTGTAATCTTGTTCCATCTCTCACCTGTACTTTCATGCACCATACAACTACATATTATAAATGGTACATCATTCACACTCCTTCACATAAATTCCACTCACGCAAATGTCAAAACCCACATATTATGCATAAAAACATCTCACATAAAAATGCATGTTCCTCTCTATATCACCCAGGATTAGCACATTCTCCCTTTCCATTCATTTAATAAACATGCAATACTTAACTCACACCAAAAAAAATCTATGCAGAGATTGAAATATACATTGACGGAACCTCAATGGTCGATCTCTCGAACCATACAGGATTGATGGCATTCTAATGCTAATGCAAAATCACATTACTTCAAATGGTGTAATGTTCACCATCCACTATGGCGTTCCATTCATATTACGTTGATGGTAAAACGTATAGATTAGGATTTAAATCCTTGAGCTTCGGTTGAAGTCTCTGCACACATCATCGATTGAAATCAAATGCAGTAACTGTATCATGCAACCGGCATTTTTTTACACAGTGCGTTGATCATCATACACCCGTAGCGTTCCAAAACGCTGCCATACCTTCACAGTGGTAGCAGTCTACCCGTCTCATGGCTCCTATAGTGCTTGTGGCTGTCGCATATATGGCATTGGTATTTACCAATTCAAACACCACGGGCTGTCGCCTATACGGCATTGGTATTTACCAATTCGAACACCACGGATTTAACTTTGCTTCAAAAGAAAAATGCGATTTCATTTGTTCTAATTTCTCATGCCTCACAGATGGAATGGGTAAATTTCGCTTTGACTGGTTAATTCCCTTCGGCTCTACAAGAATACGCCTCAAACCCACACGCCTGAAGTTTCACAGCTTTACGTTTCATATCTCTGCGTGTACGTATCTCTCTGTCCAGCGATCAAGTTTATGCTACGATTGTCATAAACCTTGCTTCTGCGTTCACTGCTGTGTGCTACGCAGTAATTTTTTTGTTGACTCGCCTCACGTTGATGACATTGTTGAAAATGCAGCAAGATGATGGAGCTTAGTGAAATGAAGTCGCCTTCACTAAGTGGGCCTGCAGGCAAATTCTGGCGCAAAATCTATTTTTAGACTATGTCTATTTTTAGACATATGGAGCATGGTTCGGGGATTCCAGTTTGAGATTATTGAAGTATGTGTCATGTTGGTAAAAATAGATGAGACTCTATTTTTGAGGTCAAAGAGGTCGAAGTCTGTTTTTAGACTGCCTCTCCTTAAAACAAGGAAGTCAAATATTATTTACCCTTAATAATATTTAGACTATAAACAGCAGTTTACTCTCTTGGAGCACTTCAGTTCGAGCTACAGAAGTGGCTCATGCATGCGGCCCGAGAGGAATCACGTGGTTCCCAAGGGTTTGATGGCATCATGCATGGTTGACTTGAGTTAGGACTTCAGTGGCAGAAGTTTGGTGGAGTTAATGAGACAACTAGTGGAGTTGTGTTATGTTTATTTTAGTTGAACTGGTTGAGATTAGTTTAACTAGCTAATCAATTAGTTATGAGTGGAGTGAATTAAATATTATTTAATTCATTAATTAGTAACTCATTATTCAACTCAGGAACACATCAGTTCACTACAGTGCATGATCAGTTCAGTGGAGACCAGTGAAAGAGGTAGATGAAAGGGTGGAGTTAGCTATCAGTTGTGACTATACTGTTGCTATTTGCAACACACAGATAGGTGGAGTAAGCCCATGAGGATTGCGCAGTTCAGGCTGGTGGTTTATCTATATAAAGAGGCCATCCCATAGCATTGAAACACGCAATAGAGGCAAGGAAATTGGCGGTGATTTTTGAACCAGTAACCTGTTCAAAACTGAGCTAGATTGTGAGTAACTGTATGAGAAAGTACTGAGTACTTGTGAGGAGTATTGTACTGAGTTTGTTACTTGATTTCTCCATTATAATATACACAATAGCTGCGGGGTTTCAGCTATAAGCTTTCCCCATACATACTGTGTTAATGTGTATGATGATTTGATGTGTTATCGCTTGATTTATTTTCCGCATGTGTGATGATCTGAGTGGAAGAGATTATGTGTTGCATATAAATTCGAATTGTATGTGATCAGGATAGTCTCGGTGGATAATTAATCATTATTCAGCAAATTTCTACATGGTATTAGAGCTATTGAAGTTCAAATTGATCATCACAGTGATTACAAACTTATTTCGGTAGACAGAGTCTGCATGCGGGCCAGGTAGCCTCCGGATTCATCTTTCTTCGGAAAGTGAAAGGTCTGGTAAATGCCCCTTGCAATCGATCTCTGTGCTAGAAATAATTTGTTCTCACAGATCTAGAGCGGTTGAGCTTTGAGGTGGAATTCGAATTTTGCAGCAGTTTTGTTTTCTTGGTGCCGGTGTTGAAAATGTCTTTCAACGGTTTGCGACTCGAATATGCTCTTGAAGGCAGTTCGAATTATGTTTCATGGAAGGATCGCATGGAAGCAGTATTAGAAGATAATGGTCTGAAAGAGTTCATAGATACGGATGTCCAAAAGCCCACTGATCCTGTTGAAGTCGATGCATGGCAAAAGAAGATGGCGAAGTGTCGAAGGATCCTGTTGGAGGGCGTCAAGGATCATATTGTATCCAGCCTGCATGGAAAGGCTACTCCATATTTAATGTGGAAAGCTTTGACGGATCTATTCCAGAGTAAGAGCGACCAAAGGAAGCTGGCGCTCAAAGATAAGCTCGGGAACATCAAGATGGAGAAGGGCGACAGTATCGCCAAATACCTCACGAAGTTCACTCAGTGCAGAGATGAGCTGGGAAGTGTGGGGGTGACTGTCGAAGACGAGCACATGGTCGGACCCGGCTCTCCTTGGTCTTCCCGAAGGCTTGGCACTCATATCAAGATAGTGTCAATGGTCGGGAGAAGACTGCCGGGATGGGAGCGCCTTTGGGCGGATCTCATGCGAGGGAGGAGATAAGGAGGACTACTCGTGATGGATCTTCATCAAAGGGAGCCGATGAAGAAAACTCGCGCTTTGGTGGCCAAAGCAAAGAAGGGGAAGGGTAAGAAGACTTCTCATTCGGCTGCAAAGGGCAGAAGCGAGGATATGGCAAAATTGAAGTGTTTTCACTACCATGATCACAGACATTATGCTACCAATTGTCTAAAGAAGAAGAAGAACAAGCAAGTGGGACGATCTGCAGATGGAGAAGCTTTGGCTTCATAGTTCGAGCTTGAATTTTCACTGATCGCATGCTTGGTTTCAAGTGTGTTGGGATCGGTATGGTTCTTGGACAGCGGTGCGTCATTTCATATGACGGGAGATCGGGATTTGTTCTCGGATCCGGAGG
This sequence comes from Pinus albicaulis, assembly GCA_034641835.2. Classification (NCBI taxonomy): domain Eukaryota; kingdom Viridiplantae; phylum Streptophyta; class Pinopsida; order Pinales; family Pinaceae; genus Pinus; species Pinus albicaulis. The sequence goes on from JAXQQM020087702.1 coordinate 119,874, forward strand.
ACAAAGATTTGGGTGTGCACATCAAGATGGGCGATGATGGTAGATACTGATGCGACTGGTATCGGTACCATATCCTTTCGCAGGGAGTCTGGTAAGCCCTTTGTATTGAAGGATGTCATGCGTGTACCGGGATTGAAGAAGAACTCCGATTTCAATAGCGATGTTGGAGGATAAGGGGTATGATGTGGTATTTAGTGAAGGAAAAGCCTTCTGCGGAGTAAGACTACCGGGAGAGACCGGGGAAGATAGGGGTTCGAACCAAGAACCTTTATCAGCTTGTGGGGTAGATGGTCATGCGCAGCTATGGCATGCAAGGTGGGAGAAGTGGTGAGTCGGGATGATGAGGGCGAACCGTGGCACAGAGATTGGGCCACCTTCACCATGGAGCTTTGAAGATTCCGCATCGGATTTCTACTCGGGCTTCCTAAGGGCACTCTTGCGCGTCATATCGCATGCAAGGGAGTGTACTTTAGGGGAAGTATGTGAAAGCCACCTTTCACGAGAAGGATAGTCGCGCCACGACGATCCTTGAGAGAGTTCACACGTACGTGTGTGGTCCTTTCTCGCTGCTTCGACGACGAAAGCACAAGTATTATGTGATCTTTGTTGATGATTTCTCTCGAAAGTGCTCTGGATCTTCTTCATGCGGAAGAAGAGCGATACATTCGCGAAGTTCGTGAGTTTAAAGCACCGGGTCGAGAAGGAGCTCGGGAAGAAGGTGATTTCTCTAAGGAGTGATAACGGTGGTGAATTCATCTCGGCTGAATTCAAGGAGTTCTGCACGCGAAGGGATTCGGAGAGAGCTCATCGCACCCCATAACCCACGAGCAGAACGGGGTGGCCGAGCGGAAGAACGAACGATCGTGGGTGCCGCACGGGGCGATGTTGCATGATCGTGGGCATACCCCTTCACTTGTGGGGTCGAGGCATGCAATACAACGATGTATGTGCAGAACCGTTGTCCTCACAAGGTTCTTGGCATGAGTACACCGAGGAGGCTTATTCGGCAAGAGGCTCGATATTTCCCATTTGCGGATTTTTGGTTCTCCCGTCTACATGCATGTGACGAAGGATGCGAGAAGGAAGCCGGATCCAACCGTCGAGGTTGGAATATTTGTGGGGTACATCGATACACCTCACAACTATCGGGTGTATTTGTCGGACGAACGAAAGACTGTCGTGCGACGGGGATATAAAATTTCGGGGAGGAGAAAGCCATGCAGTGTTCGCTGAGAGGGAGCTACACTTGCATGCGGATGAGGAGCTATTATTTCCTAAGGAGGAGCTTCGGGATGTGGATCAGCCACAAGAGGAGGTTCGGGAGGTGGAAGAAACCACCAGCGGCGCCGCCAACCATCGCAGGGCGCATGCGCACTAGCGAAGCCGAGCGACCGGCTCGGGATGCAGAGAAGGTTGTAGGACCACCCACAGAGCACATCGCAGAGACGACAAGCCACCGGATCTGCACACTCGGATACATGGCTCTTGTGAGTCAATGTGTTGTGACTGGAGCCATCCTCTTTTGAGGAAGTCGTGGAGGAACCCGCATGGGTTGATGCCATGATCGAAGAATATGATTCGATCGTCGGAGAACGACATGCATGGGAGATTGTCCCAAGACCGGTTGGGAAATTAGTGGTGGGTTCGCGATGGATCTACAAAGTGAAGCGTGCGATGACGGGAGTGTGGAGAAGTACGAGGCGAGATTTGTCGCCCGTGGCTTTTCGCGGATCCGGGGATTGACTATGAGGGAGAATTTTGCACTGTCGCAAGGTACTCTTCCATACGGACGATCCTTGCTCTCTCGGCACGGATGGGGTGGCACATTCATCGGATGGATGTGAAGACTAGCGTTCCTCAATGGAGTTATTGAGGAAGAGGTGTACATAGAGCAGCCCCTGAAGGTTTTGAGATCTTCGACGAGTGAGTCGCATGTGTACCGACTCAAGAGAGCACCTTGTACGGCTGAAGCAAGCACCTCGTGCTTGGTACACTTGATAGATAGCTACTTCACCGGGCTTGGATTCTCCAAGAGTGAGGCGGATCCAAAAGCGTACCAGCATTGTGGTGGAGGGGAAGCCGCTGATCATTGTACCGTATGTAGATGATCTGATTTTGACTAGCGATGAGCGCTGATACTTTCATGCAAGGAGGATCTTGCACGAGAGTTTGAGATGAAGGACTTGGGCATCCTTCATTATTTCTCGGGATTGGAGATTTGGCAGTCGCAATGAGAGGACTCGTTTGTTTCTCAGAGGAAAGTATGCCCGGGAGATTCCGGAGAGGTTCAACATGTAAGGCCGCAAGCTCTGTTGGACACTCCTCTTCCCGGTGGATGGAGGAAGGAGGATGTTACTTTAGCGGAGGTAGTGGATGCCACTGCCTATCGACAGCTGTGGGGTCGCTTATGTATCCGGTCAATACACGACCCGATATATGCTATGCGCTTAACCCGACTTTCGCAAGCTATGGTTAAGCCTACCAAGCTCTTTTTGGAAGGCGGGCAGAGCATGTATTGCGCTACATCGGAGGCACATCGGGATATGGTCTATGGTACGGACGGGGAGGATGGAGCGAATCTTTCCGGCTTCACCGATGCAGATTGGGCGGGAGTCCAACGGACCGAAAGAGCACTTCCGGGAGGAGTTTTCGACATTGGGTCGATAGCGGTTTCTGGTACAGCAGTAGCAGAGAGATCCGTGGCACTCGCCCAGCGAGGTCGAGTACATGGCGACTAGCTTGGTCGCATGCGAGGCTATTTGGATGAGGAAGATCCTCGCGAGATTGTTCGAGTTGCATTTGGAGCCTACGGTGATCTCATCGTGATAACCGTAGTTGCATTAAACTCTCGGCCAATCCAAAGTATTTCATGATAGGTCCAAACACATCGCCATCGGTATCATCATATCGAGAGATTGTGTTCGAGCGGAGAATCATGATGCTTTCATATGTTCCCACGAGGATCGGGATGCCGACATCCCGACGAAGGCGCTCACCGGGAGCAAGTTCGAATTCCACGTAGGCAGATAGGGGTTGCAGATAATCCATATCTTGCTCGAGAGGGAGTGTTGAAAATGCAGCAAGATGATGGAGCTTAGTGAAATGAAGTCGCCTTCACTAAGTGGGCTCACGCAGCAAATTCGCGAAAAATCTATTTTTTAGACTATGTCTATTTTTAGACATATGGAGCATGGTTCGAGGATTCCAGTTTGAGATTCTTGAAGTATGTGTCATGTTGGTAAAAATATATGAGACTCTATTTTTGAGGTCAAAGAGGTCGAAGTCTATTTTTAGACCGCCTCTCCTTAAAACAGGGAAGTCAAATATTATTTACCCTTAATAATATTTAGACTATAAACAACGACGCTTACTCTCTTGGAGCACTTCGGGTTCGAGCTGAAGTATGGCTCATGCATCCGATAGAGGAATCACGTGGTTCCCAAGGGTTTGATGGCATCATGCATGGTTGACTTCGGTTGGACTTCGATGGCGTAAGTTTGGAGGAGTTAATGAGACGAAAGATAGTGGAGTTGTGTTCTGTTTATTTTAGTTGAACTAGTTGAGATTAGTTTAACTAGCTAATCAATTAGTTATGAGTGGAGTGAATTAAATATTATTTAATTCATTAATTAGTAACTCATTATTCAACTCAAGAACACATCGGGTTCACTACAAAGTGCATGATCGGGCTCGATGGAGACCCGATGAAAGAGGTAGATGAAAGGGTGGAGTTAGCTATCGGTTTATGACTATACCGTTGCTATTTGCAACACATAGATAGGTGGAGTAAGCCCATGAGGATTGCGCAGTCGAGCTGGTGGTTTATCTATATAAAGAGGCTATCCCATAGCATTGAAACACACAATAGAGGCAAGGCAATTGGCGGTGAGTTTTGAACCGAAGAACTGTTCAAAACTGAGCTAGATTGTGAGTAACTGCATGAGAAAGTACTGAGTACTTGTGAGGAGTATTGTACTGAGTTTGTTACTTGATTTCTCCATTATAATATACACAATAGCTGCGGGGTTTTCAGCAATAAGCTTTCTCCATACATACTGTTTTAATGTGATGATTATTTGATGTGTTATCGCTTGATTTTATTTCCGCATGTGTGATGATCTGAGTTGATCTGAGAGTGGAAGAGATTATGTGTTGTGTATGAAGTTCAAATAGTATGTGACCAGGATAGTCTCGGTGAATAATTAATCATTATTCAACAAATTTCTACAGACATGGCTCTCACGAAGATGAGTTCGGCTTTGCACCGTTTTGGGATGTCTCGGCATTGGTATTCTTATATAAATCTCCACATTGATCAATCTGCACGAGATGTCACAAATTCATGGTGCTCTTCCAATACATCCACGTTTATGGATAGTTTCCTCCCTTTGCCATTTGGCTCCTGCATTCAAATTAGTTTCTCACAGTGCACACATAGTCTATGCCCATATATATTTGCAAATTAAACATAGATATCTTTAGGCTCTGATACCAAATGATGCAAGAAAGCTGGTTTAAATCAAATTCCCACATATAGAACAATGAACTCTTCCTCCTTTCTTAAACACTTAAGAAAAACTCATTCAAATTCTATTTTCTTTAAACAAATATACATATAATTGAAAGAGAGCTTATACAAATAAAACACAGACATAAAATAACCTCAGAAAACTTCGGCCATATATTACAATGGAGAGATTCTCAGCTCTTGGCCCTTTACAAAAGTTCTCCAACCATTCCTCACATTCTCCTCACTTCCCACTCTCTCTCAGCTGTTTTTCTTCCTTACACAACTCCTCTATTTATACATAAATATGGATTTATTCCATTCCAAAAATATCTCCACACAAATCTCAACTAGATCTAAATTAGATTCATTCTAGGTGTAGACTCAACAAAGTCCTGTACATAGAATTCTTACTCCCTAAATTTGCTACCTAATTCTATTTTACTCATATCCTTTTTAATTATTAAAAGAATATATATACAATAATCCTCACCTTTACTCTTAATTTATTAAAATAAACAATTTAATTAATAAAATAATTAAAATGTCTCACCCCCCTATTACATAATTAAATAATGAAAAATTGAGCTTGATGCTCCTACATCAAGTGTCAACCTTGTAGGTTGTGGAAGTATAGGAGTAGCAGCACTTCCATCTTTATAGATGTGAATGGTAGGCTTCCTCATCGCCATAATTTTTCTTTCCAACCTGAATTATTTCTCCAATGAATCAAGTTTCCAAAGGCGAACATCATGTTGGATGTTATCCTTTAAAATCCCTATGAAGACATCAATCTTGTGCTCCTATGGAATAATATTCAATTTTTGGAAGTCCTCAATGTGCTCCACCATTGAACCCTATTGTTAGAGATTTATTAATTGGCTAATTAAGGTGTTGCTCTTTGTATTCTCATAATGTGCTATCATTTCCTCCGTAAAAATTGACCAATTGACAATTTTTTATGAGAGCAAAGCCATCGATACCATACAAATGTATTTTGTTCTAAATATAAAGTTGCAATACATACCTTTTGTGTGTTTTTCACATTATGGAGATAAAAATATTGCTCCATCTATAGTATCCATGTTACGGGATCCTTGCCATCAAAATTCCTCGTATCGATATTTAGAATATGGTGGGTCTTCAATCCAACGTTAGAGTTTAAGAAATCATGATTGCGTATGTCATGATGGGAAAAACAACCATACATAAATATTTGGATCCAAGAAGTCCCATTGTGAAAACACACATCAATGGTATCGAAATCCCAAACAAATTGATCGACTTAGGAGCAGCCATAAACATCATGAGTAAACAAACTAAGGAACAACTAAAACTTCCAAATCTTCAATATGCACCAACATGGTTACAACTAGCAGATAGATCTGTAATTAAACGTGATGATGTATTAGAAGAAATTTATGTATCCTTAGATTCTTGGGAATACCCAGTTGACTTTATCATCTTAACTCCCAAGAATAACTTAGGAGGACATCTGTTAATATTAGGAAGACCTTGATTAGCTACAGTTGATGCTTACATCGGTTGTAGATCTGGTGAAATGTTTATCTCTGATGGAAGTTCAACAAATAAATTCACATTATACCCCCCATCAAAAAAAATGATAGAAGTAGAAAATGAAGAATGGATGGATGATGACGATGACATACAACTTAATTTTTACTACCTCGCAAATTAGTGAAGAAAATCAAATTATAAACTCAATAGAAAACCATGAATTATCTTCACAATATGAGAGCAACCAAAATTTTCAGAAACAATGTAATATTGAATACTTATCATCCATACAAATGTCTTTATATTCTATGGAATAATTTGGTATTTCTTCAAATAAAATCTTTCCAGATAAAATTTTGAAAGTGAACAAAAATCTAGAAAGTTTCAAAATGAGAAATTAATAAAAACATTGCAAAAACATTCTTTTGTGTTTGCATGGGAATACTCTGACATGAAAGGAATCAACCATGAAACTTGCATACATCACATCTATATTGAGGATAATTCTAGACCAATCTGACAATCTCAAAGAAGAATGAATCCAAATCTTAGGGAAATTGTAAAGGAAGAACTACAAAAACTATTGAATGTAAACTTTATTTATCCAATATCAGATAGTCAATGGGTTTCACCTTTAGTAATTGTCCCTAAAAAAAATGGAAAATGCAGAGTGTGTATTGATTATAGGGAATTGAATAAGGTTGCTTTAAAGGATCATTTTCCATTACCTTTCATAGATCAAGTTTTAGATACAGTAGAAGGGAAGAAATATTTTTTAGTTTTGGACGATTTCAGTGGGTATAATCAAATTCAAGTAGCACGAGAAGATCAAGACAAAACCACCTTTACCTATCCATGGGGAACTTATTCTTACCGAGTACTTCCTTTTGGACTATGCAATGCACTTGCAACATTCCAAAGAGAAGTATTAGGTATTTTCTCCGATTTAATTCATGGTTGTGTGGAAGTATATATGGATGATTTTACAGTCTATGGAAATGATTTTGAAGAAGCCCTTGAAAATTTGGAAAATCTTCTCATAAGATGTAAATAAAATATCTCATTAAGTCATGAAAAATGTTTTATGATGTTTACTCAAGGAATTGTTTTAGGACACCATATTTCAGGAAATGGAATTAAGGTGAACTCATCTAAAGTTGAAGTTATTTCCAAATTAGCAATCCAAAATTTTCAAAAAGATGTTAGGAGTTTTCTTGGTTTTACAGGATACTACAGAATATTTATAGAAAAATTCACAAAAAAATCATCTCCACTCTTCAAATTGCTCACAAAGGATTGTGAATTTAATTGGAATATTGGGTCCCAAAAGGCATTTGAAACTTTGAAAGAAAATATTTCTGAAGCACCCGTCCTAAGAGGACCAAACTGGAAATTTCCTTTTAATATCTCAACTGATGCTTCAGAAACAACTCTGGGAGCTATATTGGGACAAAAAGACTTGACCCCTTATGCAATTTACTATACAATTAAAAATTTGACTCCGACAGAGCTAAATTATATTGTTACCAAAAAATTTTTTAGCTGTTGTCCATGCCATTAAAAAATTCAGACATTACATCACTGGCTATAAAAATTTCATTCATACAAATCATTCTGAAATTAGATATCTAATGAATAAATCAATTACTAATGGAAAACTCACAATACTGTTACTATTATTGCAAGAATTTAATATCACCATTTTAGATCAACCTCGAAAACAAAACACAGTTGCTGACTTTTTGTTTAGAATTCAAAATGAAACAATGATACACCAGTAGAAGATAGCTTTTTTGATGAATATATTTTTTCAATATCTACTAAATCTCCATGGTTTGCAGACATTGCTAATTACTTAGCCACAGGAAAACTACCATCATATTTGTTTCCTAGAGAGAAGAGGAAGATAATTCAAATGAGTGCATCTTATTCATGGGTAAATGAAGAATTGTACAAGACAGGTCCATATCTCATCATTAGGAGATGTGTACGAGAGGATGAAATACCTGAAATACTAAAGGCATGTCATGATGAGCCATGTGGAGGAAAATTTGCTGACAAGAGAACTGCCTACAAAATCCTTATTTTAGGATATTACTGGCCTTCCCTTTTCAAGGATGCCAAGGAATATGTTAAAAGATGTGATAGTTGTCAGATAAAGGGGAAACATGTTCCTTCAGATGAAATGCCCTTACAACCATAGGTACTCATCGAACCCTTTGAAAAATGGGCTCTAGATTTTTTTGGACCAATCAATACACCATCAAGACAAAAGAGGTATATTCTTGTGTGCACTGATTATGTCACTAAATGGGTAGAAGCTAAAGCACTTTCCTTTTCTAATGAAAATGTTGTAGTTTCATTTCTTTTTGAGGATATTTTTACTCGTTTTGGTGTCCCAGGGGAAAATGTGACAGATCAAGGAACTCAATTTACATCCAGAATGGTGCAAAATATCGCAGAAGAATACAAAATCAAGCATAGAAAGTCCACTCCATATCATCCACAGGCAAATGGACAAGTAGAGTCTACTAATAAAGTGATTGAAGCAATCCTCACAAAGAATGTACATTTTCATAGGAGGGATTGGGCAGAAAAGCTTCTAGAATATTTATGGGCCTACCGTACCACATGGAGAAGCACAACAGGACATACTCCCTGTTATCGTTTTTTAATTTAAAATGTTGGCAGAATAAACACAAAGGAATACATCAAAACCACTTTGGAAGCTGGGATCTATCCCTGCCAGCCTCAGAGAGGGATCTCTCTTTATGATTTAACTTTGTTTTGAATAGATATTAGGCTAGTTATGCCTGTACTTGGTTGCTTGTTTGATTTTGATTGATTTGGTTGATTAAATATTTATATTCCCATTGGGCAATGGAGTCAAAATATGAAACTGGATGTTGCATGAATTTTTAAAAGAGTTATAACAGGGCAATAGATTCTTTTATATTTTTAAATGAAGAATGGATATGGCAGAAAAGTGAGTTTCAGTTGATACTGAAAAGAAATTAAGTATTTTTCAATCTGATTTCAGTGAAAAACATTTAAATTTTAAAAGCAACCAGAATAAGGTATTTTAAATAACATGTCCTATTCATCACACTTTCTGTTTTACATTTAAGAATTTCGGATACACAAAGAAAAGGAAAAAACAATCGAAAACACAAAAACAGTAGAAACACTTCACTAGTAATTACACCACATGAATCTTGAAAGAAGTCTTTGTATTATTGATGCTCCAACAAAACTAGGAATTTACAATTGCGTAGTAGGTAAAATATGTTCAGAAATGAACCTAGAATACTTTGAAAAATGAAGTATTTATAATAAAATATTAAAAAATTGATTACAATCAATGTTGTCTCAATAGATAGTGTATTATTAGCCTAAATCGAACAATAAAATATAATTGTGATAAAAGATAGGCTCGATGGAGGTGATCTAGCATGCTGGCATTATTTTTAAGGAATTGGTTGCTAAGTAGGCCTATTTGTAGGATGTGCTGGCTATAGTGTTGGCTGATGTGTCGTCCTATGTGTTGGATGTAGCTGACTATTCTTTGTTACTCTTTACTACTGAAGCTCACTTAACTTATCCCATCGATCTTCATCTAGGATAGTTAACTTAATTACCGTTCAGTAGATTTCATCCACTTCGGTATACTTAGAAAAAGTAGGTTTTACCACAAAGATGTGGTTTACCTCATACTGGATAACAAGGTCATGAATTAATGCCTCTAAGAACGATTTCCCTGTCATGGCACCTTTAATATTTGAAAATTTAGTTGCCTCTAGCAATCTCATTCAACTTCTTTACATAATCATGTCTACTCATCAGTTATCATTTATTACAAACATAGAAGGCAGACCTTTTTGTGTTAGAGGTTCAATCCTACTGAAGAATATATTTACACCTATCTCTAAGTTGTGGCAATTATCTTCCAGCTTTACAATTAGGTTCTTCTTAGTAAGAACCTTCTTCACCTCTAAAATTGTCTTTGTCCTGTCATCAAATCCCAAGTCATCCAACTCATATCTTTTCTTGGAGTTTAAGAACTTGATGATGTTGTTTCCAGTAGTTGGAATGTCTCCAAGCTCTTATTTGATGGTTTTGATGGCATCATTGGCTTTATCTCTCTACTCCTTCTGCTCAAATATAATCTAGATGCAGGGCCAGATTTCATTAATTGACTGAATGGAATTTTTCCAAATTATCTCTTTGACTTGGCCTAATGTATTACCAATGGATGAATCTCTCTTTGACTTATGCAACGTTTCTATTAGCTTCTATGCTCTTTGTGCTTCAGCTGAATGTGAGATTTCACTTCTAGACTTCTGATCCTGCAACAATTTAACTTGATTCTGAAGTTTCTTGATTTCTTCTGTTTGGATTGACAGATTCTGCACTGACTTTATTAGTTGTTCTGCTCCATCTATTGTACTTGTTGTAGAAGGTGTGGTTGTGGGAATGGATGTAAGGGGTAAAACCTCCAAAGGGACCAATGAAATCTTAGCAGCATGCTCTTTTTATTTTATCTTCTTCTCCATTTCTGATTCCATCTGTCTCAACTAAGCATTCTGCTTCATGATGAGCTTCATCATGTTTGACTTTTGAGACTCTGTTTCTTCATTTGCCTTAGTCAAAGGGTCTTTTGTAGCTGATAGTTTCAGCTGTTTCCTTAATGTTGCTATGTCAACATTTTTCTTCTTTATTACCTCCTCTCCAACTTTGATGTTGGAAGGATCATATCCAACTCTGACCACTAAGCCTTCCAAAGACTTAATTCTTGAATCCTTGGCCATAGAAGAGATTTTCTCCATCTTGAGCTATGAATGAATGTTTGATAAGGAAACCTGTCATTTAGACAAACTCATGGTAGTATTAGTTAGTGTAGATAAAATCATTTCACCTATTTTCTTATGTGTCTCCATTTGATCAATGGGATGGAAGCCTTTGATGTCGAATTCAAATGTAGTCTTCTTGTAGTCTGTTGCTGTCCTGGGTTGTGAAATTTGTGCCTGGAGAAAGGCAAAATGCATTTTTCCTTTCTCATAATCAAAGGCAGAGAATAGTATACTCTGGGAACTGGAAGTATGCTTCTGGAATTGGTTATAAGTGTTGGTCTTCAAAACTTCATTCTTCAACTTAATTTCTATGAATGTGTCAAATATGGTTTCTCTTCCTGTGAGAACTTTATTTTTCTGAATAGCCTGTTGCTAATCCTGTGAATATATAGAAGTGGTAGGAGAGAGTCTGGTTTTTCCACCAACTTCTGAAGAAGTAGTTGTTTCTTTGCTAATTATAATGACCTCCTACTCTAAATCTTTGCTTGGGTTGACCTTGGGATTGAGCTCGGTCCTTTTCCTGTACATAATTTTTAATTCTTTTCTAGAATTTTCAGTCACTGAAGGTGACCCTTCTTTCCTCATTATTTTTCCTTCTTTCTCTCGTGGGACAAGAGTCTATGATGTTGAAGTGGAGACCAACTACTCCTCAGCCTCTTGCAGAGTGTTTTCAGTCTACTCTAATTGGTTCATATACCTCTCAATTTCTGCCATGTGTGTATGGATGTAAGGTGTAGATTTATTTTGTACCCTTAGCTTGGAGATGGTTCCTAATGGATCATAGGACCATGTGAAATTGAGGCTAAATTTCATTTCCTATAAAAATATGTCTGCTTCCTCCCCTACTATTGCAAATAAAATGTCATATTTGTGTTTTAATTCTGAACTGTGATTTCTTCTTTGCAGATAAAAAGTGGACTTCATCAATGTTAAGCATTTTCCTAAGGTATTCTAGAGAAAAAATACTCATTGAGAGGAATTTTGGGAGCTTATAGGGGGCAAGATCATAGCCATGGCTCCTCAATTCTGTGTAATTATGGTATAAATATCAGTCTCCTATTTTAGTTTGGTCTAATAATTGCAAAATATTGCTGATGTCTTCACTGATTCTTGGCTTAGAGGTGTTGCTTAGAAGACTTATTTATGGATGTACAAACATTTCAATGAATTGATTGTAAAAATACTCTTTTTGTTCCTTCATCACCATTGTAGCCCAGAAGATGACAGACTGTTGATTTCCATCATCATCCAACTTCTGCATTGCAAACTTGAATCAGTCTCCCTAAAAATACAAAAACATGTAAACGAAGACAGAGGCATATTTAAACACCTCTTCTGTTTGGAATCTGACAAATTGGTCATGGACTTCATCTACTAGGAATTACCTAAAATTGGACAGGATGGAAGGCTTAGAATCCGCAAAGAAAATAGAAAGGAATCCTATAATTTCCTCATCTACCCATTGGTCAGAGTAATATCCAAGGATGTAAGAAATAACAGTGATAATCTGCTTGTCTCTATCATGGAAAATTGAGGATGAGTAAGGAGGATTCTTCTTGGGTAATTGGGTATCTTCAGCCAAAAAAAGCTCAAGGGTTTTAGCCCTTTTTGCAAAATCTAGCTTCTGATACAGTTCATTAAGTGCTTCCTATGAGAAAGGGGTTGCATTTGCTATGACAGGGGTCTGCATCATTTGGTTTATGTATTGTGCAATTACCGTAAACAAAATCTCTCTTGTAGGAGAAATTATAGCTCTTTGGCTAGGTACATAACAAGCTTGACACTTTCTGATGAATTTAAGGGCACTGTGGGGATGGGGAAAAATTTAATGGGGTAAATTAGACTCCCACAGTCTAATATCATCAGACTTATCAATGTACTTGTCTTCTATCCAATAGTACATCTCAAACAAATCAAATTCACAAAGGGTTTCATGGATTTTATAGTCTCTATTAGCTAATGGTATGGGATCAAGGTGTATAGGAGGATGAATCAATGGATTTATAGGCTCCTTCTGTCCCTTCTTCTTAGGAGGCATGATTGGATCTAATTTTATCGTAAATAAAGGCTTATGAGAGAAAAATGGTCGTTGGGACTGTGTAAAACTCTAGGACTGGGGAAGAAGGTGCAACAATTGTAGAGAAATATTTGATAGTGATCGGATTAGATGTTATGGCACTCTGTAAACCTACAAAAAATATGCATAGAGTAGAGAAAAAGGCAAGGTAAAGGTTTAGCAATTGATTATGCATGGATTTATACACAAATTGATGAATTTTCCGTTGATTGTGGTGCGGATTCGTTGGATTAACGGTTTTATGAATTAAATGTTAAACAAGTGCTTTTCCGTGGGAAGGCAGTTAATTGGCAATGGTAATAGACGATCTGGCATGATATGACAGGCGCTCAACAGACAGAATGGTGGTTTTGGTATCGACAGAGAAACAAATTTTCGGAGGGGGTCTAAAGCGTTAAGCAATTTGAGTGGGGGGGGGGGGGGTGTGAAATGATGAGAAGGTGCCACGTTAGTGTGGGCACATAAAGAAAAACATATTTTTTCAGACCCCCCCTCTCCATCTAATCTTTAACGTGATAGTGGACAGATGAATGTATGTTAACGTGATGTGACGTGACCGTTTGTCAAGTAGCGGGAGGGTTATAATGGAATGAAACTTTGATATGTGATTATATGCTAAAGTTTATATTCATGCACCCGACCATTTTAGACTTAGGATAAATTTTTTTACCCTTTTTCCTTTTTATATGCATGAAATGACTTTGAATATTGAAACTTAGGATAAGGATTTTTAATGCTTTTCAAAGCTTCAACACAAATTCTACCTACCCTTTCATTTTCATTTTTTTTTCTAAGCTAACATTTTTTCATCTTTCCTTAGGGTGCATTTGAGCTAGAAAACCCACATAACCTATTTTTTATAAAAATATAACCTACTCTATCACTTATTTATCCTATTGATTCCGTTTAAACATTTGAATCAATCTCATTTTCTACCTAACTACTGATTTTCCAAGATTAAACTGTTTGGAGAATATTTATTCACTATCTTAATTAACATGAAATTCACAATTGTTCAATCATGATTAAGCTGTATGATTGGAACAAAATCTATTCCTTGTGGCATTTAAGACAAACTGCACACAACCTTATTAGATTTTGACATAAAGGAAACTAATTTTAACAGTAGTGGCATTTAAATTTGCAGCACTTTCAGTATTATTTCTATTTTTCTTTTGTGGGGTTTTATTCCCTTTTTATTCCTTTTTCAACTTTCTTTCTTTTTGTATTTTTCTTCATATTCATTTTCTTTTTGACATACTCTCTTTTGATTTTCTTTTATATATATATTTTTTGGAAATCATTTGCATATTCAAAATTATTTACCCTGTAAAGTTACAAATATGAAATAGTAAACCACCTAGAGATCCTATAAAATATAGGACCCTAACAGTGGCTCCAGCTGGGGATGCCACTTCTCCATGTGAAGTGACAAGAACATATCATCAGTAGCCTTTCATATCAAATGTCTGCATCTAATTTGTTTTGTTGCTAACATACTTATGGTAGCTTGTCAATCAGGGCTTAGGGCCTTCTCTGTCGGCTTCAACTCCAATCAATAAGTTACCCAATAAAATCAATATATATTATGATATTTAAAATGATGTAAAAAAACCTCTTTATGCTAATAAAAGTAGTGCTTCAACATCCTACCATTGACAGGACTACCACGTAACTCTGCTCCATCCAGGTCCTTGAGGAAGAATGCATTATTTCCTCTGAAATCGTAAATGATGTATGGCCCTTTCCAAAGGTTATAAAATTTACCATGTTTACCCTTGTCTTCTCTCCTAGAATCCCACCTTATAACTTTGTCTCCAATGTTGAAGTCATTAGCGTTAGTCCTTCTGTCAAAAATATTTTTGACATTTCCTTGAATTACTTCAGTTTTGTTGTAGACTTCAGCCCTTCACTGCTGCAATTGAATGGTTTGATTGATTCCTATCTGTGTGTCATTTGGCTCAACCTGTAATTCTTGAATTATCTTAATGACTGGAACTACTAAGGAGGATGGAAACAAAGCATCCATTCCCTAGACCAAATTGTATAGTGACATACCAATTGACTTCTTTGTAGGAATTCTGTCAGCCCAAAGTGCATTAACCAACTTGTTGTGCCGAGACGTCTTGTTGTCCTCCAATTTTTCTTTAATGATATTTACCAAGCTCTTATTTGAGGATTCAACCAACCCATAACCCTGAGGGTAATAAGATATTGAATTTCCCAAAGTAATGTGGTATTTATTACACAATTCAATCATTTTCTTAGATTTAAAAGTGTTGCATTATCAGTAATAAGTTTTACAGGACATCCAAATCTAGAGAGGATATTGGTTTCAAGAAATTTGATAATAACAACATCAATATTAGATCTGGAAGGGGTGGTCTCTATCCATTTAGTAAAGTAATCTATGGATGTGAGAATCTACTTATGTTGGGCAGGGGAAGGAGGATGAATTTCACCAATGAAATTGAGTCCCCACTGCTGGAGAGGGCTTTCAACTGAAATAGGATTTAATGGCAGGGGTAGAAGATTTATTTTTCCTTCAAAAGCTGGCATTTACGGCATGAAGTTAATTTTTTAAGAATGTCGGGAAAACGGTAGGCCAATAAAAAGCAGCCCTGAGGATTTTGTTGGAAGTGGTTTTCCAGTAGAGATGCCCACCACAATCACCTTCATGGAAATTCTACATGATTCTTTCTGCATCATCCTTTAACAATAACTTAAGTAAAATACCACCAACATCTTTCCAATACAAAACATTTTCTATGATGCAAAACTTAACTGCTTTTAACTTTAGAAATCTTGCCTTTGTTTTTGTTAGAATAGGAGGAGAATTTAAATTGAATAAAACATAAAACAAGTCTGCATTCCAGGGTGAGTTAAAAAATTCTTCATCGATCTGTGGACTCGCATGTTCCTCTTGATCATCCAGTGGAACAACAAAGTTGATGTCTAATGCATGGAAATTTGACTCTGCCATCAATTTGACCAGTCCTTGTCCTTTTATCAACTATGTGGGTTTGATTTCTAATTCATACTCAAGGATGACGACAATCAATTTTCCTCGTTTGCCATCAGGTCCATTCTGTGTCAAAATATCTTTGACAACTGAATTAGGTACATATGCAATAATATGGGAATGAAAAATATATACTCTAAAGTCTTTTTTTGCTTTAACCAATGCAAAGGCCCGTTTTTCAATAATATTATATTTCAAAGATGCATCTCTTAATTCCTTACTGAAAAATGTGATATTTTTTTCAAATCCTTCCTTGTTTTTCTATAAAAAAAAACAACTGCAACAATGTGTTTAGAAGCAAAAGAAAAGATAATAAAACCTTTGGTAAAATATAGAATAATCAACACTGGTTCTTTTGTCAATGCATTTTTAACTAAATCAAAGGATTGTCTGGCCTTAATACTCCATCTGATTTCTAAATCCTTTTTTAGCATGTTTTTTATATTTCTAAGAAGCTCTACAAGGTTAGGAGTGAATCTTCTTAGGAAATTAATCTTGGCAATAAAAGACTGAAGCTCTTTGATGTTTCTAGGGTGACTAATTTTTAAAATGGCTTCAATTCTACTAGGATCAATCCTAATACCATCCTTTAAAATAACATGACCAATAATATTACCTTCCTCAAGGCCAAATAATGTTTTCTTAGGATTTCATGAGATACCAAACCTTCTACACTTTTAAAAAACTCTTTTTAGATGCACTAAATGTTCCACATCAGTCTTTGAATATACATTAATGTCATCAAGAAAAATCACAGTAAAATGGCCAATATCATCATCAAAGGCAATATCCATTGCTCTTTGAAACGTGGCCCAAACATTCATTAACCCAAAGGGCATCTTCACATACATGAAGGTCCCCCATGGAGTAGTGACAATTGTTTTACCCTGATCATCAGGATGTACTAGGACCTGGTTATAACCTGAGAAACCATATAACAAGGAAATCCTACTAGACCCTACTACCTTCTATAATATATGATCCATTTTTGGTAAAGGGTGGTTGTATTTTAGGGATACCTTGTTAAGGTTTCTAAAATCAATACATAATCGGATTTCTCTAGTTTTCTTCCTAGTAGGCACTATATTAGACACCCATTTAGAGTATCTAAGAGGAACAATGATTTTAGCATCGTACATATTTTTGACCTCTTTCTCAATCAATGGCATCAAAAAAGATTTATTTTATGGAGCTTTTGTTTGAATGGTTTATGATCTTCCTTGATTGGGATTTTATGTTTTATCATACTAGTGTCATATGCTAAGATCCTCATAGCTCCAAGAAAAGACATCAACAAATTCTTTGAATAAAGCTTTGTATTATTGTTTTTTGATAGTAGGAAGTGATTTTGAGATTTTTATCATTTTATGATTATGTTCACTACCTATATTACATTCTTCTACATTTGCCCCCGTGGGTTCTATTTTTGGCTTTTTTGGTACATCATTGAAATAAAAAGGCTCTTCTAATGGAAATAGACCTCTAGGAAAAATATTATATTTAAGTTGAACTACTTCAAATTCTTATTTTTTCTAGATCAATTTCATGCAATTCTAATTTATGTACAACTTCATCTACAAGAATATTTACATCTGATTCAACAAAATGTTCTTCTACATTAATATGTACAACTATATGATTTTCTACTTCACAATCTAAATCTATGCTATTTTCCTCATACTCATCTTTGGACTACAAAAATTTTTCAATCTATTTGTCATTTACAAATACCTGCCAATACCTCATGTTATCTGGTACAGTTGGACAGTGTTTAACCTCCACTGTATATTGTCTGTTGAGATGAGGCATTTTGCATGTGCTGGTTGAAAAAGCGAGACCATTAGCAAGGACATTCTAATTTCTAGGTATAACAACAAGATCATATTCTACAAAAGTGTGTAAGAAATCAAGCACAACATTTCTATATGCACTCAATCTAGGATGTTTTGTAGCATATTCACCTTTAATATGTTTTATAATCAATTCAGAATTCCCATGAACATAAATTCTTTTAGCACCCAATTTCTTCAATAATTGTAAGCCTAAAATAAGTGCTTCATATTCTGCTATGTTATTGGTACATTGAAAGTTCAGTTTATAGGAATGGAATTTTGCATGATTATTTCCTGAATTTGAGACCCAAACACCTGCTCCTGACCCTGCTCTACTACAAGAGCCATCAAAAATCATGTTCCAAAAAGGTTCAGTTTCAGTTTTTTGTTGTACAATTTGTGTTTGATTTTCATTTGTTTCACAAACGTCTTTTTTTAGCACTTGTGACTTGAGCATCAATATCTCCATCATTGTAGAGAATGAAGGAGTCTAATTAGAGTAAAAAAAGTAAAGGGGGTAGCTATGAGGCTTCTAATGACTACTCACCATGTATTTCATTAAGTTTTCCCTATATAGTCTTCTCTGCTGACCAAACACTGGGATGGTAGCATAAGTCATGTCCATTTGCAACGTACATTGTAATTTTTCTCCCTAAGAGCGTGAAAACAACATGCCAAACTTTGGGGGAATATCAGAAACTACGATGTCCATTACTAGACTCATAGCTGGGATTTGGGCTAAAGTAAAACATAAACCCTTAATGAGACCTAAACATCTTACTTTGCTTGAATCAAATAAAATCAAGTCTTTGTAAGGCCTAGTAATGTCACGACCAAGTTTCTCCATAACAAATTTTGGCATCAAGTTGTGCGAAGCACCTAAATCTAACATAGCATTGTGGAGAATCTTATCATGAACATTAAGACTGACATAAAATGGAGGGACACCTCCTTCTTGTGGTTTACCATCTACCTCTGGACTAAATAATAATTTAGGCTGATCATCATTCAAATTGACAGTATCATTTTTTCCCCCTATGTTCAAAGCTTTCATAACTTGATTTTTATACAAATTTTTATTCATTAACTCAGTCAAAGGGATAGGAATTTTTAGCTTTGCCAGTTCATTCTCAAAGTTGAATGATGTTTGAAATTTATAAGTTCAGAAAGTCAAATTTATCATCAATTTCTTTTGACACATGTTATTTTTGGTGGATGGTGGTTGGAATATCCGTTTGAGTAGTTTTGGAGGTACTTTCAACAATCTTTTTAGCAGGAATGTCAACTCTCTTTTTGCTAGAACTATCAACAATTTTCTTGGCAACATTTTATGGATTTTTCTTTGAAGTGGTGTCAAAAGTTTTCTTGACAAGGTTTTCATTATTCTTTTTGTTTGGAGAATCTAATGTTTTCTTACTTATAACATTATACTGTGTATGGACTTCCATGATAGAATTTTCAAATCCCTTCTTATAGTCATCTGGTTCCTCAAAACCAAGTTCAATTTGGGATAATTGAAACATCTCTTTTTATTCCTGAGTAAAAAACATAGTTTCATCATCATTGATACCCATTAGATTTATCTGTTTGTCTTATACTTCTTCTACTACTTCTCCATAATCATTAGCATAATTCTCCTAAAAAGGAGGCATAATTTGCTGATTAGGGCCCCCTTGTTCTCTTTGTTTGAGTTGGGGAGGATTTCTCCTAGGATTTTGATTTCAATTTTGAGATGCATGTTGATTTTCCCTAGGAGCATCCCTCTCATTTAAAATAATCCTTTCCATCATTCTTTCTACTAGTTTAACTAAGGAATCAATTTTAGCATCAACAGAAGAAGTAGAGGGTTCCTATTTTATGGTTACTCTCCTTTCGTTCTGAAGTCTAGCTCTCTTTGCTAACAGATTTGATTCTACACTCATTGCATCCCTTTGAATTTATTCTAGTGTTGATGAATTCCTTTCTCTAAGCTGGTAAGACATTTATACCTCAAATCCATCTGGGAATTTTATTAAGGCTAAAACTCGTGGTGGTTTAATGTTAGTAGGAATTGCATTATATACACTATTGAATCCGGTGTAATAGTTCTGAACACTTTCCCCTGGTCCCCTCCTAATGCTTTCATATTTAGATAAAATATGAAGAGGGTTCTTTTGAATTTCCCACCTATTAAGGAATTTTTGATGAAATCTAGGTAGATAATTAATTCTAGCAATAGGTAATTCTTTAAACCATTTCCTCACTTCTATTGTGAGGCTTTGTGCAAATAACCTAAGTTTTACACTTTCCTCATCTACCTCCTGAAGGTTAAAACTATCTTCGATCCTATATACATGTTGTTGGGTAGTGATAGGTCCAGTTCCATCAAATTAAAGGATTTTTTTTGGTAATCTCGTGGCATGTTTTCCAAAGGAGCTTTAAGGACAATGGAGGCATATCTAGTTGCCATTATAAGGATATGATGATGAAAAATATGAGGTGGTTTTTGGATGAAAGGTGGAGGAAAAATCAAAGGTAAAGGATGAGTTGAAACTTGGGGTTTTGGTGGAGATGAAAGTTGGATTGTGGTTGAGGATTGGGGAGAAGAAGGAGTTTGAGTTGCTTGGTGAGAAAGTATTGGAGTAATTGTAGAAAATGCAGAAGGGGTAGGGCTTGCCGATCTAGGATGCATAGATTGCGACGAGGTGGATGATTCTACATAAGAAGTCAAAGCAGTGAGTTCTACAAATTGCTGGACATAAGCCTCATGAACAGAAAGGTCTAGAACTAAGGATAAACCCTGTAATTTATCAAAGTATTGGATAATTTGAATGTCTATATCAGCAGGAGAAGACTAAGCTTCAGAAGAATTTCTTCTTAAGGTAGCTTGGTCTACTACTATTTGATCTACCCAATTGGCTGACTTAGTTCTAAATAGACTTTGTTCAAAAGGTAATTCAAACTCAATGTCTTGCAGAGTTATAAATATTTTGGGAGTGAATCTGCTCTATGAGAGGGACTTCTACCTCGTTGGCTCTCTGCTATGCTCTTTCTTTTCAGTATTTTCTCAGGGCCATCTACAATTACTGCAGGCTTTGGATCAGGATGAGATCTAGTGTAGGCTCTTTTGGGAGCCAGAGTTATGATCTAAATGCACACACACACTTATTATTTACACTAATGAAAATAAAACCAATCTTCTTGAAGTATTCCTATCATAGAATGTTTTAACTAGAGTTATGAATTTGAAAGAAATTACAAATTTTTTAATTTGTCCCCAGTATGGTCGCCACTATGTTATTGTTCTATAATTTAGAATATTGGCAGAATAAACACAGAGGACAACATCAAAACCACTTTGGAAGCTGGGATCTAGCCCTACTAGCTTCAGAGAGGGATCTCTCTTTATGATTTGTAGAAATTTAATAAATACTGTGATGTATTACCTGACTCTCTTGATCTAACAATTATATCCACTGTTAAATACAAAATCCTTCTACATAATTCTTTGCGGAAATTAAATAGCTAATTGCAAACACATGAAGAAAAATCAATCACACATAAAAATATGTTTTTACTGGGAAAACATAGAGCTAAAAACCCCAACTATCATATATTATGTATATATGGATCATGAAACAATCTCATACAAAGCTCTGCTCAAAGAGCTCTCAGTACAATATATAATTGTCTCACACTGTCATAAAAAAATTGGTTCACACATGCACCAATTTACTGGCTCCTGACAACCTGCCTCCACTGCGCAATCCCTGATGAAGAAGATCCTTGAATGAATTCGACTTTGCCTTGCCTTGACTGTGCAATCCTCATTGGCATCTCCAATGTGTGTGTAGATGCATTGAATGCACCACTATAGTCACAACTGATAGTCAACCAGACCCTTTCACCTATCTCTCCACTTCTCCACTGGATCTGGCATGCATTTAGTTAACAATAGTATTTCTTCAGTTGCATGTGAGACCACTGCTTGTGAATTAATTAAATAATTAATTTACAGATCTCTCACTAGTGTATCATTAGTTACAACAAGCACAACTGATTTTAACTCACTTAACTGAGTTTAACTAAATAACAACTCACATAACTACTATTCCAACTCTGTTACAACTTTGTATCACTCAGTTAAAATGATGTCCACTTTGCATGTCCCACCAACCAACCTTGGAACTCGTAATTCCTTCAATCAACTAGTTTTCCACATCAGTTAATTGAAATCAAGTGCTTCAAGAGAATAGATTATTATTTATTGTCTGATTATTATTAAGGGCTAATAATAATCGACATGCATTCTATTTTTAGACATGCGATCTATAAATAGTCTTCGCCCATATATCTAAAAATAGAAACTAATATATAAATAGAATTTTCTCAACCATCTATAAATAGACATACACCTAAAAATAGCATGTGGGCCCCACCAAGTGTAGGTGCTTATTTTTCACTAGGATCATCGTCTGGTTGAATCTCAACACTCCCTCTCAACAAGAAAGGGATTATCCTTCACCCCGATCCTACCTCTATGGTATTCGAATTCTCTCCTGGTGAGTGCCTTCGTCAGAATATCTGCATCCTGATATTCCATAGGAATATACTGAAGTAGCATGATCTTACATTGCACACAATCTCTGATATGATGATACCAGATATCTATATGCTTAGATCTATCATGAAACACAAGATTAATCGAGATTTTAATGCAACTCTGATTATCACAATGAATCACTGTAGGATCTAAATGAGCACAAAACAAACCAACCAGGATCTTCCTCATCCAGATAGCCTCACATACATCTTGACTTGCTGCCATGTATTCCACTTCTGCTGAACTGAGTGCCACGGATCTCTGTTTCTTATTGTACCAAGAAACAACTGTAGATCCGATACTAAAAACCCCTCCTGATGTGCTCTTTCTGTCTGCTAGGGTGCCTACCCAATTTGCATCCGTGAAGCCATGCAAATTCACCTCATCCGTCTGTTTGTATCACAAGCCATACTCAGATGTGCCCTTGATATATCTCAGGACATGCTTGCTTTCCTTCCAAAAGAGCTTGGTAGGCTTAACCATCACTTGACTAAGCTAGTTCACTGCATAGCATATGAGCAAACCCACCAATTGTCGATAGATAGTAGCATCCACTGCCTCTACCGATGTAGCATCCTCTTTCCTCCAATTTCTTGGAAGAGGAGTATCCAGGGGTTTGCAACCCTCCATGTGAAACTTACTGAGTATCTCCCTTGCATACTTGCCTTGAGACACAAACAATTCACCATCTCGCTGCCATATTTCCAATCCAAGGAAATAGTGAAGGAGGCCCATATCCTTTATCTCAAATTCCTTTGCAAGGTCCTCCTTGCATGAGTGTATCAGCTGCTCGTCACCAGTCAATATTAAATCATCAACATAAAGAAAAATGATTAAAAGCTTAACCTCCACCAAAATCTGGTATAGTTTTGCATCTACCTCACTCTTGGTGAAGCCAAGTCCAGTGAAATAGCTGTCGATCCGAGTGTACCAAGCACAGGGTGCTTGCTTCAGCCCATACAATGCTCTTTTGAGTCTACACACATGCGAATCGCTGCTGAATATCTCAAATCCTTGAGGCTGCTCAATGTACACTTCTTCCTCAATGATCCCATTAAGAAATGCAGTCTTCACATCCATCTAATGAATGTGCCAACCCATCTATGCTGAGAGAGAAAGGATGGTCCTTATGGAAGAATACTGTGCGACAGGTGCAAAGGTTTCTTCATAATCAATCCCCTTGAATTGTGAGAAGCCCCAGGAAAAAAATCTTGCCTTATAATTCTCAACACTCCCAACAACAACTTGCTTTACCTTGTAGATCCATCTTGAACCTACCACTGATTTATCAACCGGCCTTGGAACAATTTCCCAAGCACTGTTTCTGACAATGGAGTCATACTCCTCCGCCATTGCATCTACCCATGTGGGCTCCTGCACTGCTTCCTGAAAGGAAGATGGCTCTGTCACAATACATTTTCTCATGAGAGCCATGTATCTAGTGAAACGGTCAGGTGACTGTCTCTGTCTGCGCTATGAAGTAGGGACTCCTACATTCTGTGTCACATCAAGCTTCAGCCTCTCAGCTTCAGTGGTATGAGTTCTGCCTGTTCTGATGTTTGGCTCTACATGAGTGGAATCCTCCACTCCATGATCCTCCTCCTGTGGCTGATCCACATCTAGAGGCTCATCTTTGGGAACCAAAAGTTCCTCCTTTGCATACAAGTCTAACTCCCTCTCAAGCGACAACTTCACGACTTTCTCCTCATTGAATTTTATATCTCGTCGCAACACAGTCATTCGACTGTTTGAAAAATACACATGATAATTATGGGGTGTTTTTGTGTACCCCACAAATATCCCAACTTTAGCAATCAGCTCCAGCTTCTTCCTGGCGTTCTTAGTCACATGCACATAAACAGATGAGCCAAAAATATCAAAGTGAGAAACATTCGGTTTCTTACCAGTAAAAGCTTCTCCAGATGTACTCATGCCCAGTACTCTATGAGGACAACGATTTTTCACATAAACCATAGTGTTGCATGCTTCCACCCACAAGTGCATTGGTAGGCCTTGATCATGCAACATAGCTCGTGTAGCACCCATGATCATTCTATTCTTCCTCTCCGCGACCCCATTCTGTTGTGGGTTATGAGGTGTTAGCCCCCCTATGAAATTCTTGACAAGCAAGCTGGGGGCTAGATTGTTTTGGAGCCTCCAAGGAATTTCTTTCCCCTGAAAATTCATCCTCCTTGGAGTCTCTTTGTGCTGTGCCCAATTCTAATCCTTTCTGCTGACCCGTTGCTTAGAGAGGCCTTTTATTCCCTCTTTTAACCCTATATCCTTGCAAAATTCCCCATCAAAACCTCTGTTTTCCCTTTTTCGAAGTTTCCCTTTAATCCCTCCATTATCCCCTTAAATTCCCCCTAAATCTTACCTAAACCCCACCATCACCCTTGTTCCTTATAATCTCCACTTCACCTCCTTATCGTTACCTCCTTCGGGCCTGAAATAGCACTCAAAATGAATTAAAATGATGAAATTTATGTATTTAGGTTCTAGCCCTTTTGATCATAGCCCCGCGCTATTTTATCTTCCACATGACCCGGTGCTATGACCAGAACCCAGTACTGAAATGCGCTTGTCTCAGGCCCATTTCGGGTGCATCCCTGACCATATATCTGAGCGGATCGGGCGTCTGTCGTTTAACCCGCTACCCTTTGTGTTTTCCCGTTCAAACCTTCGTTGCCGCCATCACTTTCCATTTTCACGACGATCCAACGGTCCAGAGCCTCCCCGCCGGTGGACCCCGCGGCGCATTATCCCTGAAACTGCCGGTAAGTTCCGCACCGCTCATCCGCAGAAGGCAGTTTTCCTCCATCACCCAGCGATTCCACTCAACGTGTGCCACCTGTCCCCTATACGATTCTAAAACCACTTTTCTCCCGTGCATTAACTCTTGGCTCAGGACGCTCTGCGGAATTGTTAAGGACCATCAGATCTGGAGGAACTCATCTGACGGCTGTCGCCCATCGAACCTACGCACTGCTTAACGCCCGATCGTTGTACCCGTTGGCCCATAACCTGTTGTTCTCAACCGTCGATCTCCACCCCGATTGACAGCCCAGATTTTTCTATCCTCCGTTGATCGTTCCTCGTCGCCACGTCACCTCCACGTGCACGCCCCGTACATTCTCCGTTTCCGTCACAGTATAGTTGGTTCTTCGTGTTTTTTTTAATGTTTCCATCCATTTATTACACATATTCGCTCTGTGTTTCACCATTTCTCCACCAGAGAAATTTTTATCAGTTCCACTGCAAATTTTTCCCTCCGCTTCATGATCGGCATAGCCATGTTCATCGTCCTTGCCGCCTTCATCATCCCGGTCCGTGGTTTTTCTTCACAGTTTGTTGTTTTGCAGGGTCATCACAGTCAGTAGTTGCCATAATACGCAGCCTCTGCTGCAGGTACAAAGAAATCCAGAGAAGATCATTTACAGTGGCTAAATTTATGAGAAGTGGCCCGGGAAGGTGAAAACGGGTCGTTTATTCAAAGAACAGGGTCCAGGTTTTGAAGAAACCTTCCACCACCATTAAAGGCTCGAGCTAATCTGTCAGAGACAGAAATTAAATGGCAAAGTATTTCAACGCAAAGAGGAGAGATTAAGGCGCTCTAATGATCAGCTTAAGCAATGAAACAATGTTTTAAGGGGCAAAGCACCAGTTGAGGACCTCGAGGATCAGTCAAATGATCCTGCGCACAAGTAAAAGGTAGCATCAGGGTTTATGTGTCAGCAAAATGTTTTTCTTCGTCAAAGTACATGGCACCCATACAGCTTTTATTACGCGCCATGTCCCTGAAGGAATTTCCACCCTAACAGCAGTTCAAAACAATCAGAACATTTATGCGAACAAACTTCTCAGCAGTTGTTTACCATTTGTTTATTCCCCACAAGTACAACAAAGTATGGCCACCAGAATGTAGCAAATTCATGTCTGGAGTAAAGGAAAATATGAAGAAGATCATCCGTACATATAGAGGTGACAGACGTTAAATACTCAGTATTCAAACAGAATGGGCCTCGGCCCTATTTCTCTACTCTGTGTTTAATGATACATTTAATTTTTCACCTGCCCCCTCAATCAGTCTCCTGTGTCTCTTCTGCTATAAAGCACAGAAGGAAACTCTTGTAATGGTTGTTGATGAGATATCAGTGAAAATGAAAGTATTATCATCTTGAGACAAGTTCTCTATGTAATATTGTTAGATAGGCTGAGATTTGATGTATTCAGATTGAATGTTCAAGCTTATGGGCTATGATGTACCTGATTGGTGTTGTTTTTAATATGACAAGCATGTTTCTTTGGATCCTGATCTAAAGCAGCCGGTGATGTTTTCCTTTCTCTGTATTTGTGATTGACTTGCTTTCATTTCATTACGTTTCTTCAGGCTCGCATCAGAAGTTTGGCATAAGATTTACCCTTGATAGGTACCTTATGTTGCTGCTCTCCCAACATTTTATGTTTTATGCTTATATGTGTATCTGAATATTGTTTTCAATTGATTTAACTAGTGTAGTGGATGTCATTGCCTGATCTATGATGTATGAATTAA
Organism: Pinus albicaulis; assembly: GCA_034641835.2. Lineage (NCBI taxonomy): Eukaryota > Viridiplantae > Streptophyta > Pinopsida > Pinales > Pinaceae > Pinus > Pinus albicaulis. The sequence goes on from JAXQQM020087702.1 coordinate 146,817, forward strand.
TGAAATCTGTATTTAGATGTTCTTGTTAGGATTTAGTTGAATGTGTTGAGAACCCTGGAGGTCTAGAACCTGGTCTCTGCCTCTCTAGGATCTTTCCATCTCAATTAAACCTTTCCAAGATCCCTTGTATTGCCTCTAATTCTGTCCAAGCAGGCCTGGAGTTAAATGACCTCTGACCTGATCTATAGACAGAGTTGGAGGGTTCTCCTTCATTCATTTTCAATCCTTAATGTCCCATCCCACCAATCATCCTTTAAGATCCAAATGCTCTAGATGACTAGCCCAACTGAAAGCTTGCACATTGATTACAAATAAATCCTTTCTTGACTCCATAGCCCAATGGCTTTGATGTTCTCTGGGATATCTACCTCTGCCTAGCTTTTCCTTCCTACTCATCCTTGTCTTACGTTGGACCTTCTTTTCCTGATTCCCAACAACCAAACATAAACAAACAAACAAACAACCCTGAGCCCATAACTAGCCTAAAATCATAACATCCGAGCTTCAAAGACATATCCTTTGACCCATATAGAGAGATCCCTCTCTGGACCTAGGAGGGCTAGATCCTAAGGTCTGAAAGTGGTTCTATGTTGTCTCATCTTTTGGTCTTGTCAACCTGGCCAAAACATGGGAACCCCAACATGAGGCACTATGAGTTCTCTCCGAATTCCTTCTTTGCTACAGAAGTCTTTGAATTCGTTCGAGATATATTCACCACCATTATCACTCCGCAGAGCCTTCACTTGCTTCCCCGAATCTTTCTCCACCAATGCTTTAAGCTCACAGAACTTTGAGAATGTTTGATCCTTCTTCTGCATGAAGAAGATCCAACATCTACGAGAATAGTCATCAACAAAACTAACATAATACTTGTGTTTTGTTGTTGAAGCAACCGAGAATGGTCCACACACGTCTGTGTGAACTCTCTCCAGGATCACCAAAGCACGGTTCTCCTTTTCATGAAAGGTGGTCTTCACAAACTTACCCATAGTACATTCCTTGCACTAATCTAACTACGCAAGTGTACCCTTAGAAATTCCAGTAGAAATCTGCTGCAAAATCTTCAGGGCGCCATGGGGAAGATGGCCCAATCACGTGTGCCATAATTCATCCTCATCTCGACTCACCACTTCTTCTTCTTTGCCCACCATTGTCAGCCATCTACCTCCATATTTTAGAGATTCTTGACTCGAATCCATATATTCTTGGTTTTACACATTGTTTTATGTCGTAGGAAAGCTTTTCCAATGCTGAAAACAACGGCATAACCTCTGTCCTCCAACATCGCGACTGAGACCAAGTTCTTCTTTAGACCTAGAACATGCATAACATCTTTAAACAAAAATGGTTTACCTGACTCCCTCTAAAATGTAATGGTACCAATGCCAGTTACACTGTATCTTCCATCGTCACCCATATCTATATGCATTTGGAGATATTTCTCCTCCAAGTCACTGAAAAGCTCCTTATCTCTCGTCATGTGGAAGGAAGAACCACTATCAAGATACCACACCAATCCCATTGTGCTTGAAACCAATCATGCGATTAAAGAGAAATCAAGTTCAAATTGTGAGGCAAGGGCCTCATCCGCTACAGCTCCAACAAACTTCTTGTTCTTTTTTTTTCTATGGGCAGTTAGTGACGAGATGCCCATGTTCGTGACAATGAAAACACTTCACCTTGGACAAATCCAGCTTCTTGCCTTTTGCTTCGAATTTTGAGTGGATTTTCTTCCCCTTCCCTTTCCTTTCTTTGGTAGCCAAAGAAAAATCCTCTTCATCATCATGCTTTGATGAAGAGCCACCCCTGGTGTTTTGCCTAAACTCCTCCTGCACTAGATCCGACCACAGTCTTTCCCAATCAAGCAGTTTTTCCTGTCCGTTGACAGAGTCTTGATAACTGTGCCAACTATTAGGAAGTCCTATGAGAGCCAAACTCACCAAATCATAATCAACAACCATGATTCCCACACTCCCCAGTTCATCCCGACATTGGAAAAAAATTGTGAGATACTTTGGAATACTGTCACCCTTCTCCATCTTGATTTTTCTGAGTTTATCCTTCAGCGCCAATTTCCTATGGTCATTGCTGCTCTGGAAAAGATCCATCAAAGCTTTCCACACTACAAATGGCATGGCTTTCCCATGAAGGATTGAGACAATATGGTCTCTCACACCTTCCAAAAAAATCCTTCTTGTCTTCGCTACTTTCTTTTGCCAGGTGTCAAGTAATGTAGCATCCGTGGAAGTGGGCTTAGGAACATCACTGTCGATGAATTCCTTCAAGCCATTATCTTCAAGCACCACCTCCATCCTATCCTTCCATGAAATATAGTTCGAGCTGACTTTGAGTGCAGACTCTAACTGCAAACCATTGAAAGCCATTTCGATGTTTACTCAACTGTCGCACCAAGAAATTCTTGCAGCAAATTTGAATTGTTTCCACCAACAAAACTCAGCACTGCTTAAATATTGCAATATTATCTGCTCCGATACCATGTAGAAATTTAATAAATACTGTGATGTATTACCGGACTCTCCTGATCTAACAATTTTATCCACTGTTAAATAAAAAATCCTTCTACTTAATTCTTTGTGGATATTAAATCGCCAATTGCAAACACGTGAAGAAAAATCAATCACACATAACAAGATGTTTTTATCGAGAAAGCATAAAGCTAAAAACCCTAGCTATAATATATTATGTATATCATGGATCATGAAAAAATCTCATACAAATCTCTGCTCAAAGAGCTCTCAGTACAATATACAATCGTCTCACACTATCATACAAAAATTGGTTCACACATGCACCAATTCACTACCTCCTAACAACCTGTCTCCACTGCGCAATCCCTGATGAAGAAGACCCCTGAATGAATTCGATATTACCTTGCCTTGACTGTGCAATCCTCATTGGAATATCAAATGTGTGTGTAGATGCATTGAATGCACCACTATAGTCACAACTGATAGTCAACCAGACCCTTTCACCTATCTCTCCATCGGGTCGCCACTAGATTTGACATCCATGTAGTTAACAGTAGTATTTATTCAGTTGCATGTGAGACCACTGCTTGTGAATTAATTAAATAATTAATTCACTGATCTCTCACAAGTGTATCATTAGTTACAACTAGCACAACTGAGTTTAACTCACTTAACTGAGTTAAACTAAATAACAACTCACATAAATACTCTTCCAACTCTGTTACAACTTTGTATCACTCAGTTACAATGAATTCCACTTTGCATGTCCCACCAACCAACCTTGGAACTCGTAATCCCTTCAATCAACTGGTTTTCCACAGCAGTTAACTGAAATCAAGTGCTTCAAGAGAATATATTATTATTTATTGTTTGATTATTATTAAGGGCTAATAATAATCAAAATGCATTCTATTTTTAGACATGTGATCTATAAATAGACTTCGCCCATCTATCAAAAAATATAAACTCATCTACAATAGAATTTTCTCAACCATCTATAGATAGACATACACCTAAAAATATCCTGCGGGCCCTACCTAGTGTAGGTGCTTATTTTTCACTGGGATCATCATCTTGTTGAATCTCAACATGATTTAACTTTGTTTTGAATAGATATTAGGCTAGTTATGACCGTATTTGGTTGTTTGTTTGATTTTCATTGATTTTGTTGATTAAATTTTTATATTCCCATTGGGCAATGGAGTCAAAATATAAAACTGGATGTTGCATCAATTTTTAAAAGAGTTATAACAATGCAAGCTAGGTTGCATTCACTGGATTCTTTTATATTTTTAAATGAATAATGGATATGGCAGAAAAGTGAGTTTCAGTTGAGACTGAAAAGCAATTGAGTATTTTTCAATCTGACTTCAGTGGAAAACATTTAAATTGTGAAAGTAGCCAGAATAAGGTGTTTTAAATAACATGTCCTATTCATCACACTTTCCATTTACAATTAAGAATTTCTGATACACAGAGAAAAGGAAAAACAATGGAAAACACAGAAACAGTAGAAACAATTCACTAGTATTTACACCACATGAATTCTGAAAGAAGTCTTTGTATTATTGAAGCTCCGACAAAACTTGGAATTTAAAATTGCGGAGTAGGCAAAATATGTTCAAAAATCAACCTAGACTACTTCGAATAATGAAGTTTTTATACTAAAATATTACAAAATTGATTACAATCAATGTTTTCTCAACAAATAGTGTATTATTAGCCTAAATCAAACAATAAACTCTAACTGTGACAAAACATAGGCCCGATGGACGTGATCTGGCATGCTCGCACTATTTTTAAGGAATCAGTTGCTGATTAGGGCTATTTATAGGCTACGCTAGCTTTAGTGCTGGCTGATGTGTTGTCCTATGTGTTGGTTGCAGCTGACTATTCTTTGTTACTCTTTACTACTGAAGCTCACTTAACTTATCCCATCGATCTTCATCTGGGATAGTTAAATTAGGACCTTTCTGTAGATTTCATCCACTTCGGTATATTTAGCAAAAGTAGGTTTTACCATAAAGATGTGGGTTACCTCATGCTGGATGAAAAGGCCATGACTTAATGCCTCCAAGAATGCTTTCCCTGTCATAGTGCCTTTAATATTTGAAAATTTCGTTGTGTCTCTGGAATTCTCATTCAACTTCTTCACATAATCCTATTTGGTCATTAGCTTATCATTTATTACAAACAGAGAAGGCAGACCTTTCTGTGTTAGAGGTTCAATGCTACTGAAGAATCTATTTACAGCTATCTCTAAGCTGTGGCATTTCTCTTCCAGTTTTACAATCAGGTTCTTCTTTGTAAGAACCTTCTTCACCTCTAAAATTGTCTCTGTCATGTCATCAACTCCCAAGTCATCCAAATCATATCTGTTCTTGGATTTTAAGAACTTTATGATGTTGGTGGCAGTAGTTGGCATGTCTCCAAGCTCTTCTTTAATGGTTCTGATGGCATCATTGGCTTTCTCTATCAACTCCTTCTGCTCAAATATAATATAGATGCTAAGCTAGATTTCGTTAATGGACTCAATGACACATGTACAAATTATCTCTTTGACTTGGCCTAATGTGTTGCCAATGGATGACTCTTTGCAACCTTTCTATTAGCTTATGTGCTCTCTGTGCTTCAGCTGCATGTGATATTTCACTTCTGGACTTATGATCATGCAAAAATTTAACTTGATCCTGAAGTTTCTTGATTTCTTATGTCTGGATTGACAGATTCTGCACTGCCTTTGTTAGTTGTTCTGCTCCATTTGTTGTACTTGTTGTAGAAGGTGTGCTTGCGGGAATGGCTATAAGGGGTACAACCTCCAAAGGGATCAATGAAAGCTAAGCAACCTGTTTTTTTTCTTTTATTATCTTCTCCATTTTTTATTCCATCTATCTCAACTGAGCATTTTGCTCCATGATGAGCTTCATCATGTCTGACTTATGAGACTTTTTTTCTTCAATTTACTTAGTCAAAGGGTCTTCTGTAGCTGATAGTTTCAGTTGCTTCCTTAATGCTGCTATGTCAAAATTTTTCTTCTTTATTACCTCCTCTCCAAATTTGATGTTAGAAGGATAATATCCAACTCTAACCAGTAAGTCTTCCAAAGACTTAATTCTTGAATCCTTGGCCATAGAAGAGATTGTATCCATCTTGATCTGTGAATGGATGTTTGCTAAGGAAACTTGTAGTTTAGAAAAACTCATTGCAGTATTAGTCAGTGTAGATGAAATCGTTTCACCTTTTCTCTTATGCATCTCCATTTGATCAATGGGATGGATGTATTTAATGTTGAATTCAAATGCAGTATTATTTTACTTTGTTGTTGTCTTTGGTTGTGAAATTTGCACCTGGATAAAGTCCATTGCATTTTTCATTTCTCAGATTCAAAGGCTGACAACAATCTACTCTGGGAATTAGAAGTCTGCTTCTAGATTTGGTTATAAGTGTTGGTCTTCAAAACTTCATTCTTCAACTTAATTTCTCTGAATGTGTCAAATATGGTTTCTCTTTCTCTCCTGTGACAAATTTTCTTATCTGAATAGCCTGATTTTGATCCTGTGACGTTGTAGAAATGGTAGGAGAGAGTCTATTTTATCCACAAACTTGTGAAGAATTGGGTGTCTCTTTGTTGATTATAATGACCTCCTTCTTTGAATATTTTCTTGGGTTGACCTTAGGATTGACCTTGGTCCTTTTCCTATACACAATTTTGAATTCTTTGCAAGAAGTTTCAGTCAGTGAAGGTGACCTTTATTCCCTCATTCTTTTTCATACTTTCTTCTGTGGGATAGGAGTCTGTGATGATGAAGTGGAGACTAAATGCTCCTCAGCCTCTTGCAGAGTGTTTTCAGTCCACTCTAATTGGTTCATATACCTCTCAATTTCTGGCTTGTGTGTATGGATGTAAGGTGTAGATTTTTTTTTCTACCCTTAGCTTGGAGATGGTTCCTAATGGATCATAGGACCATGTGAAACTGAGGCTAAATTTCATTTCCTTCAAAATCTGTCTACTTCCTGTCCCTGTTGTCCTGTTGTTGCAAATAAAAGGTCTTATTTGTGTTTTAATTCTAAACTGTGATTTCTTCTTTGCAGAAAAAAAATGGACTTCATCAACATTGAGTATTTTGTTGTTGTATTCTATAGAAAAAATCATCATTGGGAGGAATTTTGGGAGCTTATAGGAGGCAAGCTCACAACCATAGATCCACAATTCTGTGTAATTCTAGTATAAATACCAGTCTCCTATTTTTGTTTGGTATGTAGTTGCAAAATATTCCTGATTTATTTAATGATTCTTGGCTTAGAGGTGATTCTTAGAAGATTTATTGCTGGATGTACAAACAATTCAATGAAATTTTTGTAAGAATACTCTTTCTGTTCCTTCATCACCACTGTAGTCCAGAAGATGAAAAATTGTTGATTTCCATCATCATCCAACTTCTACATTGCAAACTTGAATCTTTCTCCCTGAAAATACAAAAACATGTAAACTAAGACATAGGCATATTCAAACACCTCTTCTGTTTGGAATCTGACAAATTGGTCATGGATGGAATATGATAAGAATTGGCTAAAATTGAATAGGATGGAAGGCTTAGAATCTGCAGAGGAAATATAAAGGAATCCTATAATTTTCTCATTTACCCATTAGTCAGAGTAATATCCAAGGAGGTAAGAAATAACAGTGATAATATGCTTGGTTCTATCAGGGAAAATCGAGGATGAGTAAGGAGGATCATTCTTGGGTAATTGGGTATCTTCAGCCAGAAAAATCACAAGGGTTTTAGCCCTTTTTTCAAAATCCAGCTTCTGATACAATTCATTAAGTGCTTCCTGTGAGAAAGGGGTTGCATTTTCTGTGACAGGGCCCTGCAGCATTTGGTCTATGGATTGGGCAGTTATGGTAAACAAAATCTCTCTTGTAGGAGAAATTATAGCTCTTTGGCTGGGTACATAAAAAGCTTGACACTTTCTGATGAATTCATGGGCACTATGGGTATGGGGAAAAATGTAATGTGGTAAATTAGACTCCCATAGTCTAGTATCATCAGACTTATCAATGTACTTGTCTTCTAGCCAACAATACATCTCAAACAACTCGAATTCACAAAGGGTTTCATGGATTTTATAGTATCTATCGGCTAATGGTATGTGATCAAAGTCTATAGGAGGATGAATCAATGGATTTACAGGCTCCTCCTAATCCTTCTTCTTAGGAGGCATGATTGGATCTGGTTTTATGGTAAACAAAGGCTTTTGAGAGAAAAATGGTCGTCAAGACTGTGTAAAACTTTGGGACTGGGGAAGAAGGTGCAGCAGTTGTAGAGAAAGATTTGATAATTATCGGATTAGATGTTCTAGCATTCTGTAAACCTACAAAAAATATGCACATAGTAGATAAAAAGACAAGGTAAAGGTTCAGTTGATTATGCATGGATTTATACAAAAATTGATGAATTTTCCATTGATTGTGGCATGGATCCGTTGGATTAACAGTCATTATGAATTAAATGTTCAACGGGTTCTTTTTCGCGAGAAGGCAGTTAATTGGCAATGGTAATGGACGAGGTGGCATGATATGACAGGCTCTCAATGGATGGAATGGTGGTTTTGGTATCGGTGGAGAAACAAATTTTCGAAGGGGGTCTAAAGTGATAAGTTGTTTGAGTGGGAGGGGGGGGGGTGCAAAATTACGAGAAGGCGCTACGTTAGTGTGGGCCTGAAAATCAAAACAAATTTTTTCAGACCCCCCGCTGGCGGTAAAGAATGGATGGAGAGGGGGGTTGAAAAGGGATGAGGGTCATCGAATTGTGGGCAAAAGATCTGATGAGTGGATAGATGAATGCATGTTAACGTGATGTGATGTGACCTTTTTTCGGGTAGCGGGAGGGTTATGAATGAATGAAACTTTGGATATGTGATTATATGCCAAAGTTTATATTCATGCGGTCGACCATTTTATACTTAGGATAAAACAATTTACCCTTTTTCATTTTTATATGCATGAAATAACTTTGAATATTGAAACTTAGGATAAGGATTTTAATGCTTTTCAAAGCTTCAACGCAACTTCTACCTACCCTTTCATTTTCATTTCTTTTTCTAAGCTAAAATTTTTTCATCTTTCCTTAGGATGCATTTGAGGTAGGAAACCCACATAACCTATTTTTTTATAAAAATCTAACCTACTCTATCACTTATTTCTCCTATTGATTCAGTTTAAACAGTTGAATCAATCTCATTTTCTACCTAACCACTGCTTTTCCAAGATTAAAATATTTGGGAAATATTTATTCACTATCTTAATTAACATGAAATTCACAATTGTTCAATCATGATTAAGCTGTATGATTGGAAAAAAATCTAGTCATTGTGGCATTATAATAGAAGCTACACACAACCTTATTGGATTTTGACATAAAGGAAACTAATTTTAATAGTAGTGGCATTTAAATTTGCATCACTTTCAGTATTATTTCCATTTTTCTTTTGTGGAGTTTTATTCTCTTTTTATTCTTTTTTCAAATTTCTTTCTTTTTGTCTTTTTCTTCATATTCATTTTCTTTTTGACATACCCTCTTTTGATTTTCTTTTATATATAATTTTTTTGGAAATCATTTACATATTGAAAATTATTTACCCTGTAAAGTTACAAATATGAAATACTCAATCACCTTGAGATCCTATAAAATATAGGACCCTAACAATGGCTCCAACTGGGGATGTCAATTCTCCATGTGAAGTGTCAAGAACATATGATCAGTAGCCTTGAGTATCCAATGTATGTAATGTCCGCATCTGATTTATTTTGTTGTTAATATACTAATGGTAGCTTGTCAATTAGGGCTTAGGGCCTTCTTTGCGGGCTTTAACTCAAATCAATAAGTTACCCTATCAAATCAATATAGACAATGATATTTACAATGATGTAAGAAAAACACTTTATGCTAAGAAAAGTAGTGCTTCAACATCATTCCATTGAAAGGACCACCACGTAACTGTGCTCCATTCAGGTCCATGAGGAAGAATGCATTATTTCCTATAAAATCATAAATGATGTATGTCCCTTTCCAAAGGTTATAAAATTTACCATGTTTACCCTTGTCTTCTCTCCTGAAATCCCACCTTAGAACTTTGTATCCAATGTTTAAGTCATCAGATTTAGTCCTTCTGTCAATTTTTTTTTTTGACATTTTCTTGAATTACTTGAGTTTTGTTGTAGACTTACTCCCTTGACTACTGCAACTGAATGGTTTGATTGATTCTTCTCTCTGTGTCATTTGGCTCAACCTATAATTATTGAATTATCTTCATGAATGGAACTCTTAAAGAGGATGGAAACATATCATCCATTCCATAGACTAACTGGTACGGTGACATACCAATTGACTTCTTTGTAGTAAGTTTGTCAGGCCAAAGTGAATTAACCAAATTTTTGTGCCAAGACTTATTGTTGTCCTCCAACAACATTTTAATGATATTTACCAAGCTCTTATTTGAGGATTCAACCAACCCAAAACCATGAGGGTAATAAGTTGTTGAATGTCCCAAAGTAATGTGGTATTTATTATAGAATTCAAACATTTTCTTAGATTTAAAAGCTGTTGCATTATCAGTAATAAGTTTTCTAGGACAACCAAATCTAGAGAGGATATTGGTTTCAAGAAATTTAATATGACAACATCAGTAGCAGATCTGCAAGGGGTGGGCTCTATCCATTTAGTAAAGTAATCTGTGGCTGTGAGAATCCACTTATGTTGGGAAGAGGAAGGAGGATGAATTTCAGCAATGAAATCCAATCCCCACTGCTGGAAAGGGCTTTCAACTGAAATAGGCTTTAATGGAAGAGGTAAAAGCTTTATTTTTCCTTCAAAAATATGGCATTTATGGCATGAAGTTACTTTTTTATGAATTTCAGGGAAAAGGGTAGGCCGTTAGAAACCAACCCTGAGGATTTTGTTGGCATTGTTTTTCCAGTAGACATGCCCACCATAATCACCTTCATGGAACTCCTGCATGATTCTTTCTGCATCATCCTTTAACAAGCACTTAAGTAAAATACCACCAACAACTTTCTAATATAAAAAAATTTCTATGATGCAAAACTTCATTGCTTTTCACTTTAGAAATCTTGCCTTTGTTTTTTTTAGACCAAAAGGAGCATTTAAATTGAATAAAACATACAACAAGTCTGCATACCAAGGTGAGTTCAAAAATGCTTCATCGATCTGTGGAGTCGCCTGTTCCTCTTGATCATCCAGTGCAGCAACAAAGTTGATGTCTTATGCATGGAAATTTTACTCTGTCAACTGTTAGCCAGCTATAAATTTTTTTATATCAAATGCTGGCTAAAACATTTTTGGAGTCTTCAAGAAACAAGTTTTATTGCTAAAAAGATGTTATCTCTTGAAGACTCTTCAAGGCCTCATGCCTCTGTCCAAATCTTCACTGCTGTTTCCATTTCACACTCTGAAATTTTGCTGATTTCATGAGAAAAGACTGCTACAAAATCACCATTTTTCCCCTTCCCTCACTTGAAAAACTAACCTCCATTTTTCTCCCCTTTTCCTCATAAAACTCCTCTATTTTCATGATTCCCATTTTTCCATTCATGAAAATCATTTTTACATAGTTTAAAACTCATTTTTTAACTATACCGAAACCCCCAAATCCATCAAAAGTTTTGAAAAATTTCATAAAAAATATGTGTTTTTTTGCTATGGGTTTAAGCCCCCTTGGGCTAAACCTGAACCACTTCCCCTCCATATGCCCGCACCCTAGAACCAGGCGCTATGCCCATCGGGCGCTTATCGCATCGGAAGTAATCAGTGAGCGCAAGTCTTTGGCTTTCATAAAAACCTCCGATGCAATTAGCTCTGTTATATATGAGCCCCGATCCTTTTGCCGCTTCACAAGACCAAAGGCCCACAATCGGACGCTCAAACTAATGAATAAACCCTATTCGATTGATATTTTCCTTTGTTAGGTCAAAAAACCCTTTTTCCAAAGTTTTGGTCTAATCGCGCCAGGGTTATGTTTTCTAATTAAATGGGTAGATTGAAAAGCCCACAGGCCCGATGTAAAGTTCCTATGCGATTAGCCCTCATATATATAAGCCCTGGGCCTATTGCACTCATATAAACTAATGGCCCCACAGACAGGCGCCAAGCCATATCATATATATATCCCGCCCCAACCATAAAAGCTTTGCTTTTCATAAAATTTGGGTTTTCATAGTTATTAAGGGTTTCCTCCGGTTCCATTTTTGAGATAATATCCGCCGTTGATCTTAAGCCGATCAGACGACCCGCACATCATCGCATCGGAAATATTCAAAAACGCATTTCGCGTATGTCATTTCTCCTCCCCGATTGATCATTCCCCGATCAATCGTGAGCCGTCGATCTCTTTTCCGCCTTCCTTTGATCCGACGACCCACATTTCCTCCGATCATAAGTCTTTCCTCTTCCTTTGAACCCCTCAGATTCACTCCCCACCATTGATCTGATCCTTAGATCAACGGCTAGCGCTCAATCGCATCGACGCATTACAAATTCTTTGCCCCGCCGATGCCTTGCCCCCGATTGCATCTGGACCGTCCACGTGTCCAGATCGGACGGTCCAGATCGCATTTCCCGATCTTGGTTTAAATTCATGCACCCCCCGCTATAATGTTTTAGGCCAAATCCCGACTGTTGAATCTCTACAGATCAACGACCCTCATTAAATCGTCTTCCGCCATTGTATTTTTTTCATTTAACCCCCAGAGCTAATCTCCGCTGCCCATCTCAGATCCAACGACCCATAATAAAACCACCCCCTTTGCTTCCGTCCGCGCATGTAATACATATCGCGCTCATTCTCCACCATTGGATCAGAGACCCCAGATCCGACAATCCATGTCGTAAGTTGCGTAACTTCAAGCGCGGATGATAATCCGGAAAAATTACGCGATATAAGTTGTTTTGGGAATCCACGTGTCATGCGAGGACGCATATCGCATTCCAAAAGGCAAATCCACCTCCCCGCCCTTTCGTCGTGCGAAAAAAACTGTTTACCTCCCGAAACCACCTTCCTTCTTATGTTATCGCATGTGCCCTCCACCGTTGATCTCTGCAGATCAACGGTTCAGATTTAAACCTTCATTACATATCTCTTTCCGCCTTCCACCAAGAGGATTTTAACGCGTAATTCCCACCGTTGATCTCTGTGTGATCAATGGTTTTGACATATTTTCTACCTTTGCTCTCCTCTTGACCTCCTCAAACAAATCCCCACTGTTGGATGATGCCATCCAATGGCCACGCTCCTCCTCAGCCTTCTAAGAAGTTTTACCCAATAATCGCAAGATTTCTTAATTAGTTTGTGTTTTGCGGGTGATTAATGGTTTTTCCATTATATTGAAGAAAAAGCCGAAGGCTGGGAATGACGATTCTCACACCTTCGATTCATTAAAGGGAAGCCATCCATGGGTTTCCATGTCTCGTCAATGCTTCATGGGCATTGATGCCTCACGAGCCCTGCGCAACACTGCACATCAACAAGACATAGTGAATAAAATCACAATCAAAGAGTATCAGTGTCGAAGACAAAACATACCAGAACAGGAGATTGAAGACAGATCTGTGGGGATTACGACTAAGATTGATTATCAAAATCCTAATCCTCCAAATTAAAACACAGTTAAAAGAAAATCACAAGTGTTCATCAGAAAGAAAGGCCTCCACCGCCACACCCGAGGCCAATTAAATCCTCTCAGCTACCTCAAAGCCACCTGTGCCTCAAAGCATTCAAACAGAGGCCGAAGTTATTGATCAAAATAAGATATTTTCCTCAGCACAACCAAACAATTAATTCTGCTAAAAGGAACTTAATGCAAAAAATATCAGCAGAGTTATTACAACATGACACAAAGCCTCAAAAGTCAACAAAAGCTCCCACCGAGCTTAATCTTAAGTGTAAATCAATTAATACATATAAACATCTATAAACTTCTTCATTGGGCCCCTCAAAGGCCAAGAAGGCATTAGTCTATATTAATTGACCCAGGAGATATTTTATTAGATCCCACCTCCTCATTCTTCTATAAATACTTCTGTAGAAGATGAGAAATTGTTGGTTGCAGAACTTTGAAATATACTTGAGCTTGAAGCTCCTACTTGTAAATAGTTTTCACTGGATCTTGAAGCTTTGCTTGTGATAGATAAGTTAGTCTGGGAAGTGTAGATGATTGCTAAACTAAAGCATTGGACTTAAAGCTGTAACTGGTTTGAAGCATCAATACAAGCTGATTTATGGGATCCTGGTCTGTGTCAACAATGATGTTATTTCTTATTGTAAATTTTTATTTCATTTCTGTTTCCACTTTGTTCATCTTCCCTTATAAAGAACAACATGCATAGAGTTAGGATTTACTGTATATCGGTACCCTTCTCTGACTGAAAATATTTATCTAAATGTTTTCTTCCAATTGTGTTATTTAGGAATGATTTAATTTAGTTTAAGCAGAAGGAATGCTGGCGTTCCCTCATCCTCCTGTCTTAGCTAAATTATTATTCTTAAATGTTATTTTTAGTTCATGTTAATTAGAGAGAAACTAAGGAAGATATGGTGTGCCTTGGTCCTATTTTTATCCCCAAAGATTGTCTGAAAGTTTCCCTAATAATGTGTTGAAAGCAGACTAGGTTAAAAGTCCTTACCTGATCTTAGACCATTCCTTGTTATCTTGTGTTTGTCTTGAAAGTTACCAAGTAAAGCAGAGCTAGGAGAGGATTTGTGCTGAGCCCGGCCCGTTAGTTTCTTCTCCAACAGTTGCCTTCAAGTTTCCCTTTGTTTTAAAATTTTTTCTATTGAAAGTGTATCAAAGGCTAGCTAGTTTCAAAGTACTTACCAGATCCTAGTTTACTTTCATGTCTTTCTTAAGTGTATGTCAAAAGTTGGCTAGTTTCAAAGTAGTTACCAGATCTTGGGTTGCTCTTTGTTCTTCATTTGTTTAAATTCCCCTTCTTGTTGTATCATTTCATTCCATAAATCAAACTTTAAAGAGATCCTTAGACATAGATGAATTTCCCCATGGACCACTCTTGCCCCTTGTTGTTTCAATTAAACCCTATTATGACTCCATAGCCCAATGGACTAAAACCTGCAATTATCTATCTTTTTGGCCAAAGCTTACTCTGATTGCTTGCAACTTCTCACCTTTGAAACTCTTTCCATTTAGGACTTTCCCTCAAACAATAATCATGCTCAACCATCCAAAAACAAAAAAAATCCTCGACCTTTATAACTAGCCTAATATCATTACCCAATCTTCAAAGACAAATCCAATATTTTCACTTATTGGAGAGATCCCTCTTCGGATTCAGGAGGGCTAGATCCTAGAATCCAAAAGTGGTTGAAACGGTGTTTCTCCCCGCGGTCGGAATTTTTCCAATCTTGCTGATTACGGGGAGACAACATTTCTGGCTACTCCACTGGGGAACGTTGAGTGTTTTTTCGGCCTAGGTACCTTTAAAACCTCAGACGACCCTTGATTCAAGAACACTTTGTAGTGAGTAAAAGCAACCTTTTCAAGCACTACCAAGTAACGGTAATCATGATGAAACTTGTTTGAATCAGTGACAAACTAGGAAAACCCTAGGATTCTCATAAGACTTTATCTAACCTTGAAAGATTAGCTGGCTTAGCCATAAGAGTAGACTGTTTTTGTCTCATAACCATAGCTAAGTTGTGAA
Source organism: Pinus albicaulis (assembly GCA_034641835.2). Lineage (NCBI taxonomy): Eukaryota > Viridiplantae > Streptophyta > Pinopsida > Pinales > Pinaceae > Pinus > Pinus albicaulis. The sequence goes on from JAXQQM020087702.1 coordinate 162,040, forward strand.
ACTGATTTAGAACACTCTTAACAACCAATAGGACTGAAAAATAACTCAGAAAATCCAAAAATATTTCAGATTGGTATTCAATAAACTTGGTGGTGGACCATTAAACCATTTTACCTCCTTAGGAGCTGAAATTTTTCCACCTGGCAACTCCACACTCTAAAACTCCCAAAAGACCCAATGACTCCACTGGTAGAAGACCTTGAATTGATTGAAGAGACACAGTGACCTCTTTCCTAATTTACAAACATGATTCCAAGGATACAATGAAGATATGCCCTAATGAGTAGAGATCATATCCCTGGGTTTCCACATAAGATGCCCCAGGTGAATTGGGATGACAACCTGCTTGTTTTTCAAGGTGAAAAGTTTGATGAACCTCTATTAAATCTCATCAAATTTCATATACATGTATGGAGGTTGAAAGTTGAATGGCATGAAGATTTCCTAATGAAAATGTTCATGTTAACATTAGAAGGAAAAGCTAGGGATTGGTATGAATGGTTGAGATCTAGTAGTTTGTTTTCTTTAAGGGACTTTGAATATGTGTTTTATGAGAACTATAAAGAAAAAACTACATCATTATCATGGGGTGCAATATATAATGATCCATCACAAAACATCACCAAACACATTATAGATAATGATGAAGCTTTGGAAGAAATGCATACTGAAGATCTTTTAACAGCCATTCATGAGTTTAATATCTTATTGAAAAATTATAAGAATATAGATGAATCACTTGAGGAAGAAAACAACCAAGAAATAATGGACATTCCTCAAGATATCCTTGAAAACTCAAATATTGATTCATCATCCCTTATAAAAGAGGCTCAAGAGAACATCCAGCCTCAAAATTAGTCTTCACAAGAGACGGAGAACTGTTGTACTCTTGTTCAAAGGAACATAGAAACATCTTCCCCTTTGACAGAAAAAGAGATAGATTAGACTATTAATAAATAGTCAGTCTATGAAAATTTTTGCAAAAAAAACACTCTTGCCCATTCACATAAAGAACTTTGTTGTACAGATTTAGAAATTTCTTTTGTAAATCAGAATAAAGAAGAGCCTGCTGATAACCCAGTATGTTTTATTGGTAGTATTACTTATATTGATGATTTTCCTAACTTAGATCTATCTAGTGATGATGCTTCCCAAACAGAAGTTAATCTTGCAAGACCATCATTAGCAGATTTATGGGAGCAAGATCAGTTCCTTCAAAGAAGTAATGAGCCGGTACGAACTATTTATGATACTAATGATGAAAGTTTTCAAAGCCTCGAAGTGAGTGAAGATTCATTGGATCTTTGCTCTGCTTCATTTCAGATCATCAGTAATAGTTTCCATGTGATTGGGACTCAGCAGACTTTCAGCTCAAAGGATGAGGAGGAAAGAAACAAAGAAATTTTTGAGCACGTTGTAACCAAGGAGCCTTCTCTTGAAAAAGAGGAAGCAATTGAACATACCCTTGCTCAAGAATATAATAACCTCCTCACAGAGTACAGTCCACTAAACCAGAGCCTACCTAGACTACAAGAGGACAGCCTTGCAATATATGATGAGTCCTCCAGTTCAGATAATAATGAAGATGAGAAAGTTTGTCTTCCTCAAAATAATATTTGCCTTGATCCAGTGGAGAAAGAAGAGATGATCCTGGTTGAAACACATCTTCCAAACACTCTTAACCAGACATTATTTCAAGATCCCTATGATGATTTCCTGAAGACTTTTGAAGAAGGGATAAAGTTTGCAAACAACAATATATTACCAAGTGCAACAAAATCCTTCAGAGTTGCTGCTAAGAAACAGAGAGCTTGGGAATGCCCCTATTTATTCTACATGCTCAAAGAGATGAGCAAAGACTAGTCATGGAATCATTTGATTGACTGGATGTATTGGAAAAGAGAGTTTGTAAGTTAAAAATGTAAATATTCGAAGTTAGAATAGGTTAGATAGGAATGTCAATAAAGCTCAACCTTTGAGCATTTAGTTAGTTGTTGTTTTCTGCTTTGAAGAATACAAAAGAGGAAAAATTCAAAAACAATAGAAGAAAGAAAAGAGGGAAGATTGTAAAAACAATAAAGGTACAACCCCATACCAACAAAAAGAGAAACAAATCTGAAAGTGTGCAAGATTAAATGCCACTCCTGATAGACACACTTCTAGTTAGTCAAACAGCCTAATCTTGACTAATTAGTTTTAAATTTACTGCTGATAGGATTAGTGAATTCGATTTGCTAAACTGTTTAATATTTGCTTATCAGTAGATAGATTAGGATAGAAATTAAAGGTTCAAACATGCTCAAAATTTGAACCTAAGTTTCCAAAGAGAATGAATCAAATCTGTTTCAAATTCTGAGTCAAAAAAGATGTAAATCTGGTTCTAATTAGCTCAAATCTAAACCAGCGAACAAGGAAGAAACAACTCAAACAAGAGTCAAAACGGAGCTGAAAAAAGATGAAGGAAGTGCTTAAACTTTCAGACCTAAAGCCTTCCATTTTGATTTGAATTTCGACAAAATAATTTCTATGTGCAGCTTGTTGTTTTATGCCATAGATCAGCAACAAGTTAGACTGTCCAATCCCGACTCGTATGCTTTTAAATTTCTGTTTTAGAATTAGTGAATAAAAATCTGTTAGACTGTTTAATCCTAACAGATTAGTAGATTAGGTAGAGAAGCATATGAACTCAACTGTTTAATCTGAGTTCATGGAGAAATAAAGAGTAGAATTAGATAATTTTTATGCTTTTAAAAGAATAAAATGTTGTGAAAAGAGTTTGCCAATCCAAGTGCACTCTAATGAAGAAAAAATGTTAGATCAATAGGATTGGGTATGTAGAAAGCTCGTATTGATGAAGTTCCATTGTTTTCCATGGCTGCTAATATGTTTTCAGACCAAAAGAAGATCATTTAAGTAAAGAAAGGCAACCCAATGGATGAGGCACTGATCAGCCTCCCAGAGAATGCAAGTCTAAAGTTCTTGATGCCTTCAAGAAGGCACCATCCCCAAGTGGAGCCACTGTTAGCCAGCTATAAAATTTTTTATATCAAATGCTGGCTAAATTTTTTTTGGAGTCTTCAAGAAACAAGTTTTATTGCTAAAAAGATGTTATCTCTTGAAGACTCTTGAAGGCCTCATGCCTCTGTCCATATCTTCACTGCTGTTTCCATTTCACACTTTGAAATTCTGTTGATTTCATGAGAAAAGACTGCTGCAAAATCACCATTTTTCCCCTTCCCTCACTTGAAAAACTAACTGCCATTTTGCTCCCCTTTTCCTCCATAAAACTCCTCTATTTTCATGATTCCCCTTTTTCCATTCATGAAAATCATTTTTACATAGTTTAAAACTCATTTTAAACTATACCGAAACCCCCAAATCCATCAAAAGTTTTGAAAAATTTCATTAAAAATATGTATTTTTTTGCTATGGGTTTAAGCCCCCTTGGGCTAAACCTGAACCACTTCCCCTCCATATGCCCGCACCCTAGAACCAGGTGCTATGCCCATTGGGTGCTTATCACATCGGAAGTAATCAGTGAGCGCAAGTCTTTGGCTTTCATAAAAACCTCCGATGTGATTAGCTCTGTTATATATGAGCCTTGGTCCTTTTGTCGCTTCACAAGACCAAAGGCCCGCAATCGGGCACTCAAACTAATGACTAAACCCTGTCCGATTGATATTTTCCTTTGTTAGGTCAAAAAACCTTTTTTCCAAAGTTTTGGTCTAATCGCACCAGGGTTATGTTTTCTAATGTAATGGGTAGATTGAAAAGCACCTGCATCATTTTCTCCGATGCGATTGAGACCCTTTTACATAAACTCTGCCCTCCCCCGCTTTACTCATATGACTTATGAACTGGACCAAAGGTTAAAAGTCTCGAAGCGCTTAATCACATTGGAGGATTTCAAAAAATGGTTAAATAAAAAAGACAAGGCCCGACCTTCCGATCCCGATTAGCCCTCATATGCATAAGCCCCAGGCCTATTATCATTCCATATAGACCAAGGCCCCGCAGTCAGGCGCCTATCCACTTCATATATATAAAACCGTCCCGACGCATAAAACCTTTGTTTATATTAAATTTTTGGGTTTTTCATATAGTTTGAAGAGTTTTCTGCCGGCGCATATCTCAAACCATATCTGTCGTTGATCTTAGGCCGATCAAACGACCTGCGCATCATCGCATCGGCAAGGTTTTATCGGGCGCTTTCTATTTCGAACCCCGATTGGTATCCCTCCAATACACTCCCCACCGTCGATCTGATCTGCAGATCGACAACCCACAATCAATCGCTTCGGCGCCCTCCATGCCCATCGTCTCGCCAATTGCGAAGCTCCGATTGCATCTGGACCGTCCACGTGTCCAGATCGGATGGTCCAGATCGCATCTCGCGACTTTGGGTCAAATTCATGTGCCCCGCTCATAAATGTTTTTCGACCAATCCCAATCGTTGATCTTTGCAGATCAACGGCCCTTATTTACCCTTCCTTCGCCTTTGCATTATTTCATTCCATCCTCAGGCGCAATCTCCGTCGTTGATTTTTCGTAATCCAACGGTTCATATTAACCCAACAGGGCCTGCCTCCTATGGGTCCTGCCCTCTGTACAAATCAATCTCCGCCATCAATCTTTCGATCGGACAGTCCATAATGATACCGCCTACCCCTTGTCCCACTTGTTATCACCTGCGCACCTATCTGTTATCGCGTTCTTTCCACAACCGTCAGATCTAAGACCCCAGATCTGACGGTAGACGCGCATTTTTGCGTAATTTCATGCCCGACTGATAATTCTCAAAAATTACGTGATGTAGACGTTTTTGGAATGCCACGTGTCGGGCGGGGACGCATATCGCGTTCCAAAAGGAAAAACTGCCTACCCACCCTTCTCCCACGCGAAAACCACTATTTTACTCCCCGAAACCACTTTCCCTCTTTTTCTTTGTGTGATTTCGCGCGCGCCTTCTACCGTTGATCTCTGCAGATCAATGGCCCATATTTAATCTGGCCTTTTCATATCGCCCTCCACCCTCACCAAAGGTTTTTAATACGGGATCTCCACTGTTGATCGAATAGGCTGATCCCATCCAACGGCTTGTATTCATCTCGACCCCCCAACTTCATTTTTAACCATTTTCTCCTCCAAATCAAAGGTTTATACCTTTTATCTACATTTTCGACCATTTCATTATAAAGGGGCCTTTTCCACTTTATGTTTTCCCGACTGATCCTCACCGTTGATCTCTGCGCGATCAACGATTCTGACCTATTCATTTCTCCTCTGCTCTCCTTTGACCTCCTCTAACATATCTACACCATTGAATGATGCCATCCAATGGCCACGCTCCTCCCCACACCTTCTGCAGCAGTTAAACCCAAAACGCGGGATTTTACAATATAGTTTTGTATTTTGCAGGTGTTTAATGGTTTATCCATTGTGTTAAAGAAAGGCTGAAGGCCGGGAATGACGATTCTTGTGCCTTTGACTCCTAAAAGGAAACCATTCGCAGGGCTCAAACTCCACGTCTCATCGATGCTTCATGGGCATTGATGCCTTGAGAGCGTTGCGCAGCACTGCACATCAACAAGACACAGAGTTAAAATAATTAAAAGAGTATTAGTGTCGAAGATATAAACACAGTGGGAACAAAAGATTGAGGACAATTTGGGGGATTACGGCTAAGATTGATTATCAAAAGCCTAATCCTCCAAATTAAAACAGAATTAAAGAAAATCATAAAGATATACAGACAGAAAAGCCTCCACCGCCACATCAGAGGCAAATTGATTCCTCTCAGCTACCACAAAGCCACATGTGCCTCAAAGCATTCAAACAGAGGCCGAATTTATTGATCAGAGAAAAGATATTAGCCTCAGCGCAACCAAACAGTTAATTTTTCCAAAATGAACTTGATGACAAAATATCAGCATAGTTACTCACAGAGATGACACAGAGCCTCAAAAGTAAACAAAAGCTCCCACCGAGCTTAAATCTTAAATGTAAAACATTAATACAGACAAACACTTGTAAACTTCTCCATCGAGCCCCTCAAAGGCCTAGAAGTCATTAATCTATATTAATTTCTCTGGGAGATCTTTTATCAGATCTCACCTCCTCATTCTTCTATAAATACTCCTGTAGAAGATGAGAAAATGTTGGTTGCTAAACTTTGAAATACACTTAAGCTTGAGACTTCTACTTGTAAATAGTGTTCACTGGCTCTTGAAGCTCTCCTTATGATAGATAAGTTAGTCTGGGAAGTGTAGATGATTGCTAAACTAAAGCATTGGACTTAAAGCTGTAACTGGTTTGAAGCATCAATACAAGCTGATTTATGGGATCCTGGGCTATGTCGACGGTGACGTTATTTCTTATTGTAAATTGTTATTTTATTTCTATTTTCATTTTGTTCACCTTCTCTTATAAATAACAGCATGCATAGAGTTAGGATTTACTGTATATCAGTACCCTTCTCTGACTGAAAATCTTTATCTGAATGTTTTCTTCCAATTTGTGTTATTTAAGAATTATTTAATTAAGTTTCTTGCAGTAGGAATGTTGGCGTTCCCTCGTCCTCCTGTCTTAGCTAATTGTTATTCTTGAATGTTATTTTCATTTCATGTTAAGTAGAGATAAACTAAGGAAGATATGGTAAGCCCTAGTCCTAGTTTTATCCCCAAAGACTGTCTGAAAGTTTCCCTTGGAATGTGTTGAAAGTTGGCTAGTTTCGAAGTACTTACCAGATCTTAGACCATTCTTTGTTATCTTTGTGTTTGTCTTGAAAGTTACCAAGTAAAGCAGAGCTAGGAGAGGATTTGTGGTGAGCCCGGTCCGCTAGTTTCTACTCCAACAGTTGCCTTCAAGTTTCCCTTTGTGTTTTGAATGTTTTCTATTGAAAGTGTATCAAAGGCTGGCTAGTTTCGAAGTACTTACCAGATCCTGGATTGCTTTTATGTCTTTCTCAAGTGTGTTTCAAAGGCTGGCTAGTTTCAAAGTACTTACCAGGTCCTGGGCTGCTCTTTGTTCTTCATTTTTTTAATTTCCTCTTCTTGTTGTACCATTTCATTCCATAAATCAAACTTTAAAGAGATCCTTAGACATAGATGACTTGCCCCATGGACCACTCTTGAACCTGATTGTTTCAATTAAACCCTATTACGACTCCATAGCCCAATGGACTAAAACCTTCAATTTGTCTTTCTTTTTGGCCGAAGCTTGTTCTATTTGCTTGCAACTTCACACTTTTGAAACTCTTTGCATTTAGAACTTTCCCTCAAATAATAGTCATGCTCAACCATCCAAAAGAAAACAAAACCCTTGGCCTTCATAACTAGCCTAATATCATTACCCATAAACTTTCAAAGACAAATCCATCTTTGCACTTATTGGAGAGATCCCTCTCCGGATTCAGGAGGGCTAGGTCCTAGAATCCCAAAGTGGTTGAAATAATGTTGCTTCTGCAGTTTTATTCTCACCAATCTGCTAAAATTACGGATTCCTAACATGTTGAAATATTAATTTCAACTGCAAACTAGAAGGACGCAGCAGCAGCACAGAGAATTTCTTGACTAAATTCACACTCCACTGCGCATTGAAGTCTGACAGTAAAAACTCTGCAAGTTTATATTTTTTGGTCATGGGTCGTAGCCCTGTTTTGATTTGAAATTCATGGTCTTTCAAACCACACAACCTAGCATTTAAGCTCTGCAACCTCCGTGCCATTAAAAACTCAACAACCCTATTTGCATTTACCCACGCTCATTTGATTTGAATGATTCCACGTCATGTTGTGGAGTCCGTAGCCCACATCACCATCAACGTAGCCAATCACTGCTCGATCACATCATTTGATGCCTTGACACCACTCACCAAATCACACGCGATAAGTTGGAACCACATTGCCAAGTCAATCGCATCAGCCAATCAGGAGGCATTCACATAGCCTTGGACTCCAGTCACCCATCCTCAATTTGGACTCGATAAGAAATTAAACCAAGAATTAAATCTTATCGCGTGTCTAGATGCCTACGTCATCATCAACAATTTTGGAATGCGATAAAATTATCAAATGGAGTTTAATTTCATGTTTTAAAATCCGCGATGAAAGTTGAAGACATTTAGTTAAAAAAAAAATTTTTTTTAATATACGGGCACTGTATATTAAGGTTTCAAAAAATTTATGTTTTAACATTTTAAAAAGTGTCGCAACATGTTTTATTGATTAAGTCTTAGGGCATACATATATATTTGAGTTGTAATATATATATATATATATATATATATATATATATATATATAAAGTTAATTTGTTTTAACTTTTCTTATGTAATGACATATAAAAGAAAAGGCCCAAAGGATAAAAACAGTGTGACTGTGTAATCTAATTTTTTAAAAAGCTTGAAGGCAAAATTTAAAAAAACAGAGTGTCTTAAAACAGAGAGACAAAGAGCAATGAGACTTTGTGTGTGAAAAACATAGAATAGAAGAGAACTGTGTGTGTGCATTTTTTTTAAGGAGACAGAGAACAAGTTTTAACGTTGTGTTGTGTTGCAGCTTGTAATTTTTTTTGTAAATGCCAAAACAATAGTTTTGTGGCATTTCTATAATAGCCTTTTAAGTTTAATGAAAGAAGTTTTTTTTTTGTTGCATCTCTGTCAACAGTTTTAAATGATTTCTCTATGTTAGAAGGAGATTTTTTGTTTCTCTCTATGTGTTTGGAATATCTCAGAAATTCCAATATGGTATCAGAGCTAGTCCAAGCTCTTTGAAGTTGTCAAAGAATCTGAAGGAAGGAGATTGTTGCAGCTTTTGACCAGCAGAGTGAAGGCTCATCAAAAGCAAGGTATTTTACAAAAATAGAGTTTTTTTTTTTTTTGTTTTAAAGAGTGCAGTCCTTAGAGACAGTTTGTTTAAAAACACAGTCAAGTTTTTATAGCATAGTTCAGAAAGCTAGCTATGGCAGGAGTCAGCACAAGCACAAGTATAGGAAATACTCAACTCCCACAGTTTAATGGAAAAAACTATGACTATTGGGCAATCAAAATGAGAGTCCTATTTGCCTCTCAAGACTTAGGGGAGCTTGTTGAAGATGGTCTAGAAGAACCAGCAAATGAAAATGAATTTAATGCCTTAACACAGGCAGAGAAGGATTTGCTGAAGAGTAATAGGAAGAATGACTCAAAAGCCATCTTCTATCTCTTTCAAGCAGTGCATGAAAGTGTATTACCAAAGATAGCAGCAGCTAAGAGGTCCAAGGATGCATGAGATACTCTCCAAACAACCTACCAAGGAATGGAGAAGGTAAAGACTACAAAGCTTCAATTAATGAGAAGGGATTTTGAAGTTATTTGCATGAAATAGTCTGATACAATAGACTCATTCTTTACTCTACTAATTGGTTCGATTACCCAAATGAGATCTCATGGAGAGACATTAGAAGAAAGAAGAATAGTGGAGAAAGTGTTGAGGAGCTTACCCTCAAGGTTTGATGTGATAGTCACAACCATTGAAGAGACAAATGATCTCTCAAAGTTTATAGTTGATGAGCTTCATGCATCATTGATGACACATGAACAAAGATTGGGTAGAACAACAAACCCATCTTTGGAGCATGTCTTAAAGACCCAAATGTCCTTTGGAAGAGAAAGAGGTCAAGGCAGAGGAAACTATAGAGGAAAAAAAAGAGGCAGAAGCCAAAACAGAGGAGGAATAAAGAACCCAGCAAATACAAGTGGAAGGGGCAGCAATCAAAATTAGAACCAAGGCCAAGGAAACAACCAACAAGGTGGAAAAAATCAAGCACATGGACAAAGGTATGATAAATCCCAAGTCCAATGTCATTAAATTAAAAAGTATGGCCATTATGCCAATGAATGTAGGAAGAAACATAGTGACATGGGTAATAGACCCAGTGCTAATTTTACTAAGGAAAATATCAATCAAGAAAAGTTATTTTTAGCATGTAATATGGCTGAACAAAAGAATGAAGATTTATGATTTCTAGATTTAGGATGTAGCAACCATATGACTAGAAACATTTCCATGTTTTCAATGTTAGATTAAAATGTAAAGTCTCAAGTAAAATTGGGGACATACAGTAAGGTCTATGTCATGGGAAAAGGCAGAGTAAGTGTTTTGACAAAGAAAGGAGTAGAAAGATCCATATCGGATGTATACTATGTGCCTGGTATGAAGTGTAACCTTTTGAGCATTGGACAGCTCATTCAGAAAGGCTACAATGTTTTCTTTGAAGGTGATGTATGCACCATCATGGATAAACCACCAAGCAAGAAATGCATTGCACAAGTGAAGATGACAAGGAACAGAATGTTCCCTCTCAAGATGAGAGCATATTTGAAGAAAGGAGATGAAATGGCAGTGGTGACACAAGAGACATTCCAAAGAGAAGAAAAAGATGAAAATTGAACATGACATTTGAGATTTGGACATCTCAACTTTGGAGGTCTGAATTTGTTGCATAGGAAAGGAATGGTAAAGGAATTACCATTGATTGAGAAACTGAACAACCTATGTGAAGGCTGCATCTTGGGCAAACAACACAGAGAAAGCTTTCCATGAGGAAAGATCATAAGGGAAAAGGCACCCTTAGAAATTGTCCATTCAGATTTGTGTGGACCAATGCAAACACCATCACTAGCAAGTAGTCACTATATGCTGACTTTTATTGATGATTACACAAGAGAAAAATGGGTTTATTTCTTAAAATATGAGTGAAGTGTTTGAGAAATTATGTCACTTTAAAGCTCTTGTAGAGAAACAAATTGAGCAGCATATCAAGGTCTTAAGAATTCATAGAGGAGGTGAGTATATCTCCAAAGAATTTCTGCATTTTTGTAGAGAAAATGGGATTCACAAGCAATTTAAAGAAAGGTATACACCGCAGCAAAATGGAGTTGTTGAAAGGAAAAATAGAACCATCATGGACATGGTAAGAATCATGTTGAAGGCAAAGCATTTTCCAAATGAGTATTTGATGCAGGAGCATTAGCTCGGAAAAATACCTTGTATTTTATTTAAACCTAGGGGTCTCATGTTTTGAGAAAATATTAATTTTATGTAAATATTAGTGAGATTTTTGTGTGATTAAATTATATTTTTAATTAATTGTATGTAATGATTTGTAATGTTTCCAAACAACTGGAAAACATGAGAGAAATTAGACTTGAGATATCTAAGAATTAATTAAGAGGCCTAAGTTAGATTTTAGTTTCAATATTTTAGGGATAAATTTAGATTGTAGGATTTGTTGAGATATTTGAGGGCTTGTTGAGTTATTAAAGGGATGTGAACCTAAATTGGTTCAACTAAATGTGTATAAATTAATATGCCTCAAAGGCAAAATGAGATCAGGAAGAATAGAGCAGAATAGAGAGGGAGGTGTGGTTAGGACAGTAAAATTCGTAAGCCTACGGGCTTTTGGAAAAGGGCCATGAATTTTGAATATTTGGCCAAAGACAAAGTTTAGCTGGAATTCGAACAATGGCAGAATGACGGTGGAATGTGTTAAACCATGTTAAAGGTTGAACAGTGTTGAAAAATCGATGTTGTTTAATATCAACTTTGTGGTTTGAAGGTTTGCAGACGTGAGATAAGGTGCAGGGTTGTTGTTTTTAAAACTATGTTTATTATTTGGAATTCAATTAGAAACGATTTTAATTTTTGTGTTCCAGTAGCAGTGAAGGAGTTTAATGAACAACGTGGAAGATTGGATTAAAGAGCGAGTTGTAATGGAACGTTTCTCTTGGGTTAATTTTGTTTGAAGGTTGCAAGAAACGCCGTATATAAAATTGGCAATGTGCTGTTTATTTTGTTTGAAACAGGGTCACAGATGGAGTTACAAAACGCTAAGGTAAATTTGAATGAGGCAGAGGAAACGTTGTGGCAAATTGTGTTGAAGAAATTGCACTGGGATGAATTGCAGTAGCGCAGTCTGGCAAGGTCATTGTGATCGAATGGCAGGAAGGCACAGATTCCGAGCCTTGAAATACCGTGGAGAAATTTGAAGAGCAAGGACGCAGAGTTTTTATGTAGACTCTGTGTGAACGAAGTTGAATGCAATCGAATGAAGTCAATGATGCCGTGGATAAGACGCAGGAGGAAATCAAGAGATCGATCTAAGTCTGGACGCAGAATAAATCAGTGAAAGCAGCGACATCATAAAGATGAAGAATGGCGCAAGGGAAAAGCGATGTTGAATCGTATGAAAAACTGGTGTTGGTCGAGTTTTGAGGTGTGGGCCAACGCGCACATTTGCAGATGCATAATTAATGTGATGTGCTGGTAAGTCATGTTTGAATGTTATTCGACTTGTAATAAAATCTGAGTTATGTGAATTGCCACAGTGAAAGATCACGCGCAGGATATTGGTTGAGATCGAACGTTGAAGGGATGAAGGCACCGTGGTAGCAATCGATTGAAGGTTCTCCGTATATTTGTTCTGCGTATAAGAATTTGGAGCGGAACTTAGAGTTGATTGAAGTCAAAAGAAACTTCGTTGAGATTGAGTGAGGTCCAAAGCATGGATATATGGACTCACAAAGCATAGAGGCGGAATGGTAAGTGCGTGGGTCAATTGTTGTTAGCATTTGATTTTTAATCAAAGCCTGAGTTGGGTAATTGCCATAGTGAAACTCGATGTGTGAAAGCGTTCGTCAAACCTGAATAAGGTGAAAGGTGAATTATGAATTTGCAAAGGCGTTCATGGAGGTAAGCACATTTGTAGTTGTATGGAGGTTTATTATTGTGATGAATGGGATTGGTACCTTGCGCAGTTGAACCAGTCGAATTGTTTATGTCAAGTATAAATCTTTGACATGGGGAATTATTAAGTGCAGGCATAATAATTATATGCGATGGCATTATTTAAACAGGGTTTTATATTGGCATCTGGTTTTATCAAGATTTGAATTCATATATGGGTTGGTTTGATTAAACAATGCTAGCTTGTTTGAAAATGCAAGGGCGCACATAATATTGGAACTTCTGATTGAGATGTGATAAGCTTTGGTTGAGAGTTTAAATCAATGGGGTTTTAATTAAAGTCTTTTCTTAAGACTTTTGAAAGAATATATGTGTTGAATGATTTGAACTATATGTTTGAAGAGCTTCCGCAATTAAAAGTTGAGATTGCCCAGACATTGAAGTTTTATTGGGCAATTTTTTTGAGTCGCATTTTGTATATGCATGAGATGGAGAGATTCTGGGTCTTGCAGGGTTTTCCTACATCAGTATTGGGTTGAAGTTGTACATTTTGCAACATACATCTGGAATATATGCCCAACCAATGCTGTAATGAACAGAGTTCCAGAAAAAACATGGAGTGGCATAAAACAATTTGTCACCCACATGAGAGTTTTTGGTTGTGTGGCTTATGCACACATTCCAGATCAGCTAAGGAAGAAGTTGGACAATAAGGGGGAGAAGTGCATATTTATTGGACACAGTGAAGAATCAAAGGCCTACAGATTGTATAACCCATCCACCAAGAAATTTTTTATAAGCAGAGATGTACAGTTCATTGAGGAAGAAGCTTGGGATGGAAGCATTGAGAAAACAGTGAATATTAAAAGTTGTTTGTCTCATGATGATAATGAGGAAGAGATGGCAGAAATACATCTCTCATTAGCAGCACCACCTCCACCAACAGAAGGACAGCAAGGGACACCACAAGCAAGAATGAGAACACCCTTGATAAGTGATAACAATGCTTCTCCAAGTACACCACAAGGAGCAAATTTGAGTGCTTCTACAAGCACAAGTTCAGCAAGTGAAAGAGGAACCAGATTCAGAAGTTTGAATGAAATTTATGAGCAAGAGGCAGCAAATGAAGATATGAACTCTTTATTTTCATTGTACTGTCATGTAGATGATCCTATTCATTTTGAAGAAGCTATAAAAGATAAGAAATGGATAAATGCTATGGATGAAGAAATAAATGCCATAAAGAAAAATAAGACATGGGAATTAGTTTATCTCCCAAAAGGCAAAGAAGTTATTGGAGTGAAATGGGTCTACAAGACCAAAAGCAATGCTGAAGGTAAGATTGAAAGGTACAGGGCTAGACTTGTTGTCAAATGCTACAAGCAGCAACAAGGAAGAGATTATGAAGAAACTTTTGCACCGATTATAAGAATGGAAACAGTAAGAGCAATGTTGTCCATAGCAGCACAACACAAGTGGAAAGTTTACCAAATGGATGTGAAATCAACATTCCTAAATGGAGTATTGATGGAAGAGGTTTATGTTGAACAACCCCTGGGCTATGAGAAAGAAGGCCAAGAGCACAAAGTTTGCAGATTGAAGAAAGCTCTTTATGGGCTTAAACAAGCACCAAGAGCATGGTACAGTACGATAGATGCATATCTACTGGAAAATGGGTTTGAAAAATGTGATGGAGAACCCACATTATACATACAAGGAGAAAGATGGTAAGATCTTGATTGTTGTTTTATATGTTGATGATGTGATCTTTACAGGTAATGATGCTTACCTCATTGAGAATTTTAAAATAGTCATGAAAGATGAATTTAAGATGACTGATATGGGATTGTTGAAATACTTCTTCGGAATAGAAGTAGAGCAAAATGAAATTAAAATTTTTATCTCTCAAGCCAAATATGTAAATGAAGTTTTGGAAAGATTTAATATGCAGGATTGCAAGGCAGTAATTACTCCTACAGTGATGGGATTGAAATTGAGCAAAGAGGACAGCAGCAAGGATTTTGATCCAAGTTTGTACAAGAGCATAGTTGGCAGCCTTATGTATTTGGCTGCAACTAGGCCTGATATTATGCATGTTGTAAGTTTAATTTCCAGATTTATGGAAAGGCCAAAGGAGGCACATTGGCAAGCAGCAAAAAGAATTCTGAGGTGTGTGAAAGGAACAAAAAGGTATGGTATTTTATACACCACTTTAGAAAATTCTGAATTGATTGGATATACTGACAGTGATTGGGTTGGAAGTATAGATGACAGGAAAAGCACCTCTGGATATTTTTTTCATATGGGTTCAGGAGCCATTTCATGGGCTTCTAAGAAACAACCAATTGTGGCTTTATCAGCAGCAGAGGCAGAGTATGTGGCAACTATAGAAGCAGCATGTCAAGCAGTTTGGATGAGAAGAATGTTGAGGAGTTTGCGTCATGAACAGGTAAAAGGCACAACAATTTATTGTGATAATAGCTCAGCAATAGCATTGTCAAATAATTTAGTGTTTCACAAAAGAACGAAACACATTGATGCCAAGTATCACTACATTAGAGAGCTAGTGAACAATGGTGAAATAGTTTTGAAACATTGCAAAACTGAAAAGCAGTTTGTTGACATTTTGACGAAACCATTGGGGCAGAAAAGTTTTAATTATTTGAGAAAGTGTTTGGGTATGGAAGAGAACTCAACAGTTGAATTTAAGGGGGAGTGTTGAAATATTAATTTCAACTGCAAACCAGAAGGAAGGAGCAGCAACGCAGAGAATTTCTTGACTAAATTCGCACTCCACTATGCATTGAAGTCTGACTGTAAAAACTCTGCAAGTTTATATTTTTTGGTCATGGGCCGTAGCCCTTTTTTGATTTGAAATTCATGGTCTTTCAAACCACGCAACCTAGCATTTAAGCTCTGCAACTTCTGTGCCATTAAAAACTTCAACAACCCTGTTTGCATTTACCCGCACTCATTTGATTTGAATGAGTCCACGTCATGTTGTGGAGCCCATAGCCCACATCACCATCTGCGTAGCCAATCACCGCTCGATCGCATAGTTTGATGCCTTATCACCACTCACCAAAGCACGCGTGGTAAGTTGGACCCACACTGCCAAGTCAACCGCATTAGCCAATCCGGAGGCATTCGCATAGCCTTGGAGTCCAGTCACCCAACCTCAATTCGAACCCGATAAGAAATTAAACCAAGAATTAAATCTTATCGCACGTCTGGATGCCTACGTCATCATCAACAATTTTGGAATGCGATAAAATTATCAAATGGAGTTTAATTTCATGTTTTAAAATCCGTGATGAAGGTTGAAGACATTCGGTTAAAAAGGTTAATGTTTTTTGTTTTATACGGGCATGTGTTACACAACAATTTGTCACCATCCCTGCAATTCCCCATCTCGCACATTGGAGGGTTTATTCCGTGACCTGTGAGCAGTGACATGATCTGAAAACATTTTCATGGCATTCCCCTAGACATGGAATTTCATTCCCCTGAAGACAACTCCTTGTGAATAACCCTAAAAATAGCCTTTTCATCATTGGCGCGACTAGCCAGTGTTATACTCGCGCCAATGGGGGAAATATTCCAAAGAGGGCGTGCCAATTGGCGCTCTGTCTCAGAGTCGCACTCGCGCCAGGCTTAATAAAGGGTGTTTTTTAAAAATAAATGGCGGAAGATTGACTCCAACCAACTTTTGAACTGGTCTCTAAATTGAGTTGGGACGTTTGGCTCCGGATCTCCATGTAGAGGAAGTAGTTTTCCACCTCTCATGGAAGCTTCCTTGAGGATAGGGCCAATCCCATGATTGTAGGGATCCCAACTCCCCTTCCACCATCTATATAAGCTTGCCATTTCCCTTTGCAAGCTAGTCTCCAGGAGTCTCCAAGAATCTCCAAGAGCCTTCATAGCCTAAAGAATGTTGCAAGAGCTTTGATAGTCCTCATAGTGCCAAATCAATAGCAAGGAGATTAGCGATCGAAGAGAGAGGCTTGTCCCCATTCCCAACAAGCTTTACTGAGACGTATTCCGCTGACGACCCGCCGAAGGAAGGTTCAGCGTCAGAGCCTGGTTGTATTTTCCTTTGTATGAATTAATGATAAGTGACTATTGGTTATGGTTCCACTCGTATTGTTCATTATTATCATGAGTTGTGTCTTATCTGACTGATACATAACTGCATATATGTCGGGTTTTACGCTTGTGTTTGTCGTGTTTCTTGTGTGTGCAGGTGTTCGATCGCGGCGAGCGAGAGGATTGTGATCTACTGGAGCAAGGAAACGGGAGCGCCATCTTCCCTACAAACAACAGCGTTGGACTTGAGGTAGGCCTTCATCGCAAGTTGGTTCATTGCAATTAGGAACTTGCGCCTTAGCGTGATACGATTATTGCTAGACCCGATTTGGGCTAGTAGGGATCGCCTCTATCTGCAGAGGGGATTTACCTCTACAACATCGGACATAGTTTCCTTATTTACAGATACTATAATTGGGCATGTGTGGACGTGATTTTTCAGATGGTTTGCTGCAATCTACCTTTGCCCGTTCTTCTGCAGGCTTGCCTTGCTTAACTTGCCTCTCTCTAAAGGGTGCATATCACCTATCATATGTTGGATTGATATCATTTGTGCAAATGGTTCCTTTAATAAGTTCTTTTGATTTGAGTTGGTGCTCATTATTATCTCAAGCTGGCATTAATACTCTAGCAAACAGTTTTGCTTCAGTGATTAAGGAATTGCATATGGACTCGTGTCAGCAGCTAGAACCCTTCAATATTCTTCCTGCATTAAATAAGATGCATAAATTGGAAGTCCTATCATTGGCAGAGATACCAAGTGTTACGGATGAGTTTGTCATTGAACTGCTTTCTTATCTGGGCTATGACTTGAAAGAACTCTCTAGCAGATTCTGGGTAAGTGGTTAAATTTCTTCTTCTTTTTTGAATTATCCAAGTTAACTTGGTGAACTATCTTTTCAGAACACATCTTGTGCTTAAATTAGTTTAATATTTATGCTTTTGAGGGTTCTTGCTAATCATTAGATACTTGTGACGCAGAAAGCTAACTGATGGTGTCCTATAAGCAATAAGTGCTCTGTGTTGGGCACTGAATGTTCCCATTATGGAAAATCTTTCTCTTTTGACTGACACAGCACTTGGCCACCTTGCAAATGCAAATGGATGTAGATCACTCCAAACCCTATCTTTAAAAATATATTCATTCAGGTTAGTGAATGACACTTCACCATTTCTAAAAGTATAATGTAAAATTGTTACAACCAACATTCTTGTTCAAAGTTTTGATAATGCTTCTTATTCATGTTATTATGATTGTCTTTTAGTTTGAAGTGTCAACTAACCCATAGAAACCACATTGTGTTCATGCTTTTAGATCTAGCCATTATTAGAACAACCCTTATTTGTCGATGATTTTGATTCAAGAGGCATTATGTACAGTGCAGATATGGTGTACTTTTGCGACTAACATTGTTTGTTAGATTTCTTTTTCCTAGTCTGGTATTTGGTTTGGATATATCCGAGGCACTTTTGGTATGTTACATATCATATATTTAACAAAGCTATTTGATTTTTTTTATCAACTTTGTGACATTAATGCTCTTTTTTATTCCCTTGGTCACACCAACTAGCTTTGAAACATCTTTTTTGAGACTACAAAAAAGAAGGAAATCAATATGCTTAATTTTTTTTTTCTTGAATGAATGTTGAAAAACTATAAATAGACTATTACATTTTCAAAAGCTACATCTAAATTTGTGGTGGTTAATTCAGAGTAGTACATAGGAAATTGTCATTTCCTCGATATTATGTGTACTGTAATATTGTTCTGTTTTTTTTGCCACATTCGCGGATGGTAATGAATCATTTTGAAGGGGTAATACAACTACTATACAACATGCAAATCAAGCTATAACCCTTTGAGATACTAAGTATCTAGGTGTGTAGAAGTTCCATAAAGTCTCCTTAAGACGCTTGCTCAAGTATTGAATAAGTTGTTATTGTAACTTAGCCTAAGTTTGTCACATGTGATTGAGATTGCTTAATATTTTTTTTTCCATTAAAAAATTGTGTTAAGAACATAGCGGTGCTTTTATTTAGAAGATCAATAATAATTTGCTATGAACTAATTGTTGGATTCTAGGTACAAAACGTAACATGGTATTAGAGTGAAAACTATGATAAGCCAATCTCAATGTATCAAGTTTGTATAAGCATCGAGAAGGTTACATTCGATTATGATCACAGGAGGTGTAAATTTAAATTTTTTATGCCGTAAGGCGTTACCCTTTGATAACAACTCCCCCAGCTGCCACTATGTACCAGTCTGCACCATTGGATGGAATGTTAGACGATTGAATATTTTTATGCCATCAGATTAATAGCTAATAGTTAAGAGAAAACTAATAGTTAAGATTCTTAATGGGAACGTTCAAAATGTAATAAAAAAATGATTCATACTGAACATTTTCTTGATGGTTTAACAAGCTTATTCCCCTATCGGTTTTCTAGAAGAGGGTTTCTCTCACAGAGATTCGTCCATCATTTTTCAATAACCGTAAGTGAGGCAACATACAAGCTTGATTCTCTTCATCGCCCCACTTGATCGATGTTAATCGGAGGTGTAAACTAGGCAAATCCTAATTTCAACCAAAAATCTAGCGCCAAAAACAACACCAACTCGAACTAGTGGCCAAAGTTAAGGGAAAACAAACTAAGCTTGCAGGTGACCAACGTTTGGAGGTGAACGACTATTTCTAGAGGTATTTTTTTTTAAGGTTTCCTACGCATAATGGAGATATGGTTCAGCTGTTTGTGATGAACATAGTTAGGACATGAGTTATTTTATTCTATTCTTGAACTCACTAGTCTGTCCAGAGGTTTTGTCAGACAACGATTATTAAAGGGCTTTATTTTGAGTATAACTACAAATCTTGCAGGAATAAACCGTGTGATAACTATCTGCATATTTCCAGGACAAGTAGTAATAGGTTAACCACTGAGATTAATTGCCAAGAACAACACTACTTAGTAATGGAAATAATACCACAAAAAAGGCTTAACAATTGAGCCAACACCACTCATAGCATTTGTAGAAGGTTGCGAGTATTCTTCTAGGTCGGGTTGAAGGCCTTCTTTCATTGTGTATGAAGTGATTGTCTAGCACCAGAACGTCGCCAACTTCCTAGATGATGTCCACACACTCTTCTTCAGTTATCTAAATGTATGATTCAATTGCCTCTTCAAGAAAAAGGGAACTGCCTCTAAGTGTTGGGGTTTCTTATCGAAGTGTTGAATGGTTGAACCATGATTTCCCATGGTATGCATCTCCGTCAACAGTTCTTATGGAAATAATAGGACCCATTTCAAATAACATTGTGTCATCATCTTCCCAAGTTATTTTGGACATTGGAACACTTGATGTTGCAAGCCTCAAGGCAACAAACATCAATCTTGTTTCCCTATGCTCATTTTTTTTCAAAACAATTTGATTATTTAAAATGGTAAAGATGAGCTTAAGGAAAAGATATCTATATAACTCTGAAAATATCAGTTCATTTTGTCCCAACAACAACTCATAGAGATGTGTCTTAATTTTAAATAATTCTCATCATTAATGTATAAAAAGTGTATAGTTTTAGTATATTGTTTTTGGATGTAAATTGTATTATTGTTGGTTGACTAAGTAGAATTTTTTTATTATTAATTGCACATTTTAAATAATTCTCATCATTAATCTATAAAAATTGTATAGTTTTAGTATATTGTTTTTGGATGTAAATTGTATTATTGTTGGTTGACTAAGTAGAAATTTTTTATTATTAATTGCACATCACATAATTCGTACTTATTTTTCTTTGAAATTGTAGTATAATGTGTTTGGTTAAGTGCACTGATTGCTTGATATAGAAATTTGCTGATATATTTAAATTTCCATTATCACTTCTTGGTTGTGACAAGTAAGAGAGGGCAGATATGATGTTGAATACAATGTGTTTTTAAAATGTTAGTTTGAATGGTCTATAATTGTAAGTTCCATTTTTAGATGATTTTAAAGGAAAACAAGTAATATGGAAACATTAGTGATTGTTATTATAAAAAAAATATTGGTATTATAAGACAAGTTGAATAAAATACATGGAGATTCTAAACTATGTTGCACTAATTACATTTTTGTTATTCATATTTTTCATTATTTAAGGTTGAACTATTTTGCTTTTATTCAACTTTTTTTTCATGCAATTGTTCAATTATACTTCTAAATAACATTTTCTAAATAATGTTTTGTATAAATTTAAAACAATGACATTAAATTATCATCAATTCTAAATCAATGGATTGCACAAAGATTGCAGCAGAACATTCTACGCAAAAGTGGGCCCTACAACTAGAGGGATTATGAGGGTCCCTTCTCCCCATATGACACCCTAAACCAACTAGGTGCACCATAATATTAAAAGGATTGAAGGAACTTAAAAGACTAGGAGCAAGCAAGATTGAAACATAATACCACACGGATAACGATATGCCAAATTAAGGCTTTAAAGTACCTAAGGATATGGCAAAACTAGTAGGGATACTTGAAGGGGTGACAAGAACCCTAGTCGACTATGAAAACCGAGCCAAAGGGTCAAGGTAAAAACATCAACAAAAAACCATGACAAGGCTCACTTCTTCCCTTTTTTGTTTGAGAAGAATTGGGAAGAAATCTGAAGCTGCAAAATCAAGACAAAGCAACAAAACCAGGATGACAAGCAAGAGTAAAAATGCACTTTCAAAATAATAAAAACCACTAAAAACCACCAATAACAGACCTGTAAACTACAACTCAAAGGAGTGTTAGGTGAAATTGTGAACAAGGTCATGTGTGAAACCTACTACTTCTCTTCAAAATTTTAAGTTGAAACTCGAGTTGATGAAGGAACTTGAACCTCCTTAAGAAGCCTAGAATATACTTGTTTATTGTTGGGTTGAACACAACGACCCTGCCTTCTAAAGACAAAGTTTAACTCCTAGCAAAGAAGAGATTACTTCTAGGTTGTTAAAAAGCTCTAAAGAAAGTATACCAAAACAAATGCTTGAAGAGAAATAAAACCAAAAAACATATAGTTACCCTACCGAGTTCTACTAGCACATGACAATTTGACATACTTGTGCCCCTTTTGTGCCCCTTTCCTTGTCATGAAAGCTTCCTTGTCTTGTCAACCTCTTACACAATGATACAAATGGTGAAGCCACTAATCTCTTCCTTTAAACCAAAACCAGCTTTATTATGAAACCTTTCTCGAGTGCATGTGGCCAATTTGAATTCAATCTCCATGTTGGAGGAGATTTGTTCGTCCACCTCAGAGTATCATCTTGTTTAATCATTACATGTATCTTCATTAACGAGCATCCAAAGTGGGGGCTTACATGTAAAATATTAATGATATGACAAATTAGCCATTTTAAAAATGGTAGTTTAAATGTTTTAGTTTTTTTAAGGCAGCATTCCAAAATAATTTTTTGATTAGTAATTTTCAAAAGTCGTGCATTTTCAATATTTAAAATATATTTTAGAATACATAAATGAATTCAAAACCCACAAAATTTATAGAACAATCATTACAAAACTCAAACTTACAATTCCAAAAATCTCCACTAGATTTTGAACCAATTCAACAATTTTGTAAATATATATTTTTAATAAAATTTAATTAAAATTTATTAAAATGACAAATTTGAATACTTAAGTGGCTTAATCCATAAAAAAATTCAAATCTTTAAATAAATAAAAAATAAATATTATTAAAATAACAAATATGAATCGTTAAATTTATACAAAGTTAATATTTAAAAAATTTCGAATCTCAAAAAACAATTAGAAAATAAATATCTCACTATAAATTTTACATCACAATATTTCCAAAATCCGAAGAATTTTTTTTATAAGACTTAGACTTCACCGTTATATCAGCCTATTTCCAAATTCCCGAGGAGAAAAAAGGAATTATAAAAATTAGAGTTCACCGTTTTAAAATGTGTCACTACTTTGTGAGTTGACTTTCACATTAACCAGGTTATTTATTAAACGTGGTGAAGCAAGTTAATGGCACTGTCAATTTTCGGAGGCTGCCAACCGGCAGAGGTCACTAAGCAGCTTCGCATTCTCTCTCGCTTCAGAAACCGGATGAAGCCGGTAGCTTACCCGTGAAAACCACATCTAACCCTGGGACGGAAATTGGTTTACCCTCTATAATTAGTACAGTGTGCTCCGCATGGTTATTGAAGCCAGATGGCACGGTGACATGTAATCAGACAGCATGTGACGTGGAACACATAAAGCTGTGTACGTTGTAGCAGCGACGTGTCGTGGCATCGTGCTCGTAAAACGTCTGTATTGTTAATGAGAAACGCGGATAAGTTTCAAAGAAGGACCAGCGGAGCGGATAAGTTTCCAGGAATGACAAGCACGGACAAAGGAAGGAAAGAAAGAAAGAAAGAAAGAAAGAAAGTATTTTTAATGTTTATGAGGCTAAAAATAGCTTATGGGACAGATTGCTTCTCTATTTGGTTCTTGTAGTCAGAGGGCACGGTGACATGTAATTAGAGAGCGTGTGATGTGGAACACATAACGCTGTGTACGTTGTAGAGCGACATGTCGTGGCATTGTGCCCGTAAAATCTCTGTATTGTTAATGAGAAACGCAGATAAGTTTCAAGGAATGATAAGCAGGGACAAAGGAAGGAAAGAAAGAAAGAAAGAAATTATTTTTAATGTCCACGAGGCTAAAAATAGCTTATGGGACAGATTGCTTCTCCATTTGGTTCTTGTATTCAGCGTTTTTTCTATGAAATTTTACAATAACCGCTCCAAGCTTATCGACAAACCCTTCGCTGAATAGATTATCCCAAGAACTAGCTGCCAGAATACCTGCGTATTTTTCCCTACTGTTTTTGAAGGCCTCACATTCTAAAATTAAATGCTTTTCTGTTACCACTTTTCCGAAGGAGCAAAAAATGCACACTCTTTCCTCCCACATTTCTCTATTTGGTTCTTGTAGTCAGATGGCACGGTGACATGTAATTAGAGAGCATGTGATGTGGAACACATAAAGCTGTGTACGTTGTAGCAGCGACATGTCGTGGCATCGTGCTCGTAAAATCTCTGTATTGTTAATGAGAAATGCAGATAAGTTTCAAGGAATGATAAGCAGGGACAAAGGAAGGAAAGAAAGAAAGAAAGAAATTATTTTTAATGTCCACGAGGCTAAAAATAGCTTATGGGACAGATTGCTTCTCCATTTGGTTCTTGTATTCAGCCTTTTTTCTATGAAATTTTACAATAACTGCTCCAAGCTTATCGACAAACCCTTCGCTGAATAGATTACCCAAGAACTCGCTGCCAGAATACCTGCGTATTTTTCCCTACTGTTTTTGAAGGCCTCACATTCTAAAATTAAATGCTTTTCTGTTACCACTTTTCCGAAGGAGTAAAAAATGCATACTCTTTCCTCCCACATTTCTTTTGGCCTTTTCCAACGCCTTATTTCACTACTGAGTTGATGAGAATTAGTCCTTAATTTAGTAATAAGAATTTTAGATCTCCAAGAAATATTAGCCCCTATGTACGCCTTTTGTTGATGGTTATGCGCAGGGTTAAACTCTTCAATGTAGTATTTCTTCTTTTTCTCTAGCTCTTTCTCCCAAGTACATTTGTGGAACTTATCCATAACAAAAGTTTGTATCTCTTCACTGTTTGTAGAACGCATGCTCAAGCAAATACCTCATTTATTAAACCATTTGTTACTTTGCCGCATCCAAGTCTTCTTTCTTTTGCACAATTTATCACTAAACACAACTTTAGGCCATCTACCATCTTCCATTTGCTTAATTTTTTTTTTTTTCAGATACCTTATGACTTGCACTATAGCAATTGCTTCAATAGGAGAAGCCCCTGTTTCACTTAACAGGGTAGCATAAGGAACTGCACTTTTAATTTTGAATTTGTTTGTAATCAAAGGCTTCTAAATTTTCTCAATTTGTTTCCATTGCATCTCGGTTGTGTTGCTGCCCACAGTTCACAACTGTAGAGAATCACCGGAATCACTAGAAGCCAAAAAAGAATTAGAGTGGTTTTCCAGTCCCACAGCTCTGCCTCTCTACACCTATTTTGAAGAGCATAAAATGCTTTCCAACCCCCTAAAGTTCTTTACTTTCTACAACCATCCCAACTTAAATTTCTGTTGAAGTCAATTCCGAGGTATTTGTAGTCTACAACTTTTTCCAAAATGCTACGTTCAAAATAGAACTTATGTTGGTTATGCTTTTTTCTGTTAAAGAAAACCACTACTTTAGTTTTGCTATTATTGACTTGCATCCCAACCCTTCTACAAAAATGCATAAGAAAACTTAGTGCTCTTGCAAACCAAGAGCCAATTTAGCAATCAAACCAAGAGTGTACAAAAGAAATCTTATAATGAACTTACCTAAATAAATTTATACATAAATGAAAATTAAAAATTTGTGCTTTCTGGTCAAAAGCCACTACTTTAGTTTTATGTTATTGACTTGCATCCCAGCATACTGAAAATGTAAGAAAACTTAGTGCTCTTGCAAACCAAGAGCCAATTTAGCAATCAAACAAGAGTGTACAAAGAAATCTTATAATGAACTTACCTAAATAAATTTAGTCACCAATGAAAATTAATTTATGCTTTTTTCTGTTAAAGAAAACCACTACTTTAGTTTTGCTATTATTGACTTGCATCCCAACCCTTCTACAAAAATGCATAAGAAAACTTAGTGCTCTTGCAAACCAAGAGCCAATTTAGCAATCAAACCAAGAGTGTACAAAAGAAATCTTATAATGAACTTACCTAAATAAATTTCGTCACCCGTAGAGAAATTAATCACTCTTCAAGCGTGTCAATATATAACCCAGAAATTAGTCACTTTTCAAGCTTGTCAATATATAACCCAAAAAACAAAAGAAACAATGGACAACTTTACTTGACCAGATATCATCGCTTCTAAAACTTTCTGAAATCCCTGCCGCAATGTGTAACGCCCCATGAAAGAGAAACGCCCCATGAAAAAGAATTGCAGGGATTGAGGCCGCTATTTGAAGCCGCTGATCAATTAGTTTTGTCGCCTTTCGACTCCTATTTCCGCGGTTCTTTTTGTGGATTCAGCGGAAAATTTATCTTCCCTTCTGTGTTAACTAATTTTGGACTCGTAAGTGCGAAGTATAAGCGGGATCGTTTGGAGAAATGAACCGCCTAGCAGCCTAAGCCGCCGCATATTTCGTATCTCTCTTGCAAAACGGAGAGATGACGGTGTTTTAGGATAGGTGAGTATCCAGAACTGTGATTGAGACAAAAAATTAGCTTCTGCAAAAATCTTGAAGGTGTTACGCTCCGAAGCCCTGATTTTAGCGCTCGAATTCGGGAAAATCAAATGTCCGCAGCATTTTAGGCGCGTTTGGAGCTGATTTAGTCGAGGATGATATTCTTTAACCTAAGAATTTAAGTATTCGGAGAAGCCTGATTTAGTCGAGGATGATATTCTTTTCTTGTGATCTGACGCCGGCCGGCCATGGCTTCCAGCGATAATTATGGATTCAACGAGGCTAAGGTACTTGATGCTTTGATTTTCTTTTTCCCCTCAATTGACCTTTATTTTCTGGGTGTCTTTTATTTTGGGGGTGCCTGTTTTCGGATTGTGGTGAATGCTCCTTCCTGTTCCATTGATTCATGAGGAATGCCCCCTTTTGTTCTTGCGAATTCTGCCTGCCTATGTCCCTGATTTTGTGTCTCGATTTCAATAATCAAGTCTGCATATTCGCATTTGCAGCGCTGCAATGCTTGCACGGCGCTGGGCATTGGCTATTAATTGTAATGCGTGCAAGAGAAATCCCTGGGGGTTCGAGATTTTGTGTCTCGATTTCAAGATTCGAGTCTGCATATTCGCATTTGCAGCGTTGCAATGCTTGCACGGCGCTGGGCATTAGAAATCCCTGGCCTTCGCGAGGTCGCGGGTTCGAGATTTTGTGTCTCGACTTCAAGATTCGAGTCTGCATATTCGCATTTGCAGCGCTGCAATGCTTGCACGGCGCTGGCCATTGGCTGTTAATTGTAATGCGTGCAAGAGAAATCCCTGGCCTTCACGAGGTCGCGGGTTCGAGATTTTGTGTCTCGATTTCAAGATTCGAGTCTGCATATTCGCATTTGCAGCGCTGCAATGCTTGCACGGCGCTGGCCATTGGCTGTTAATTGTAATGCGTGCAAGAGAAATTCCTGGCCTTCGCGAGGTCACAGGTTCGAGATTTTGTGTCTCGATTGCTGTTAATTGTATTGCTGTTAATTGTAATGCGTGCAAGAGAAATCCTTGGCCTTCGTGAGGTCGCGGGTTCGATTCTGCATCGAACCGGCCCTGGTGGTTCTTGTTGCCCTGGCTGTGGCGGGAATCGAACCGCTTCATGGCCGTTGTCGAAATCAACTGTCGTTACCGCGGCGCTAACGCCGTGCTGTATTTTGGTTAATGGAGGGGTTTTTTCTGTTGTTACTGTGTATATTTTGTGGTTCAATTGACGGACTTTTTTGTGGTATCGTACGGTGGTGATGCAGATGGTGGTGCCGTTGAATATGTTCGTCCTCATCTCGAATTTCAAGCTCGTCTACAACCGTTTGGGTGGCGAAGCATATCCGGGCTATTCTGTTGCCTGGGAAGACAACTCCTATTTCCCAGGCTATCCACCCATAAATGACAGTAA
Source organism: Pinus albicaulis (assembly GCA_034641835.2). Taxonomy (NCBI): domain Eukaryota; kingdom Viridiplantae; phylum Streptophyta; class Pinopsida; order Pinales; family Pinaceae; genus Pinus; species Pinus albicaulis. The sequence continues at coordinate 189,541 of JAXQQM020087702.1, forward strand.
ATGCTCACCAGTAAATGCTTACCGTTAGATGGGTACCTCCTTTAATCCTATGGTTGGCATTTACTATCCCCAGGCATTTACGGTCGCCCGGACGGCACATTTAACCTTCACTTAGCAGAATTCTTGGACCGCAAGGCCCCCGCGAACGCGACTCCTGTAACAACACCAGTTACACAGTATAATTAACCATAAAAGGGTTCAGTGCCTGCCAAACTTCAGAGTGTAGTTAAATAATAAAGGCTTGGTTATGCAAGATCTACCAGATTACAGTTAAACCAACAAGAACCAATTTTATCTACTTATTCTAGGAGGCCTTCATACAGCTTACATGTCCACTTCTCAAGTCACTCCTCCTGCCAGGGCTTTCAGAAAAGTGCAATGAGATTCCCTGCCCCTCCCAGAGGCAAGCACTGAGCCCCACTGCAAAAATGTCATTATGACTTTGCTCAGAACTTTTAAATGATAAGTTCCTACCTGAAACATTGGACATTTGCAAGGTTCCAGGCAAAAACCTGTCATTTAAAAGTAGACAGGAAGCTGTCAGTAGGGCTCATAATGGCATTTCTCAGTAGTGCTCAGCACTAAATGTCTTCAGAGGCTTTGCACACACAATCAAAGCTCCACAGCCATGTCTCAAACCGTCATACATGAGAGTATCAAATAAATGTCAGTAGAGCTCATAATGGCATTTCTCAGTAGTGCTCAGCACTAAATGTCTTCAGAGGCTTTGCACACACAATCAAAGCTCCACAATCATGTCTCAAACCGTCATACATGAGAGTATCAAATAAATGTCAGTAGAGCTCATAATGGCATTTCTCAGTAGTGCTCTGCACTAAATGTCTTCAGAGGATTTGCACACACAATCAAAGTTCCACAGCCATGTCTAAAACCGTCATACATGAGAGTGTCAAATAAATGTAAATGTGCATAATATTTACACTTGCCAACACAAATAAACTTGCACTGTTAGCTCATTGGAAAGTTTTACTATGTAATTATCTTCATCTTCAACTAGTTTGAATATTTCTTCATCCCATTATCACTGAATTCTTGATATTCTACTAAATACTCCCCCTTTCGTCCCACTTTGCCACTTTCTTCAAACATTTGAATCAGCTAAACCTACTCTCATCCGCATCTCCACCTTCATTGTTATCATTGCCCACAATGTCATTAGTCTCTTCACTATTGTTGTCTCCTATGATCCAAATGCCTCACAATTCTTCTCCATGTGGGATTGCCTTACCATTGAATGAAAAATAACAGTGAAGGAAATAGCACCATAAATATGTGCAACAACAGTGATAATAGCTTGTAACTATAGACAGCAAAATTACAAATTTAGGTTACGTTAAGTAATATTAGAACAGGTGAAAACAACAAAGAAAAAAAACAAAAAATTGAATATAGTGCATGTATGATTTTATTGTTACCCGTGAATATTCACATGACCAGTTTCAAATCATCAATGGATGTTCACTTCTCATCACATGCTAGTTGCCAAGGAAGATTGGTATTTTAGACAACTCTTTTTTTTACTACTCTGAAGTTCTGACATGATATAACAATCTATAGTGCAGCAACCAATAAATAAATATTCAATTCAGCTTAAAGCTATTGCATGCTTATAGCACAGAGCACACAAGAGCACAAAAATATAAGTAACTTGACCATTTAAAGTGTGATAACCTAAGATGAAGACTAGAAACAGATTCAAGAAATTAAATTAGGGCAACCACATGGATGTTGCCCACAACCCCGATGCACTAAAATCCAAGTCTCCTGTAATCTCCTCGTTCAAACATTGGTTATTACAATCACTGTAATCTCCTTTTATGTTCAAATAGTGGTTATAATCACCTTTCGTTTTGGCATTTGGAGGCTTGTAATGTACTTTTTGTATTTACTACAAAATTATTACACATTTGTTTGGCTTCATACCAGGCATCCCATGGGTTCATTCTATCGCGGCTCTGAGTGTACTTGGAATTAGATCCCACAAAAGAAGAAAAACAGAGTATGCTGAACAAAGAAAACCGGTGTCAACTTTATGAATCAAAATTGCGGGCACCTAAGATGATAATTATGTCACAATATAACATGGCCAAATTATGATTCCACACAAAAATTTACCCTTACTCAGGCATTCAAGTTTCATGAGTGCATCAGCAGAATTGAAGCCATTATCTCCTTCTGTTGACAATGGAGATTACAAATCTGCAACTGGTCCTCGAGGAGAACCAAAATAGTAACTTAATTGACAGGCCTAGGATGTGATGCAGCCAACAATCATGAAATACAGCATGTTTGAAACAAGTACCTGATCACAACCAGCCAGAATAACCAAAAAACATACTAGGAAAGGTTAATGAAACAGCAAAATTTCTCCTTTTCACTCCAGTTAAATTTTCCCTTGGTGCCAAAACCAGTACCCGCTGAAAATTCCCAGTATGAAACTCATAACCAAAGAAGCAAATGATATAACAGAGGTTCTTAAACTACAGCTTCTTGCACCATATCCAACTACGGAATTCATTGATGTGCCATGGCTTTTTCCAGCTCTTACAATTCCAGAACACAGAGTTACCCCATTTCGAACAAAGTTTCGATTTTGTGTAACATAACAAAGCCTTGGATTGTCCCACAGAGGTAGCCTTCCCATTCTTTCATAAAACTTCGATGGCAATTCCAAAGGACCAGACAAATTGTTGCTATTTAATCACAAAGAGCAGACGTTTGGTAAATTCGCCAGCTCTGAAGGAACTTTCCCGGTGAGATTATTATCATTCAAGGCAAGGTACCTAAGCATCTTCAATTCCCCAAATGATTCTGGAATGGTTCCAATATATCTGAGGATGCAAGATCCAAACTGATCAAGGACGACAAATTTCCACAGTGAAGAGAATAAATCGGTCCTCCTAAGGGATTATTACTGAGGTAAAGCTCCTGCAAATACTTCATCTCTGTTAAGGAACCTGGAAGGTTTCCATGAAGCTGATTGTTCCTTAAATCCAACTCTGGCATTGCATTGTACTGCAAGAATAGTCAGCAATACCAGCATACTTAAGACCTTAATGGATTCCATCTGATTGCAGCTACAACAATATCTACTGAAACCCAGATATAGAAAATATCAGATAATCTATAGATGATAGTACTAGGATTACGTTACCAGCTCTCAGAGCAGGATTCCTCTTTTGTGATTGTATCCTCTGTCTGTCACTCTGCCTTTGGTATAACCGATGGTGGTCTCTGCTATTTCCGTTCCTGTGATTTAAACAATGTATCAAAGCCTGTAGCGCTTATTAATTAGGGTTCCAAGGGGACTTTGTCAACAAAGCAAAAATCAAGAGGAGGTGTCTGTCTTCAAGCTTACGCTACTTGCCACATTCAAGGAATGCCCTTCTCTGTTCCTATTCAACTATATACTCTAAAATGTCAACGCGGTTGCCATTTAGGTCACTCAATCAGTCATTCTAATTCCAAATTATCCAGAGCTCTTTTCATATCTTCAATTTTGTTCCAGACCCAATTCTTTCCCCAAAATTTGTTCCAGACCCAATTCTTTCCCCAAAATTTGGAATTGTTTCAATTTGTCAGCCAAAAGTAGCAGAGACCGGATTGTTATCTCTGAACACTGAAGTGGAACGGGGCCCACCAGTAGGAAAGGAAGTGGGAGGCCGGCTGGAGGCGGGGCGTCGGACGGGAAGTACCATACTCTAACCAACGGACGATTTCACTCGCTAATTTTGACTTGCGTAGTCTACCCATGCAACGTTTTGACTTAGAATCTAGTAAAGATTTTGAAAAAATCTGACAAAGATTTTATCAGAATCTTGTTTACAGTTGTTAAACTTTAATATTTTGAGTGTCTTAAATGTTTTTGATAGTGCTGAATCCATTTCCACTATCAAAAATGGATTCCAAACACTCTAACTATCTGATTTTTTGAATTTTAGTTGACTGGATTCCGGCAAAAAAAACTATCATCCAAGCAATTCCTTTGCCTAAATAGACAACTCCATTTTGACTTTGATACAAATTTTGGAAACTTTGATTACAGCTTTGAAAAAATTTGACATGGCCCATGGTTTTTTTTTTAATAGTAATAAATCTATTTTTACTTCAAAATCGTAATGGAAGTAAATATAAACTTCAAATTTTGCAATCTCAAAAACAATAAGAATTCTTTATATTCCCAAATTATTGGAATTGAATAAATGACGCGATTTTACCATTTTCTTGGCTGGAATTAGAAATTTGGAGTTTGAATATAATAAGAACTATTTTTCTTTTCAAATCACAAACAAGATGGTTCATAATAAATTTAAATTGAAATTTCTGTTTTTTTGAACGGAAGAATATTCCCAGAAACTACTCTAAACTTTTAGAGGAATGTGTAATAAATTTAAAATTCAATTTCTGATTTTTGTTTGAACGGAAGAAATTGGGCCGGAAACGGCTCTAAAATTTTAGAGGAATTTGAAAGGGAAGAGTACTTAGAATTTACAGCTCTAAAATTTGTATATTGTATTTTATTTTATGATATGGAGTAGAAACATGTTTAGTATTTGAAATATTTTTTTTTAATATTTTAATATAAAATAATTATTTAAATATAAAAATTATTGATTTAATATAAAATTAAAATATATATGAAGTGTGATATACATATATAAATTAGAAAATTTGTGTTAAATTAGTAAAAAGTGTATTTTGGTAAATGTTATTTTTAGATTTTCTAGTTAGAATCTGACTCTAGAATTTCTTAGGAGCTACTTTGATGAAATTTTCTTGTTTTTTATGAATATACTGCATTTTTTCCCTTTTAGTTAGAGTTTTGTATATTTTTATCTTGCCAATTTTGAGAGACTCATCAACAACTTTCTTAATTTGGCTCCTAGCACTTTTACAATCTTTTATCATACCAAGGGTTGGTTTTGCTATTTCTTTTATTACTTTAAACTTCAATTGAGAACTTGTTAATAGAATATGAGAGGGTTGTAGTAAAACTAGCAATTGCACCTAATGTTGCAAAAGGAAACGTCGTAAGGAAGAAGCTAGAAAGAAATCAATTGTAATTAATTTGATGTTAAACAGAGAAATTAAGATATTGATTGTCAAAAATAGATATAAATTGTGTTGTGTTCTCTCAAATAAAAATTAGCTCTTTGAATAAATTATCATCTCCAGTAGCTGAATAAGGAAAAAATTTCACCGGTCTCTCTTTGATTACAATTTTGCCCGGCAGAAAAGATAGGTTGTAGAAAGTTAGAAACTGCAAGGCACTTCAATCGACAAATTTTCCTGTAAATTAGCTTGAATACACAAGCAATTGCTCCCAGTAGGGGGGAAATGTAATGCTCTAGACAATAACAAGGGTCAAACTAACTGCTATCAAACTAATTGACCCGAAGTTTAACCTTCAAAACTAGGACACCAGACAACCTGAACTTTAACCTACTTTCCGAACAGGACACCACGTAGAAGGCACACCGGGGTCTAGGTATGCTCTTTAGTAGTCCATGCCACCCATACCACCGCCCATAGCTGGGCCTTCCTTCTCATCTTTCGGAATCTCAACAACGACGCACTCTGTTGTGGTTATCAACGAAGACACACTGCAAGGAGGGACGTATACAGATTCCAGAAATGCCCTTAGAATGAAGCCATTGAAACAAAAAATGTACAGCAGACAAAAAAAAGATGCTAACAAAAATGTATAGCAAATAATAAATATGCTAGTGATGGCAACAAGAGGTTAAACTCTTACCTTGCAGCATCAACCAAAGCAGTTCTGATCACTTTCAGGGGATCAATAATCCCTGCCTTCACCATGTCAACGTATTCACCTGGTCCAACAGTAAGACAATTAACATGTTCGCTTTAGTCTAGCAGATGAAAACAAAACTTCAAAGTTCATGCACAACGCCCTTGGTTGAAAATTGAAATGCCACGACCCCTCATTAACATATTGCCCTCAGTTGAAAATTGAAATGCCACAAACCCTCATTAACATAATGCCCTCAGTTGAAAATTGAAATGCCACAACCCCTCGTTAACATAATATGCCAAATTCCATCATAAACAGCCACTACAAAGGACAGTTGAAATGAGTTCTTTACCTTTGGCAGCATCGTAGCCAAGGTCAAGATTATCTTGCTCCAGTAATTTCCCAACAACCACTGCACCTTCCACACCGGCATTTGCAGCAATCGTATATGCAGGCATCTTCACAATCACACAATATCCTAAATCAGAATTATGGACAACAAAGGCAACATACACGTATTATAATAACTCAAAATACACAGTATAAATTTCAACCTTCAATGCATTCTGAATAATTTGCACTCCAATCTTTTGGTCGAAGTTAGCAGTCTGATGTTTTTCTAGCTCCTTTGTCGCATAAAGAAGAGCAACGCCACCTCCTGCAGAAACATATGCTTTAAAGACATGCCACTTAAGATTAAATAAAAAAGTTAATAATTTATAAGGGAGCTTACTCTTGTAATCACGTCCCTAAAATAGCATAAAACACTGTAAGCAGCACTTTACCTGGCACAATACCCTCCTCTACTGCTGCCTTAGTGGCATTCAAGGCATCTGTAACTCTGTCTTTCTTCTCCCCTACTTCCACCTCACTAGCACCACCAGTCTGCAAAAAGGAAAGACAAAACGATAAAGGAATAGCACAAAACGCCTGTTATTAAATGAAAATGCACACAAAATTCAATAGTTAAATAAAAGAAATTAAGCAAACTGCGAAACCTTCAGAACTACCAGTATCAAAAGGACGCAATTCAAACAAACTCCAGAACCCTATCATAAGATATTTATTGATGGACATATGTCAGACTGACAATAATCAAACAGACTGGACTTAACACTAACCTTCTTTGCTGAACCAAACATATCAGCTTCAACCTTTTCAAGCTTCATGCCAAGTTCTTCTGTAATCATCTGCAGAATGGCCCCTTATCAGATCTAGACTATGCATCTAAATAATAGAAATTCCCTCCTCTCTAAAATCCTAAACAAAATACTAAACACATTTCCTAGGATGGTAAGCAAAATTATTAGTACTGCTTTCATATATTCAAATAAAAACAACTGTTACGATGTGCATGGTTCAAAATAATCACTGTTGCAAGAAAAACACATCCAATAGAGAGGTGCAAGGAACTAACTTGACCACCAGTAAGTACAGCAAGATCCTCCAAGTTGGCTTTTCTGTTTTCTCCAAAGCCTGGAGCTTTGATTGCATAGACCTGTTTAGCACAAATCAATGCACACCATTTAAGACAAATACAACTATGATCTATGCTTCACACAGGAAGTTGCCAAAGACTTTAATCTTACCCAGCAACAATATCTTCGATAAAAATCTAGGAAATTCTAGGTAAGTATAAAGCTATATTTATTGAATACCTTGACTCCGGCACGAATTTTATTTAGAATTAGAACGCCACCTCCTGCAGAAACATATGCTTTAAAGACATGCCACTTAAGATTAAATAAAAAAGGTAATACCCCATCGTGAGCTTACTCTTGTAATCACGCCCTAAAATAGCAGTAAACACTCGTAAGCAAGACTTTACCTCCGGCACAATACCCTCCTCTACTGCTGCCTTAGTGGCATTCAAGGCATCTGTAAGTCTGTCTTTCTTCCCCCCTACTTCCACCTCACTAGCACCACCAATCTGCAAAAAGGAAAGACAAAACGATAAAGGAATAGCACAAAACGGCTGTTATTATATGAAAATGCACACAAAATTCAATAGTTAAATAAAAGAAATTAAGCAAACTGCGAAACCTTCAGAACTGCCAGTATCAAAAGGACGCAATTCAAACAAACTCCAAAACCCTATCATAAGATATTTATTGATGGACATATGTCATACTGACAATAATCAAACAGACTGGACTTAACACTAACCTTCTTTGCTGAACCAAACATATCAGCTTCAACCTTTTCAAGCTTCATGCCAAGTTCTTCTGTAATCAACTGCAGAATGGCCCCTTATCAAATCTAGACTATGCCTCTAAATAATGGAACTTCCCTCCTCCCTCTCTAAAATCCTAAACAAAATACTAAACACATTTCCTAGGATGGTCCCTTTCACCATTTGCCGAGACGGTACCTACTCCGCACCTCCAACATATCATGCAATCCCATTTTAGATAGTACTTGTAAGTTTTATATTTCATCATAGCAATGAAGAACTCGAAAATGATCCTCGGGTAAGAAATTGATCCTTTGCAGCCATTGACTACACATGATTAATCACTATAAATGGACATTCATACAGAACACATAGCACCGAAAGAAGCTAGGTGCTCTTACAACCCACAGCGAGGAAATGTTCAATTATTGTTGATTAAGGCAAATAAAATAAAATGGTAAAAAAATGCTCTAAAAGACTACGGCGCAAGAAAGGTTTAATTCTCAATTGGTGCCATGCAAATGGCATTTAATTACCAGGCATTCGTATTACCTCTGCAACACAAAAACAGGACTTATGTACAATGTGACATATCCCAATCAAAACCAATATATACCCCAAGGCGTTCTAATTATAAATAAAATTCGTGCCGGAGTCAAGGTATTCAATAAATATAGCTTTATACTTACCTAGAATTTCCTAGATTTTTATCCAAGATATTGTTGCTAGGTAAGATTAAAGTCTTTGGCAACTTCCTGTGTGAAGCACAGATCATAGTTGTATTTGTCTTAAATGGTGTGCATTGATTTGTGCTAAACAGGTCTGTGCAATCAAAGCTCCAGGCTTTGGAGAAAACAGAAAAACCAACTTGGAGGATCTTGCTGTACTTACTGGTGGTCAAGTTAGTTCCTTGCACCTCTCTATTGGATGTTTTTTTCTTGCAACAGTGATTATTTTGAACCATGCACATGGTAACAGTTGTTCATTTGAATATGTAAACGGTACTAATAATTTTGCTTACCATCTGAGAAATGTCACAGTATTTTGTTGGGATTTTAGAGAGGGAGGAAGTTGTTAAAGGTGCTGATCTAAATTTGATAATCTTGTTGCAAGAAAAAAAAACATCCAATAAGGAAATTAAGAACCAACGAAGCCACAGTGAAATGCAATGAATCCTCCAAAGTTGGCTTTCTGTTTTCAAAACTGGAGCTATGATTGGAACACAATGCAACAAATCAGCACACCATTTCAAACAAAATACAACTATGATGTTAGCTTCCACGGAAGTTGGCAAAAGACTTTAATCTTACCCAGCAACAATATCTTGGATAAAAATCTAGGAAATTCTAGGTAAGTATAAAGCTATATTTATTGAATACCTTGACTCCGGCACGAATTTTATTTAGAATTAGACCACCTCCTGCAGAAACATATGCTTTAAAGACAAGCCACTTAAGATTAAATAAAAAAGGTAATAATTTATAAGGGAGCTTACTCTTGTAATCACGCCCCTAAAATAGCATAAAACACTGTAAGCAGCACTTTACCTGGCACAATACCCTCCTCTACTGCTGCCTTAGTGGCATTCAAGGCATCTGTAACTCTGTCTTTCTTCCCCCCTACTTCCACCTCACTAGCACCACCAATCTGCAAAAAGGAAAGACAAAACGATAAAGGAATAGCACAAAACGGCTGTTATTATATGAAAATGCACACAAAATTCAATAGTTAAATAAAAGAAATTAAGCAAACTGTGAAACCTTCAGAACTGCCAGTATCAAAAGGACGCAATTCAAACAAACTCCAGAACCCTATCATAAGATATTTATTGATGGACATATGTCAGACTGACAATAATCAAACAGACTGGACTTAACACTAACCTTCTTTGCTGAACCAAACATATCAGCTTCAACCTTTTCAAGCTTCATGCCAAGTTCTTCTATAATCATCTGCAGAATGGCCCCTTATCAAATCTAGACTATGCATCTAAATAATAGAACTTCCCTCCTCCCTCTCTAAAATCCTAAACAAAATACTAAACACATTTCCTAGGATGGTAAGCAAAATTATTAGTACTGCTTTCATATATTCAAATAAAAACAACTATTACCATGTGCATGGTTCAAAATAATCACTGTTGCAAGAAAAAAACATCCAATAGAGAGGTGCAAGGAACTAACTTGACCACCAGTAAGTACAACAAGATCCTCCAAGTTGGCTTTTGTGTTTTCTCCAAAGCCTGGAGCTTTGATTGCACAGACCTGTTTAGCACAAATCAATGCACACCATTTAAGACAAGTACAACTATGATCTGTGCTTCACACAGGAAGTTGCCAAAGACTTTAATCTTACCCAGCAACAATATCTTGGATAAAAATCTAGGAAATTCTAGGTAAGTATAAAGCTATATTTATTGAATACCTTGACTCCGGCACGAATTTTATTTAGAATTAGAACGCCACCTCCTGCAGAAACATATGCTTTAAAGACATGCCACTTAAGATTAAATAAAAAAGGTAATAATTTATAAGGGAGCTTACTCTTGTAATCACGCCCCTAAAATAACATAAAACACTGTAAGCAGCACTTTACCTGGCACAATACCCTCCTCTACTATTGCCTTAGTGGCATTCAAGGCATCTGTAACTCTGTCTTTCTTCCCCCCTACTTCCACCTCACTAGCACCACCAATCTGCAAAAAGGAAAGACAAAACGATAAAGGAATAGCACAAAATGGCTGTTATTATATGAAAATGCACACAAAATTCAATAGATAAATAAAAGAAAATTACAACCGCGAAACCTTCGTAACCGCGTATCAAAAGGACGAATTCAGACAAACTCCGTAACCCTATCATAAGATATTTATTGATGGACATATGTCGACCGACAATAATCAAACAAACACCGGACTTAACACTAACCTTCTTTGCCGAACCAACATATCAGCCTTCAACCTTTTCAAACTTCATGCCAAGTTCTTCTCGTAATCATCTACAGAATGGCCCCTTATCAAATCTAGACTATGCATCTAAATAATAGAACTTCCCTCCTCCCTCTAAAATCCTAAACAAAATACTAAACACACTTCCTAGGATGGTCCCTTTCACCATTTGCTGAGATGGTGCCTACCTGCACCCCAGCATATCATGCATTCCCATTTTAGATAGTACTTGTAAGTTTTATATTTCATCATAGTAAATGAAGAACTCGAAAATGATCCCTGGGTAAGAAATTGAAAATATGCAGCCATTGACTCAAGTACATGACTAATCACTATAAATGGACATTCATACAGAACACATAGCACCGAAAGAAGCTAGGTGCTCTTACAACCCACAGCGAGGAGATGTTCAATTATTGTTGATTAAGGCAAATAAAATAAAATGGTAAAAAAATGCTCTAAAAGACTACGACGCAAGAAAGGTTTAATTCTCAATTGGTGCCATGCAAATGGCATTTAATTACCAGGCATTCGTATTACCTCTGCAACACAAAAACAGGACTTATGTACAATGTGACATATCCCAATCAAAACCAATATATACCCCAATTTCTGGAAACATAAAAAATCAGCAGTTTTAACGAGGATTTGCAATATAGGACAACAACATTTGCCGTGGAACTCAGATAGGATTCAGGAACATGGAAACACGTGTCTATTAGCAGGCCTTAATATATCCCTGTGATAATATGTGAGATGCAAGTAGGGTTCAGGGCTCAAGCCTCCCTGAGGCTTATGCTTTTCGAAATGTGATCATTTACATGAGATCCTGAAATTCTAAGTTTGCCTTCTTATTCAATTACCCAGTGAACTGTGCGAAGAGGAGCTTGCCCAGTCCTGCCAGAGCTACACGAACGTAATCCATGTAGAATCCAACTGCACTGCCCTGGAAATTGGCGCCATGAAGGGCCTTGCCGTTCACATGGTCAATGATGGGATTGTCATTAGCAGAGTTGATCTCTGTCTCAATCGTCCCTGTGGCTTCTCTTATGGTCTGCACCAGAGGGGCCAGCCATTCGGGACTCGAACGCAGAGCATAGCGGTCCTGTTTCGGCTTTTTCAGAGAATTGATGCTGTAATACTCTCTTGAAAGCTCCTGGAAGGGGCTGTCTCTGAGAAGCCATTCAAGATGTGCAGCAGACTGTATCTGCCCTGTGTGTGGCTTCATCTCGTGGATCAATGGATGGGCAAATTCTTCCTGCCCAAAGATGACTTCACAGAACATTCCACAGAGCATTTCCACGAGCAAGAGCAGGACATTGGCATCATACATGACGGTTGCAGCGAGGGCAGTGGCAAAGAAAGTGCCATTGACAAGAGCCAAGCCTTCTTTGGCCTGGAGGGCTTCAGGCCTGCTTTCTCCAGAGCCTCTGGTGCAAACATCTTCACCGTGAACCCCAATTCGAGCCCTAACTTGGGGATTCCCAATTAGCAGACCTGCTATGTAGGCCAAGGAAATTAAATCCCCTGAAGCGCTTATAGAGCCTCGCAAGGGGCATTTGGGCGTGATGTGATTATTCATAAGTTGCTGTAGAGCTTCCATGATCTCCCATCGAATCCCCGAGCAGCCATAGATGAAGCTACTCATTCTCAGAAACATAGCGCACCGAGTGGTTATGGGGGAGAGCTCCCGCGGAGAAGCAGAAGGGCTAGTGAACACTCCAGCTACGAGACAACGAATTAGGGCTTCTTGCAACTCGCTCAGCTGGTTGGTTCTCTTGCTTGAACAACCGCCGAAGCCAGTGGTCATGCCATAGATATCTGCTCCCCCCTTGGCTTTCTCCTGCACCCACAACGAACACCTCTCAACCAATTCTCTGCAATAACCGGTCGCAACTGCCTCGGTTTTCCATCTAGGGTTGAAAATGTTTTAATCGTCTAACATCCAATCTAAGGGTTTCACATTATGACACGATGCACATCAGCAAAGTTGTTTTCAAATAAGGACGCCTTACGGCGTAATTATGATAGAGCTCTTCTATGTTGTCTATACTAGATAAAGGAAGCAAATTAATTTTTAATTCATTTAGAAAAAGATCATTTTTATTTCTATCAAAGATTAAGTTCTTTTGGCTATAAGGATTATCTTCTATGGGATCTCTATGCATGACAAAATTGAGAGTTATAATTAAAGCTCTATGATCCGAGTCACGCTGGTGGTAGTTTAATATGTCAAAATTTATAATTTCATTGTATAAAGGGATATCGGAAATAACAGTCTACCAAGCTGCTACCAAGCCCATGGATACAGGTCATCTAGCTAGAATTGGGCCACTTCTTTAGACCGTTGCAAATTATGAGATCTTGAACACTGCAGAGCTTGACTAGCTCAGACCCAAACAAATTTTCCCTTAGATCTTCAAAGCTTCTTTTATACCGGCTAGCTAGAGTAAGGTCTTTGTCTAACCAAATAGGATTAGGGTTGGAATAATTGCTTAGAAGAATAGCTTGGTTGCTTGAAGTTTGAGCATTAAAGTCACCCATTAAAAGTATATTACCTTCATTTCTTAGGCTAGAAATATCATTTTCTAAACCATTGTAAGGACCATTTTTATCTAAATTGTTTTTCTTATAGAAGTTAGAATTGATATAGGAAAAATAACATATTGATATGTAGGTTTTTTTATCATTAATGTCAGTAATCTCTATCCAAATATATTGGTTGTAGGGGTCTTTTTTATAAAGCCTAGCATGGGGGGAGATGTTCTTCCTAATGTAACAAGCTATACCCCCAATGCCTCTACAGTAGGATCGTTTGTTCCAAATTGACCATAGTACAAATCCATCTATGTTAGGGACCTTAGATTCTTCGTACTCCCAAGTTTCAACTAGCAATATAATATCAACTTCATTTGAGATCTAACTTAGTTTGGGGCCTTTGTTCCATGGAAAGCCCTGATAGTTCCAAGAAAGAATCTGGAGCATGCTGAATTGCTCTTTATTACTATATTTTTTGTTTCTATCTCGAATAACGGCTTTTCTATTTCTAATTATTGCCCATTTTCCTTCGTAGCTTCTTTTACCTTTTGAACCTCCTTTCTTAATTATGCTTGATCTTCTAGAATGAGATCTTCATTTATAAAAATTCTCGTTCCTTTTAGACTTGAGGTTTTACTAAGTATGTCATACTTATGGTCAGTAGAACTCACCTTTATCCGAATCAACCCTCCTTTATTCTCAGTTAATTTCCCCAACCTTGTTGCTTCTGTGAGACACGTTGTTTCAATTTGTAATCTATTATGTAATTAAGTCTGGGCTATGGCTAAAGTATCCTCGTCTACCTCCTCTTTCAAATCGAATATTATAAGGTTCAAGGCCCTTTTGTTACGCTCATGGTTTATTTCTATCAATTTTTCTTTTATTCTTTAATGGGTTTGATATTTAATTTACTTGCCACACTATTTAGGTTGAGATTGTTATTAACTTTTTCTTTTAGTTCTTTAATCATGTCTTTCATTTTAAGACTTTCTAAAGTATCAACATCTCCTTGTTGGGACGTTTGTTTCATATATTGGCTTTGTTTTTCTATTACCTTTAATCTAATCTCCATTGTCTCTATTTTATTCTCCAATAGTTTTATTTTATTTTATATTTGTTTTTTGATCTTGTCTTTAAGAGATGTAAATTTATTTTCCAGCATGGCTTCTAACTCTATTTGTAGCTTGACTTCTTTCTTCTCTACGTTTCTCTAAAGACTCTATATACTCATAAAGGCTCTGTAGAGTAACTGTGTTAGGTCTGCCTTTGACAATCTTTGGTAGATGTGGTGAATTATTCATACTTGTGAACAAATATATGAGCAACATATATGTATTAGAAAAAATATAAGGAATGTGTGCACCTGATAAAACCGTTTCAAATCGCCTTCCAGCTACAAAAACAAGGAGCCTCCTTCCTTCTCATGCGAGTGACCTGGGTTCGATCCTCAGAGGTGAATCAAAAACCTTTCGCACTGTAGAGATGAATCAATGTGTTCGCAACAGAGAGACAAATCAATGTGTTCGCACTAGAGAGACGAATCAGAAACCCTTTGCATCGCAGAGATGAATCAAAAACCCTTCGCACCGCAAATACGAATCAATGTGTTCGCACTAGAGAGATGAATCAATGTGTTTGCATGCGGGTGACTTGGGTTCGATATAACTGATTTAAACATTGGCAAGTCGCACATCTGCAGGTTCAAAATCAAATATGTTAGAGTCTGAGTCGCATATTAGTTTGACTCCAAATAATTTCATTGGCTCACCGGAAGAGATTCGACTTAGATAATTGACCCTCCCCACAGATACAACTGAGTTTTCCTGAGTTAACCTTGGCCTAATTTAGTTCGCTAATTTGGGTATGTTATAGTTTGCACTCCGTCAAGGTATATGTATTACTTTTAGGGCTTGTACACATCCTGCAGAGATCACCGCCACACAAATAACTGAAAATAACCACAAAATTTTCAATCAAGCAGTCAAGCAAGGGTTCCCTAAACCATGGACTAAGAGCCTCATTATTCCTATTTTTAAAATTGGGGATAAAAATAACCCCTCTAATTATTGAACAGTTATGATTAGCCCTCTCTTAGCCAAGTTATATGGTATTATTTTGGAAAAGAAGATGAACATATGGCTTGAAAGTGAAGGTAAGCAGGCTAAAGGCCAAGCAGGTTTTAGAAGGCAACACTCAACAATGGACCACCTCGTTACGCTTAGGATCATTGTGGAGGAATGTCATAATGATAAGTCCAATCTCTTTTGTTGCTTTGTGAACTTAGAAATGATTTCGATACGGTGCCTAGAAATAACTTATGGAATAGATTAGAAGAGCTAAAGGTTCCTTTCGAGTTGAGAGTTGTCGCTATAAGGTTATACGAGAATGTAATTGCCAAGTTTAAGAGCAATGAGGAGTGGTAGAAATATATTAAGTGTAATATCAGGGTTAAACAAGGTTGCCCCCTCTCCCCTACCCTATTTGGCATTTACATCGACAAGCTAGAAGGTTGTTTAGAGGAAGAAGCCTGTGCTGGCACAATCTTAGCTAGAATAGTCATCATCCTTCTTCTTTATGCTGACGATATTGTTGTTCTGGCAAGGTGCCCATCTGATCTTGATAAGAAACTAAGACTTCTTAAGGATTTATGCTCTACCATGGGTATGACTGTTAACACTGAAAAACCAAAAGTTATGATTATCAAATCCAAGAAGGACACTTACGCTAATTTTGTGCATGACAATAACAAGTTGGAGGAAGTGTCTTCTTACAAGTACCTAGGAATTAATATTCATCACAAGCTCAACTGGAACTATAGCATTGAGAAAAGGATTAATGGAGGGTGGAAAGCTTATTTTGGTTTTGAAAATAATTGTAAAGCAGCAAACCTTGTGATGTGGGATAAAATGAAGCTCCTCTTTGAAACTTTAGTCACTCATGTTATCTTGTATGGATGTGAGGTTTGGGGTTGCAGCTTCTCTAGAGAATCTTGGAGAAAGGTTGAGCAAATCTAGGAGCATTTTATAATGCATAACCTCAAAATTAAAAGAAATACACCTTATCCTATTCTCCTGAAGTGGGTCTTTCCCCTATCATAGCCTATCTATGACTAGGCTCTTGTTGTATAAGCACAAAATCAATAACATGGGAGACCATAGACTTCCTAAGCTAGCTTTAAATTCCAACCAAAACCACCTAAGGCTCAAACGAGGTTCGTATAAAGATATCAGGGACTAGTTAAACCATTGGGAGATCGACGAAAATGTTGCATTGCAAAATATTAATAAGATTAAAAATATTGTTACTTCTAAGTTTAAAGAGAAAATGTGGTGTGAGAAAGATTTAGAGGCTAAAAGAAAATTAAGATATTATAAGGAGGTCATCAACCCTACTCTAGAAGATCAAAAGTATCTCTTTGTTTTAACTAACTCAAAGAAAAAAAGTAATATAGCCAAGATAAGAACGAATGCTTATGAGCTCCATAGTGAAACAAGTCATTGGGCAGTTCTTAAAACACCATGGGTGGAAAGAATCTTCCATCTTTGTGAGAATATGAACATTGAGGATGAAAATCACTTCCTCTTAGAGTGCCTTGCGTACACCCACATTAGATCTCAATTTCATAATCTTTTTTGCAATACCGACCTTCCTAGCCTTTTAACATGTCAAAATTATAGTGAGCTTGGGACGCTTATCTCCATGCTCTTTGAGCATAGGAGTACAATTTTAAAACAAACTAAATAATTTGTTTCTTTAGGTCTGATAGACCAAATTTTGGTCTCAATCGATGTTAACCATCATCATCATAATCATATAAGTAGGTTTAATACAATATAAAGTAGATATTAAAGTTGAAATAGAGATATTTATTAGAATTTTATTTTATTTTTTTAATATATATGTTTTTAATTATAGTGATGAATGAGAATTTTATTTTATTTTTTTAATGGTTGGTTTAAGTAATTTTTTTAAAGAAAGGTTTAGTTTATTTTGAATACGTGATTCGTAATTGAAAAATAGGGAATGAATCTAAATTTTATTTTATTTTATAATTTGGAGTAGAAACATGTTTAGTCTTTTGAAATATGTTTTTTTATATTTTAATATAAGATGATTATTTAAATATAAAATAAATTGATTTAATATTTAAAATATATATATGAAGTGTGACATATATATGAATTAGAAAATTTGTGTTAAATTAGTAAAAAGTGTATTTTGGTAAATGTTATAGGTGTATATAAGTAGGTATAGTTTTTAAAATTAGTAATACAATATAAAGTAGAGATATTGAAGCTCAACTAACAAAACCTTATAATGTAAATATGGAGATACATGCCAAGCACATTGATAAAAAACAAAACATTAAGTTAAGCTTGTGGAGGAGGAGGATTAGTGGATTCTAGAGTTGCAAAAGAGTTCTTAAGAGTTGTGAGGTTTTGTTAATTTTGGGCAACTAGGCCCGACCTCCATGTTGCATTGCTCATATGGTAATGGTCATGTTTTTGTTGGATTGCTCTTTCGGAGAGGTGAAAGATTGATCTAAAGATCATCTTGGTCGGATGAGTAGGACATTGATTTTGAATTTATTTTCCACATGTGCAAGGTCGACCAGATTTATCCCACATGCCTAAGAGATGTGTCACACCCCCTCATTGATGGATATAAATTGGAGAAACTTGGAGGTCATTTTCTCATCATCTCATCACACATTCTCTCTTTCTGATATGATTGGTTCAATAGCCTTTGGAGGCCTTTTTTCTTCTCACACGTGTGGAGCGAAGCTGCTGTTTTTCTCGTTGATCTGTTTAGGGCTTGATGTTGTTTTTTGCGCTGATCTGTTTAGGGCTTGCTGCTGTTTTCTGTGCTGATCTGTTTAGGGCTTCTTGTTGTTTTCTGTGTTGATCCATCAGGTCTTGTTATTGTTTTCTACGTTGATCCCGTTAGGGCTTGTTGCTATTTTTTGCACTTATTTGTTTAGGGTTTTTCTGCTGCAACGTTGACCAGCGTTGACTGTGGTCAACCCTTGGTCATTTGACCTCAATCTTCTGCTGAAATTTTGATTTTAGGAGTCTGTACAACTGGGCACTAAAATCAGGGAATTCTAGGTTGCTTGACCGAAGCCCTAGTTTGCTGTGTTGACTTTTTTGCTACTGCCTGCATTGAATTTTCTATGATGTCCCTAGTTTGACTTGCGTTAACTTGTGATGAGTTGTCTTTGAGGGTTGTGGGTGTGACACATGAAGTGTTAGCTGACCGAGAAAGACTTTGATGGTTGAAGCACCCTATTGACCGTCGTAACACAACAATATCTCATATCTTTGCTGGACAAAAGGAATTGTAAATCTGATCTATATTTGGCTTGTCTTCTATTGATCTATTATTTTGTTCTATCAACATTTTACTTTCAAGTTTATGTGATTTCTATTTTGTATCAAGCCCAAGAAAGATTGAAGTAAAGTGCATCAAGCATAGAACACCATTATTATCTAAATTTAACATGGTATCAAAGATGAGGTGAAGACAAAGTCCAAGATTCCAAGCTGGTGTTATAAGCTATCTCTGAAGGAAGAAATCCTATCAAGGACAAATGGCCTCCTCAACCTACAAGGGTTTCAAGTCTAATGATAAATTGACTGATAAGTCTGATTATCATGCATGGAAGATGTCCTTGGATTTGGCGCTAGAAGATCAAGATGTCATGGACTATGTACATGGGAATATTCAAGAGCCTCCATCAAATGGAGTTGCTGCCACAAAGACGAAGTATAGAAAAGGGGAAATCAAAGCAAAGATTATTATCCATGATTCTATTCATAAGCACTTGGTTGATTAAATTTCTGAGCTGAAGACATCTAAGGAGATGTATGATAAGTTGGTGAACATGTTCAGGGCTAACAATGCTAATCAAATCCTCTTCTTCAAGAATCAATTGAAGAATATCAAGAAGGGTAAGGATGAATCTATTCAATCCTATTTTATGAGGCTCACATAAATCAGGAATAACCTCCTAGCTACTGGGCAAGCAATATTTGATCGAGAGATGGTTCTCATTGCACTTGGAGGTCTCCCCCGTGATTGGCATGTATTCAATGCCATTATTCTCAATAATCATGTGATTCCTGATTTTGATGAAATATTGATGAGGTGCACTCAAGAGGAAACAAGAATGGTGGAGTATGCCTCTAATGGTAATGGAAGTGACCCTATTTCCTTCACCGCTCATGCAAAGAAGAAGAACCATGGTGGCCCGAGAAATCAAATCCATGGTAGAGCGGGGCCCAAAGGAAGGAAGGGAAGATGTTACACATGTAACAAGACTGGTCACTATGCAAGAGAGTGCCCTAATAGAAGGGACTTTCCTAGAGATGATGACAACAACAACTCGAAAAATGGTAGGAAAAACAGGTTCCAAGGAAAAGGGAAGGCCCCTCTGATCGTAGTGGCAATGGGCAATCTTTCAAGAGGTCAAGAAATTCTAGGTACGATGAGTCTAATGTTGTTGATGATAAGAGAAATGATTTTATTCTTATATCTGCCCTTTCTGCTGCATCTCCACCCGACACCTTGGATGTCTGGTTAGTTGATAGTGGTGCTTCAAGGCACCTCACTGGTTAAAAGAAGCCCTTTATGATTTGGTTGAGAATGATACTAATCTCGAAATTATCCTTGGAGATAATGCAACCTATCTCGTGAAAGGAACAAGGACTGTGACCCTCCACTTATCGCAAGGTCAAGTCATCTGATTACAAGATGTGTTGTATGTACCTGATTTGAAGAAGAACCTTGTGTCCATTTCGGCAATGGAAGACACAGGGTTCAAGGTGGCATTCATTGATGGAAATGTACTTATCTGGAAGAAGAAATTCAAGTAATCTTTTTCTATTAGTTTTAGAGTTGATACACTCTCCCAAGTTGGAGGAAGTCCACTGGGGGCTATGTCATATAACACAACTCTTCAAATAGAGTTATGGCACCAGAGAAAGCCCTTCCCGAAGAAAGGAAGGTGGTGACAAGGATGCCCGAATATTAAAAATGAATTCGAAGACACTTGCAGAGAAGCTAGCATTAAGAGGGAGACCACAACTGCGTACACTCTTGAGCAAAATGGTGTTGCTGAAAGAAAGAACAGGACCATTGTGGAAGCTTCCAGTGCCATGCTATGTGACCAAGGTCTTCTGAAGTTTCTATTGGGAGAAGCTACGAACACCACTGTGTATGTTCAAAATAGATGCTCGCATTCTGCTCTGGACTCCAAAACTCCCGAAGAAGTCTTCTCTGGTAAGAAACCTGATGTTTCTCATTTTAGACTTTTTGGTAGTCCTGTTTACTTTCATGTGCCGAAAGAAAAGAGAAGCAAGTTGGATGCTTCTGGA
This sequence comes from Pinus albicaulis, assembly GCA_034641835.2. Taxonomy (NCBI): domain Eukaryota; kingdom Viridiplantae; phylum Streptophyta; class Pinopsida; order Pinales; family Pinaceae; genus Pinus; species Pinus albicaulis. The sequence continues at coordinate 210,351 of JAXQQM020087702.1, forward strand.
AAGAAGGGAATGTTTGTGGGCTACAATGAAACTTCGAAGGCATATATAATCTATGTGCCTGGTCAAAGAGAAGTGGAGATATGCCACGATGTCACCTTCGATGAAGATGTTGCCCTCAAGAAAGTGAGAAATCTTCCTAGCTCCAAGGAAGACAAAGAAGATGAAGAAGCAGGGAAGTTGGAAGAGCCAAAGGATAACCTGATGTTTGATGTTGAAGGACATATGGATCCCATTGATCCACCTCCTTCAAATAAGAGAAGGCCCTCATGGCTTAGGGATACTCTCAAAGATGTCGAGAGATATATTGCCTCAAGGGGGACATTCTGTGAAAGCAAGAAGCCGAAGAGATACCAAGGGTATCTAGCAGCCATGAGTACGATAGTACAATATGAGCCTGAAACATTTGAAGAAGTCGTAAAGCATCAATTTTGGAAGGATGTTATGCACGAGGAGTATGAGTCCATTATGAAAAATGATGTCTGGGAAGTAGTCCCAAGATCGGAGGAACATTTTGTAGTCACCTCAAAATGGCTTTATAAGATCAAGCATGGATCTGATGGAAGTGCTGAAAATTACAAGGAAATATTTGTTGCCTAAGGCTTCTCTCAAAAGGAAGGCATAGACTATGATGATATATTTGCACCTGTGGCCCGTTATGCCTCCATCTGATATATTATTTCCCTTGCTGCTACGCAAGGATGGAGTCTACATCAGATGGATGTGAAGGCTGCTTTTCTGCATGGATCTATAAAGGAAGAGGTGTATGTGGAGCAACCTCTAGGGTTCGAAGTCTGAGATAGAGACACCCATGTATGCAGGTTGAAGAAAGCCCTTTATGGGTTGAACCAAGCCCCCAGGGCTTGCTACAAGAGGATAGATAGCTACTTAATGAAGCTAGGCTTCACTCGAAGTAATGCTAATTTGGATCTTTATTTTAAGGTTGATAGAGAAAGGCCTCTCATTTTGGCTCTCTATGTGGACGATCTCTTCCTTACAGGTTCTGACCCTCTCATTCATCAGTGTAAGAGGAAGCTATCTTCCAAGTTTGAGATGAAATACCTAGGACTGATGCACTACTTCCTAGGCTTGGAGGTCTAGCAGAGGCCAGGGGATATTTTCCTTTCTCAAGGAAAATATGTCGTGAAGTTGTTGGAGAGATTTGGTATGGTGGACTGTAAGTTTGTGTCGAAACCAATGGAACTCAAGTTTTAGAAGTTGAGCGGAAACGTTGCTGGGCACGTGCTAGCAAATTCTACCGAGTATCGAAAACTTGTGGGGGCTTGATGTTCTTAGTGAACTCCCATCCATACATATGTTGTGCAGTGAACATTTTTTGTCAACATATGGTTGATCCTCATCACATTCACTGGATTGGTGCCAAGAATTTGTTGAGATATCTTCGGGGCACAATCAAGGGATACATTGCTGAGAGTTTGAGACTCCATGGATATACTGATCCCGATTGGACTGCAGTGTGGTGGATTGCAAGAGCACATATGGATGTTGTTTCACCTTGGGTTCTACTTTGATATCTTAGATGAGCAGGAAGCAGAAGTCGGTGGCTTTGAGCACTGCTGAGGCCGAATACATTGCAATGAGTATGGCCTGTTGTGAAGTTGTTTGGTTGCAAAAGTTATTCAGTGATTTGTTCGGGCATGTGCTAGATACCACCGTTGTCCTTTGTGATAAACAGAGTGGGATTCGTCTTTATGAGAATCTAGTGTTCCATGATCGATCCAAACATATTAGGTACCACTTTGTTCAGGACATGGTACAACGAGGCGCCGTAAGGCTCGATCATATAGGAATTGATGAGTAGGTTGCAGATATTCTCATGCAGCCCCTGGGGAAGGTCAAGTTCCTAACCTTCCGTGAGAAGCTTGGATACATGGAAAGATCCTATTCTGAGGGCCCTGCTTGAGTTGGACTATGAGCTCTGGGAGCTCCACCGGGGCTTGGGGATAGCTTCTTGGAGCTATAAGCACATACGGGGCTCGACTTGGCGAACCTTGTTGTGATTCTGCCCCACCGTTATAATATTGAGTTGTTTCACCTCTCTCTGATTTGTGCCCCGCACGCATCCTACCCATGGGGTTTTGGACTCATGGGAAGTACCTCTCATTTGGCCAATGAGATGGGAAATGTGGATAGAGACCATAGCAAGATCGATGGACACATCCGAGATTTCAGTACTCTCTATGTCTAGGATGGCACATGTCCAACACCTTGATCTGGGATCAAGCATGATGAGGTTTTATCCTCTAAAATGACTTCGGGTCAGTAAAATAACTTCGAGTTAGTATGAGACTCTTTTTGAGTCTGAGAGAGGTTTTTACCTCTAAACTGACTTCGGGTTAGTATGAGACTCTTTTTTAGTCTTAGAAAGGTTTTACCTCTAAGCTGACTTTGGGTCAGCTGTGTGTGATGTCTTTGTGACTCACCTTTTGTTCTGAAATAAAGAGCCAGCAAAGCAAGTTACGACAGGATGACGCACGATGTTTGGTTTAGTACATGATAGATGGAACTTGTGGATAAATGGAGTTCTCCCTAGTTGAGAGGGAGTGTTAATTTTGGGAAACTAGGTCCAAACTCCATGTTGCACTACTCATATGATGATGGTCATATTTTTGTTGGATTCCTCTTTCGGAGAAGTGCAAGATTGATCTAAAGATCATCTTGATCGGATGAGCAGAACATTGATTTTGAATTTATTTTCCACATGCAAGGTCGGCTAGATTTATCCCACATGCCTAAGAGATGTGTCACACACCCTCATTGATGGATATAAATTGGAGATACTTGGAGGTCATTTTATCATCATCTCATGACACATTCTCTCTTTGTGATCTAATTGGTTCGATAGCCTTTTGAGGCCTTTTTTCTTCTCACACGTGTGGAGCGAAGCTGCTGTTTTCTGCACTGATCTGTTTGGGGCTTGTTATTGTTTTTTGTGCTGATCTATTTAGGGCTTGCTGTTGTTTTCAGTGATGATCTGTTTAGGGCTTGTTGTTGTTTTCTGCATTGATCTGTTTAGGGTTTGCTGTCGTTTTCTACGTTGATCTGTTTAGGGCTTGTTGTTATTTTCTGCACTGATATGTTTAGGACTTTTCTGCTGCAGCATTGATCGTGGTCAACCCTTGGTCGTTTGACCTCAATATTTTGCAGAAATTATGATTTTATGAGGTCATACAACTGGGCACTAAAATCGAGGAATTTCAAGTTGTTTGAATGAAGCCCTAGTTTGCTGCATTGACTTTTCTACTGCTACCTGCGTCGACTTTTCTACATTGTCCCTGGTTTGAATTGCGTTTACTTGTGATGAGATGTATTTGAGGGTTGTGGGTGTGACAAATGAAGTGTTGGCTAACCGAGAAAGACTTTGCTAGTTGAAGCATCATGCTGACCATCGTAACGCAACAAATATCTTTCTTGGACTAAAGGAATTGTAAATCTGATCTATATTTGGATTGTCTAATATTGATCTATTATTGTGTTCTATCAGCATTTTACTTTCAAGTTTATGTGATTGCTATTTAGTATCGGGCCTAAGAAATATTTAAGTAAAAGCGCATCAAGCATAGAACACCATTGTTATCTAAATTTAACAGTTTTTAAATAGTAGAATTCACCTCAAACGAAGAAGATGAACCAAAATTCCCAAGGTAAGAACCACATGAAATTATGATGCCAAGTAGTGTTGATGAATGGCAGTTGACTCCTGATTGCATTAATTTCATCTTGTAATTGACAAATAAGCCCTTGATGTTGAACTAATTAATCCATCATCATTTCCACTTGGACTGCAAGGTTCTCTAATTGAATATGATGGGTGAGTGATGAGGAGCGAATGTCAAAAATATCGCCTCCTAGCTGAGTCAAAGTAGCCTTGATAACGGAAACGCTATGAAAGGCCATGATAGAGATGCAAATTTACAAGGAATAAAGCAACAAGGAGGGAACAAGAGAAGGTGGGGTGATGAATACAGATTCCAAGGGTTCCTCATTTCAACCCTAGTGGCTCCAATTCGAGAGCCTATGAGTTATGGGCCCACAATTTCTCAACTTTTGACATGCAACAATGGTGCTCGTCCTCCTATTAAATCCCCACAGGGATGGGTACTCCCGTGAAACCCCAAAAAAAACATCCACACTTCGCTATCCATTGTGCCTACGGTAGGTTGTGGTCTCGTCCATGAGTCAGGGGTCAGTTCACATTCCACACTCCCCATCGTTCATTTTTTTCTATAGTTGTTGACTAGTGTCAAGCTTGACCTCGTAGGTCCCACCGGAGGTCAAGGTTGGGTTTCTTGTTTTTCTCTTCACAGTTCTTGCTGATTTGGATCAGGCCCAACCACTCAACTGGGCCCCACCTAAGTCGGGGTTAGGCTATTCGACTTCTCTTTGGTGTTCTTTTACATTGTGCTTGAACCTGCTAGTTCTGACTCCCTTTTCGTCAACATAAAATTACGGAATTGCAAACCCTATGCCTACCTTTCCTTCTTCGTTAGGGTTTGAAGCTTCTAGGATCAAGCTCTTTAGGAACCCAAATATCAAAGCATGAGTCTTGAACCTGCAAACAATATTAAATCCCCTTGTATTTCTCCCATAAAAAAATACAACAATCATAAGCACACTAAGAACACAGGCTATATATTAAAAAAGAAAAAAAAATGATTACATATATATGATCTCTCAGCCTGATGCCATCTGGCTTGACCCAAAATTTCCTGTACCTTTCTAGCCTGATATTACATCAAAGATGGTTTCCCCTAACATAGTTCACAAGCAACTCTTATAAAAATGAGATGGATCCCTAATTGCCAAGGGAAGAATCATGACATGATATCCTTCGAGAGGCTTATAAGCATTTACAATTACATTAAAAAAATCAAGGGAATTTCATGTTCTCCTCAACAGTTTTCATGACACCCTTCTAGAAGTTGTTGGAATCGAATTCGTTTGGGGTGGGGTCGATGCTCCTATATCAAACTCTAGCACTTGAAATTTTCCATGATCTCTTGATCATGTGTCTTCACTACTACATCTTTTCCATATTCACCTCAACTTTTTTCGCACATGTATATATGAGTGAGATGCAACTACACATCCTTCACTAACACCTCATCGACTCTCCTCCTCTGGCTCAGACTTTTGGCATCTTGGTTCACTTCCTCTAAAATCTTTCAAGCTCCCCTTGCTCGCTTATCAGTTTCTCACTTTCTCACCTCCTAAAAACTTCTCTTGTTCCCTTGCAGGAAATCTTCACCTCTTTCCTGAGCTCTGATACTACTTAATGAATATTGATTCGAGGGGTTCCTCATTTCAACCTTGGTGGCTCCAATCTAGGAGCCTGTGAGTTATGGGCCCACAATTTCTTGGATTTTGACATGCATCGATGGTGCTCATTATCCTATTAAATCCCCAAAGGGATGAGTACTCATGTGAAACCCTAAAAAAATCATCCACGTTTTGTTGTCTACTGTGGTGTCGAAGGTCATGGTCTCCTCCATGAGGTGGGGTTCGGTTCACACCCCACGCTCCCCACCATTCCCTTTTTATTTTGGTTTCCAATTAGTGTCAGGTCCGACCTCATAGGTCCCACCGAAGGTTGATGTAAAGCTTCCCATTGTTCTCTTCACAGTTGTTGCGGATTTGGAGCAAGCCCGACCACTTGATTGGGCCCCACCCGAGTCAGGGTCGGACTAGTCAAATTCTCTTCAACGTTCTTTTACATTGTGGTCGACCCTTCTAGTTCTGACTCCCTTTCAGTCAACAGACGATTCTGGAACGATAGACTCTACACCTACCTTGCCTTCTCCATTGAGGTTTGAAGCTTATAGATTCTATAATCAAGCTCTTCAAGAACCCAAATATCAAATAAGGAGTCTCGAACCTGCAAACAATCTTAAATCCTCGTGGATTTATGCCTTAAAAAAATGAGGAAACCATAAACACACCAAGAACACACGGACATTTGGTACAAACACACAACCTATATATTAAAAAAGAAAATAATAATTACACATATATGGCCTCTTAGCCTTATGCCATTTGGCTTGACCCAAAATTTCCTAGCCCTTTCTGGCTTGAAATTACATCGAAGATGGTTGACCCTGACATAGTTTGCAGGCATCTCTTATAAAAATGAGATGGAAACCTAACCGGATAGGGAGGAATATTTCTACAATAGCCTTAGGGAGGCTTCTAAACATTTACAATTACATAAAAAAAAAATGGAATTTCGTGTCCTCAACTGCCATGATACCCTTCTGGAAGTTGCTAGAATTGAATTCGGTTGGGGTGGGGTCAATGCTCCTACATCAAATTCCCGCGCTTGAAAATTTCCATGATCTCCTAATCATGTGTCTTCACTATTACATCTCATCCATATTCACCTCAGCCTTCTTTCGCACATGTATATCTGAGTGAGATACAACTACACATCCTTCACCAACACCTCACTAACTCTCCTCCTTTGGCTCGAACTTCTGGAATCTTGGTTCACTTCCTCTGGAACCTTTCGAGCTTCCCTTACTCACTTAGTTGTTGCTCACTTACTCACCTCCTAAGAACTTATCTTGTTCCCTTGCAAGAAATATTCACCTCCTTCATGAGCCCTAATACCACTTAATGAATACTAATTCCAAGGGTTCCTTATTTCAACCCTGGTGGCTCCAATATGGGAGCCTGTGAGTTGTGAACCCATAATTTCTTAACTTTTGACATGCAACAATGGTTCTTTTTCTCTTATTAAATCCCCAAATGGATGGGTACTCTTGTTTTTATAGGCCATTTTATCGCATCTGGTCAATATGCCTTCAAACGGGATCATTCACATCCTTTGAACACTTTGTCATCCCCCCTACACAAAGCCCTAAGCATGAATTTCTCAAATCCACGAGTTTCTACCTGAAATGACTTCATTTTAGTTATTTTTTGGTCCAACGCACCCTTTCCCTTCATGGAGTATTCGCTAGTAGGTTGTGCCTCTCTGGACATGCGTTAATCACTAGCAGGTTTCCCCTTGTCGGGGGTGTGTTGATTCTATGAATTCGGGAAAAATAAAAAGAATCCTGAACCTTCCTCTTCTAGAATCTTCCAGGATTTTTTATAAATATTTACCTTGGATGAAAGTATTGAATCATATCCTATACTATGTTGAATATTTCACCCCTTATCCCTTGATATCATCTTCCCATCAAGAGTGGATCTCAATCGTAGATTGGTAAATGGATAAGGTCTCTTAACTTACCATCCTCTTCTATATATTTGTGACCACCCACAATCTAGGGGTTGGATTTTGGAGATATATTCTAACATCATGTTGTTGTTGTGAGAGTCATTATTCCATGCATTAGGGTGACATAGAGGTACACTTTATGGCAAGGAAGGAAAAATCAACTTGGAGGATCTCTTTTACAAGATCAACTCCTATATTTGGTTGTAATTCTCTCCATTTATATTAATACAAATAGTTCATTGTTTTCATATATGTGATGTTATGATTTCATGTATTTAAATGCCATGTTGATCCATTGAATAAGGTGATTATGTGATGTTACATAGATGGCATAGATCGTTGGCTTGTGTTGTTTGATTGTGCAGGCTCTAATTATAGCGATCGGAGCTAGGATTGGTGCGTACAAGCCAAGAGAGGAGTGTTACACCAGTTTTTGGTCATTTGACCATTTATAATTAGATAGATTGAAGTACACCATGTAAGACCAGTTTTACCATAGTAAAATTGCTTTCACAATAAGAAATAATTTAATAAACCATATTTTATTAAGTTATTTCTGGTTTAAATAGGAAACCCCATGAGGAATAATTAAATAAATCCTTATTTATTTGATTTTCCTCTAGGAATAATTAATTAAATCATTGTTTAAATAATATTCATGGTCGTATTTAACCCAATTAATGAGGAATAATTAGATAAATCATTATTTTTCTTATTTTTCTCTAGGAATAATTAATTAAATCATTATTTAGTTATTATTCCTTGTTAAATTTTATTAAATCACCTAGAAATAATTAAACAAATCATTATTTGTTAAATTATTCCTTAAACCCATTCTTGAAATGATAAATAAATCATTTATTTGGTTATTATTTCTAAATAAAGGGATTTAACCAATTTAAATACCTTTTCACTCCAACAAAATATAATAAAATATTCCAAGCAGTTAGATTTAGATCTTGGTTAATAATATTTTATTATTCGCTATTATCGAGGATAACTCAATATTTTGTTATAAATATGAGGGTTTTCCATTCATTATTCACTTTGATCACTTTCATTGTCGCGCTTTGATCATTATCATTGTTGCTACTATTTTCTTGCTTCTTGAGCTCCCATAGAGTTCAACACATTATGGGTTTTCTACACCATTAGGAGAGAGAAACTTCTGGATGTGAAGTGTTGAGGATAGCCAAGAACCCATCCCATTAAGGGAGACTGGTAACATCATTCTTTGTTCCCTTCCCATGTGTTAATACATATAATTATTTATATATCTTGTCTTGTCCATCAGATATTTTGATAAACTTTTATCTCTTTTTACTGTTTAAATTATTTTACTGCATAGATATGGGATTTTGTTGCATTTTTTTCGACTATCTATTGCAGATCTAAGGAAGTTAGGCAACCATCTTTGTTGTTAGGGCAGTTTGTCACACACAACTAATGTTATCTCTTTTTGTACACTTGCGTTAAGAATTTACCCTAACAAGGTGTGAAGCATACGATGGATTCTAGGTAGGCTTCATCCCGAAGTTTCCTCTAGAGATATTTCATTTTTTCGCATCTCGTTAATAGGCCTTCAAATGGGATCATTCACATCCTTTGAACACTTTGTGATCCTCCCTACACAAATCCCTGAGCATGGCTCTCTCAAATCCCTAAGCTTTTTCCTGAAAGTGCTTCATTTCAGTAAATTTTTAGGTCCAACGCACCCTAGCCCATCATGGACCAGCGTTCACCAACAAGTTAGCTCTCTCTGGATATGTGTTGATCACCAACAAGTTTCCCCTTGTTGGGGGTGCATTGATTCTATAAATTCCTGAAAAATAAAAATAATCGTGAAGCTTTCTCTTTGAGAAGCTTCCAAAAGTTGTTGTAACTATTTACCTTGGATGAAAATCTTGAATCTTATCCTATCCTACCTTGGAGATTTCACCCCTTACCCCTTGAGCTCATCCTCCCATAAAGAGTGGATCTCAAGCTTAGATTGGTAAATGGATAAGATCTCTTAACTTACCATCCTCTTCTATATATTTATGACCATCCACAAGCTAGGGGTTGGCTTTTGGAGATAGATTATACCCTTATGTTTCTCCTGTGAGAGTCATTATTCCATGCATTAGGGTGACATAGAGGTACACTTTGTGGTAAGGAAGGACAAGTCAACTTTGGAGGAGCTCTTCTACAATATCAACTCCTATATTTGGTTGTAACTCTCTCCATTTATATTAATACAAAGAGTTCATTGTTTTCCTATATGTGATTGTGTGACTTCATGTATTTCAATGCCATGTTGACCCATTGAATAAAGTGATTAGATGATGCTACACACATGTTGTATATCGTTATATTGCATTTTTTTATTATGTGGGTTCTAATTATAGTGATTAGAGATAGGATTGGAGCATACAATCCAAGAGAGGAGTGAAGCATATGTTGGATTCCAGGTAGGCTTCATCCCATTATCTATTTACTTTGAGGAAAACATTAGCTTCTTTGTCTTTTTTTTGTTTTAGACTAGGCCATGAAGTCTACGGAAGATACTTTTCTCTGTAATCATAGATTTTGCATAACAAATTTGCAACTCCACTAGGGAATGGTGTATTCCCTTGTGGTGGTTTCCTTGTCCTTAGTGATTGTTCTACCCCTCCTTCAGTCCTTCATTGTCTTACTCAGTCAAGGACATACCTAGGAAGACCTTTCATTGAGTTTCAATTGCAATTTTTGTGTCAGAACCTTGCATCCCTTCACCAACGCACCCTCTGGTATAGAGACAGGTCGTTGCACCGCTCCTAAGCCTTCTTTGTGCCTGTGTTGCATAGCACTGGTGCCCCTACATCACCTACGTTGGCCCCTATTCAAGCACAAATTTTCCTTTATCTTGATTTTCTCTATGTCCAGCTTTGTTCCAATTGCTCTTCCTTGAGTCTTCGAGCGCCTTGTGGTCTCTCAGAAGCCTCCATTGGTTTGATTTTGTTTTTAAGTTCCATTGATAAGTATTTGTTTAGATTTTCCTTTGTTCTTATAATTAGGTCATTAGCGAACTGATTTGTTTGATCATTGAGCGCTTGAATGAATTGATGTTTTAGTTATCATTTTGAAAATTTTGCTTTAATCAGTGATTAGACATGCATCTTAGTTTTCATCATATTTGAAAATTAAGTGGAATTTAAAAGAAAAATATATTTGCTTTGACATAAAGGGTTTTGTGTGTGCATTAACATTGTAACAATTGCATTAAAAGGAAATTGCACTTAGCATCTCGTTTGTTGCATACCTTTGTCTCTTCCCTTCTTTAGATAGATTTTCACAGAAAGTGAAAGATTTTATTTCTTCATGCTAGCTTTCATTTGAGGGAATTCAAGTGAAACTCGTGTTGAGCCTTAAAACTGAAACTTAATTGAATATAAATGCTAAAATTTATTGAATCAACCTAAGTAGCATTTGTAACATTAACACAAATTTTTAGAGGTATAGGCTAGAGACATGTTCCGACGTCGTTAAACGTAGGAGTTATCGTTGTTTTCCAGCGTTGTATCCCAGGGGTGATATCCCATTCCATATACATAAGTGCATCAGATTGTTCTCCGCATACCTTTGGGTATATTGGATGGTGCTCCACACATGATAAGTATATGGGAACTCTCTCATCGAATTGTTACGCATTAGATAACACTACTACGAATTGCACTTCCAGGTACCGTCAAGTATATTCTGGAAGTCCACCATAGGTTGTTATCCTCCTCATAGGTAACTGAGTCGGTCGCCTTGTATATCGTGATACACCGAACACAAAGTTCGAGTGTATTTCCTACACGTACATTAAGTCCCTGGTTCTCCAAGGTGTATATTACAGTTGACTATTACTTGGCAAACCCTTTTTCCTAGTTACCCCTATTTTGTTTTCTTTTGTGTATTTAATTTCTAAAATCAATTAATTGACTGCGAAATAACATCTTCACCATGGAAACATTCCTTAATAGATCTTAGGTTGAGACTATTGGCAATAGTTCCTGAGTCCACCAATCAAGGAAAACCCTGTTACGGGAATCTGGTCATTTTCATCCTTTTGGAAATATTGTTGCTCCTTATATGGCAACATTTTCCCTTCTCGGATTTACCATTGGTTTTCTAGTTTTCTTCTTTTGACCCCTATGGTTCTGAATCTCTAAACTTCTCTTCGACCAAGTATTCCTCCACCTGAACAAGTTGATCCTAAAGTTGACCCTTTTCCTTCTTCACTTGTTGTTTCTTCATCCCTTTCTTCTTCCTCTCCTAGTGAAAGTATTAATTCTGGTAACTAGGAAGTTAAGAAAAGTAATAAAAGGACGACGAAAAAAAAGAAAAATAAGAAGAGGGCCAACCAAGAAACCATTTCTACTCACACAACTAGTATGGAGAAACCTTCCAATAGGTCGTGCAAAGTTAAATTCCCTTGCAAGTTATGTAAGGGTGACCACCTTCTTAGAGATTTTCCTTGTATTCACAAGGTATTAGAAGTGTGGTCCATAGGCTCACATCAGCCTTTAGATATCAAGTTGGTTACAAACCATCGACTAGTGATCATAAGGTCCACGGGAAAAAGCGTAAAGTTAAATTTACCTATAATTTATGTGAAAGGAATCATCCTATTCACCTTTGTCCTTATATGGATGAAGCCTCAAAAGTGTTGGAAATTCTTACAGCTTCTCAACCTCGATTTCTCGTCAGTTATCGAAAACTTTCTCCCAATCCTCCACTAGTTGATGAAGTGATTAATCAGAATCTGAAGAATTGGTGAAGAAATCCCAACAACAAGCCTAAGCCCCAAAATAAATATACAAAGAAACAAATCTAGGATGACAAGCCAGAGTAAAAATTGGCTTCTAGAATAGTAAAAACCACCAAAAGAAAACTTGTAGATCGCAATTTAAAGGAGTATCAAGTGAAACTGCGAACGAGATCCTATGTGAAACTTGTTGCTTCCCTTTGAATTCAAAGTTGAAAATTGAGTTGATGAAGGAGCATGAGCCTCCTTGAGAAACCCAAAAGATACATGTTTGTTGAACATAATGGAATTTCCTTCTGAACACTAGGATTTTACTCTTAACAAATAATATTATTCTCATCCATGTTGTTAAAATGCTCCAAAGACCGAAAAGTTGATCAAAACAAATGCTCAAAGAACAATCGAACCAAAAAATTTATAGTCTCTTACCAAGTTCCACCAGAAAATACCAATTCTTCATATCCATGCCCCTTTCCTCTATATGAAATCTTCCTTGTCTTTTCTACCTCCTGCACAAGGATTATTAACAAATGCTAAGGCCACCAACCTTTTCCTCTAAACAAAAATAATCCTTTGTGTATGTAAGACATCAAACGTTAGACATGTTTTTATGCATGTATGTTTTTTGAGAAAGATACTACCAGCGAAAAATTGATTTGTTGATTGTTGGTTCAAAATAGAAAAATAATTCTTTGTTGATCACTAGTTCAAAAATAGAAAAATTTCTTTGTTGATTGTTGGTTCAAAAATAGTCCTCCTGCTCGGAAGAAGAACTTAGAATATTGAAGCTAAATATATGGAAACAGATTCCTCAACAGAGCACCCTTCAAGTTCTTTGAATATGATGAGGCCTAGTTCCAGAGATAAGGTGCTATTTGAAAATTTTTCGGCTTCCTTGTTGAATTCCTTATATATATGGTTAAAACTAATGTCTTGAAATAACTCTTTTGTCTTCACTATTCTTCTTTTCCATGCCAATAGATTTAGAACATCCAAGCGTGCAAGTCCTGACAACCAATCAATTATTGATCTAGGTGGATATTGGTGGCCATCCACCTATTCCATTTGGACCCCCCCATCGGTTCTTTCAGTTTTTTCAGTTTCAGCACAACTTACTATTTTTAGCAGTTTTTCGGGTCCTAAACTTCCGAAGCCTTTTTGAGGCCCTAAACAACGTTTTTTGGGAAAACTGGGAGCAACATATAAGCTCCTTTGACGTTGCTCACGTAAAAAGTTGTAGTCCTCGAATAGATCTTTCTAATGATCCAGGTGGATATTGGTGCGACCCAACTATTCCATTTGGATCCCCACCATCCGTTCTTTCAGTTTTTTAGTTTCAGCACAACTTATTGTTTTAGCAGTTTTTCGGGTCCTGAACTTCCGAAGCTATTTTGAGGCCCTAAACGATGTTTTTTGGGAAAACCAAGAGCAACATGTTCCTACAATGTCTCTGGCGTCAAAAGTTGTAGTTCTCAGATAGATATTTCTAATGATCCTGGTGGATACTGGTGGCCACCCACCTATTCCATTTGGACCCCCACCATCGGTTCTTTCAGTTTTTTAGTTTCAGCACAACTTACTATTTTTAGCAATTTTTGTGGTCCTGAACTTCCAGAGCCGTTTTGAGGCCCTAAACTACGTTTTTTGGAAAAACCGAGAGCACCATGTGAGTTCCTTTGAGGTTTCTCACATGAAAATTTTTATTCCTCGAATAGATTTTTCTAATAAGGTATTGAGCGCGTCAAACGGAGATCATATGCCAAAGTTACGTCCCAGGGAAGTTGACGTACCAATTTACCCAAACGAGGCCCATAGTTTTGGTGCTTCATATCCTAGGGTTAGGTTTTTGGATGTTTAGGGTTTTCCATTGTTTCTCACTAATAAATAGTCCTTCAAGTCTCATTGTAACATGGTTCAAAGGCTTGTAGCTGCCACATCTCTTCTCAAAGATAAGTTACCAGCGCCCTAGCTAGTTTATTTCCATTATGTCTGTAAGCATATTTCAGTCATTTGTTATTAATGAAATGAAGTTTTATATCCGTTGCATCTTTGTATTTATGTTTATTTATGTGTATTATTGTGTTCCTGCATAAATCTGGATCAATTGTACATTTAGAATCCCATAAAATTTGAAAGATTTTGATATTATTTTGATTAGCTAAAGTCAGGAGGGCCCAAAAAATGATCAATTCAGCTTTAGTGTTGGTCCCTTATCGAATCCCAGTCCTAAGACGAAGAGATTTGGATCCAAACAGTTTTATTAGGCCCCCTCCACCAAAAGTGTTTCCTTGAGTTAATCCAGAAAAGAAACCCATAGGCCTATCAAAAGGAAAATCTTGAAAAGGAGCACTTCTCTTGTTGGAGTATTTATGGAGTGCCATGTATTCCCTGAATAAAGAGATAAGTTTGGATACTTGAGGATAGATGAAATTATTAGAAATTTTGAAAATAATTTTGTTTCTAAGCAACCAAATGCCCCATGCAAAAAAAAATAGGCAGGGTGCATATATAATGGAATTTCTTCACCCAATATTGCAACAGATCATCAAAAGAGTTGTCAGTTATATTTTCTTTGATTTCCATTACTTGGAGAATAGATTTCCAAATTTTCTGGGTAGTGCTACAATTCACAAAGAGATGGTCTATGGTTTCTTCATTCTGTTTGCAGAGGCAACATGCACTTGGCCCTATGAAACCTTTTTTTTTTTTTTTTTTTGCAAGTTAAAATTTTGTTGTGAATATGCCAAGAAAAACACTTTACTCTGTTGAGGATATGCCACTTCCATATGAATTTGTTCCACCATGTAGAAATCGAAAAATTTTTTGAATGGGTAATTTCATCAAATGGAAGGAAATTGCTTATCTTTACATAGATAGAATCCCAACCCCAAATCAGATCATCTTTTTTGTTTATTAATATGACTCCATTGAGGTTAATCTCATTTGTGAAAGAATTCCATTCCTAAGCTAGTGGACTAGCTAGTCCTAGATCTGCTGAAGTCAACCAATAGATTGAGAATGTTGGGAAGGAATGAACTCTTATGAAGTTTCTCAAGTAGAAGATACCTTTTGAATGAAGGCTTTGAATTAGTAGAGGGGCTAGCTTATAAAATCAAGCGCCTCCTATAAAGGGGGCTTTCCAAAGAAAAAATGTCTTGCCATCCCCTACCTTACATGCTAGAGAATTAAAGAGTGTAGGGAAAGAAGCCATGATTGCTTTCCAGATTGTAGAAGCTCCTTTGACCAATTTCCATATCTTCCTTCTTATCCAATCAACCATAGATTGTCTACATAAATATTTTTATTTTATGACCCAAATCCACGGTCCTTCTCCAAACATACCTCTCCATAGATTTTTCATGGAAAGGGATTTATCAAACCAAACCAGTTTTTTGAACCCCCCAACCTCCAAGATGTTTTGGAAGTGACATAAAGACCCAATATGAGGTGTAATCCTTCTTTTCTTTTATTTTTTCCAATCCATACAAAATTGAACGTTAATTGTCTGATAGAGGTGATGGTAGTTGTAGGGATATTTACTAAAGACAACCAGTATATTGTAATATTCCCCATTCCTGATTTGACAAGTATCAGCCTACCTCCCAAAGACAACCAATTGTAACACCATAAATTTATTTATTTTTCTACTCTTATAATTATCCACAACCAGTCTCCTTTGTGGTAAGCATTTGGTTTAAAGAAATAACCAAGATATTTGATACCATCTTCCAAAGGGAAGGTCTGGAAGGGAAAAAATGAGTGGATATCTCCAAGAGTAGAAGAACTAATTGGAAATTGGTGAAAATAAGATTTGTTCAAGTTTATTTCCATTCTTGAAGCACTATAGAAAATGTTAATGAAATTATGAAAAGTGTGTCATTCCTTGGCAGTGCCCATTCATAGGAGCATAACATCATCTACGAACATAATGCGTGTGACATATAGATTATGAGAAAATGTTCCTCTTATATTGTCATCCTTCTTCTCCAATAATACTTAATCCTTCCTAGCATAGCTATCAAACACACGGTTTTCAAACTCCTATAAGTAGTCAAGATTTGAACAACGTTATTTATGTCTTATTCACAACTCATCCTGGTCTTCCTTGGCAATGACTAGCACACGTTAGTGGAGGGCTGTGTCAGTAACTTTGAATAAATTTAAAACTTTATCTATCATGTTACATTAATTTAAAACCATTATCGTTTGAATGTCAATTTTAATGTTATGTTTTATGGTGTTCATTTCATATTTTGTGGTTTGTTTTTGCAACTAAGGTGAATTTAACATTAAAATGTGTAAATTAAAAGAGTTAATATATTTAAATATATTTCCTAACGTAATTTGGAACATCTCTTCCAATTTGAAAATATATCCATGCATGAATATAATTAAAAAAGCATAACAAAGTCAGTGAATGGCACAATGAATTTTCGCACAATAATGTACATTTCATATATATATATGGACAATATTATATATGGAATTTCATATAAATGTATATAAATATTAATGTGTATTGAGGCATATTTGTAAATGTGGTTGATATATGCCTATCGACATTTATCAACCACATTTATTAGTATGGTTTTGTTGAAGCTGGGTCCCTTAGGACCGCAATTTTGGATAAAAATATAGTATTTTTTGTAAGTTAAGTTGTGCATGCTAAGAAAAGCACAGGTAAAAGGGATTTGGGGTGGGTCAAAGCCCCTCATGACTTGTAATGGGAAAAATGGTAGAACTAGGGGCTGCAAACCACAGTTTGCAGACCTTAGATGAGCGCGGGCTAAAGATATAAATAGGAGTCTAGATTGAGTCGAGTAGAGAGGTTGTAAGTCTGAAATGAGTTTTGATATGATGTTCTGAGCTGAAAAGAAAACTTGTTCGGGTTTAGAAGGCTCTTGCTCGCTGTGTGCGCAGAGACCTTAGTCATGTTGTGTTCGGACCCCGCTGGCTGTGTGTGCGGGTAGAACGAAAGTATTGTAAGGATGATATGAACTGTGAATGAGTAAAGGAATGTTTTGGGATAAATATGAGATTCATTTGTGTTCTGCTTTATGATCTCTTTCTGTATGTTATTTATGTTTACTGCATTATCTGTGTTTGGATCGGTTGCATAACTGTCTTCCACCCTATATGAATGTTGAATGAATAGATCTATTAATTTCAAGCCTGAATGTGATGTATTAAGGGATTGCGAGACACTTATCTGTGCGTGCGCAAATTAACCTGTGTAAACTGATCTAGATCTTCCTAGTTAGGGTTTCTGGTTAAGGATTTTGTTGCGAAGGTCATACCATTGTTGTTATCAATCTGAAGACACCCACATCATTTATTTCTCTCTCAGGGTGTGGAAAACTAGTTCCAACACCCCCCCATACTACTTTGGGTGAGACTATGACCTGCGCAAGTAGGCCACTGCCGAAAGGGCCAGTAGTAAGAGCGTTTTGTTGGCTAACCTTAACTCTGAACCTAGGTCAAGGCCCTTCAAGCCAACAAATGGTTCCGTTGCTGGGCCCAGGATCATTTTGAGAGAGATTGGGTGATGTGGCGGCCATTAAAGCCTGAATTAGAAGACTGGTTCGAGAAGAAAATTCAATAATTTTCCCTTAAGGAAAACATAAGTAAGAAATTGTCTATTGAAGATTGGAAGAAGAAGTATATCTTTAGAGAGGTTCACGAGATCTTCTTTGTGACCTTTGCGCAATAATTATAGGAGTGGTTGTCAAGATTAGTAGAGTTCCAAACCTGTTGGAAGGATGACAAGGTCACTCAGTGGACACCGGAGTTGATCCAATAGCTGGAGCAGACTGATAATTCCATCACCCATACTATAGATCATTGGGTTGACAACATCTTGGGTGGGTTTGTAACATAATTTGCATTAGATTAGTTTGTGTCATATTTTGAAGTTGAAAGGAGGTTCTTCAAGGGATTGAGAGGTAAATTCATACGCTCTCTGCCTTTTCTTATTAAGATGATATAGGTGTTTTGTACAGCCACACTGAGTGAATGACCCCATTTAAGCTAGAAAGCACTAAGCGTAGTGGAAAATATTATCGGGTTAATCAAAGAGGAGACAGATCTATATACAATCCTATGAGAAAATCTCCTGACAGTGATATAGAGAGCGGTGAGGCTACACACGATGAATGTTGCCCTCTTGCTACTCCATAGTCGAACTCGCGTAGGCGTAAGACATCTCCTACCCCACCACCACTGCCACCTGAAGAGGATATGGCTGCACATATGAAGCTACCCACCTTCAAGGGTGTGGGAGATGAGGACATGGATAGGTTTTGGTTTGTTGTTAATGCACTATGGACTGTGCAAAATGTTAACACTGATGTTGTCAAGAGAGCGTAGCTGGCTATGGTGTTTGAAGGTCATGTGTTAGATTAGTTTATGGGATATCTAACTCAGTGCGTTGATCCCACTGTTGCTCATATTAAGGATGCTTTGAAACAACAATTCAGGAAGCCGAAGTCGTACTCACAGTGTGTGACAAAATTAAAAGATATCAAACAAGAGCCAAATGAGTCTCTTTGGGAGGTTGATCAATGGTTGAAGCACACCAACAACGAAGGAGGATTTATTTATGAAGATAAGCACCATAAGGAATGGTTTATTTCCATGCTCTTGCCACATTTTCATGGGCCTATGAAGCAACAGAAGATTGATTCTCAGGCCGAAGATATGGAAGTTGCGCCTAGAGCAAATGATCAATTTGGAACTCTGCAAATCCAAAATCAATTGGAGGCAATGCACTTGGAGATTCAAAATCTATGCAGAGACATGGGAAAGGAAGTTGGCGCAGATGTATGATGCATACGTTGTAAGGGTTCCGTCCACACCAAAGATCAATGCACTTTGTTCTCAGATTAGGCTGAATTGACTATGCCCCAGGGATTCTCTTGGGCCAAGTGGTACTCCCACACTATGGTGAACTGGTTGTAGGGTAGCTTGAAGATACGATATAGACCATTTCCCTCGATTAAGAAGCTATGTGTCAGAGCTGAAGCAACAATGGTACATGTTTTTCTCTTCAGTTGATCTCGATGAACACCATTGTCACACATTTGACCTAATGATAGAAAATGTTAACCTCTATAGAGTGCAGGCTGACCCATCTTCACCACCATCTCCCTCTAGACGTGGAGGATCCCCAGCAAGAGGAAGGGGAGGAGGGAGAGGTGGAGGCGCAGGTCATGGAAGAGGATAGTTAATCTGCTATAACTGTGGAGATGTTGGACACTATGCGTGCGACTCCCTGAACCCTGTGCGATAATATTGCAGGCAATGTAGACAAATTGATCATGTAATTGAATATTGTCCTGTTTTAATTGCTATAATTTAGGAAAAACAACAACAAACACCTACGCAAAACATACAAATGGTTAAAGATGAACCGCGCAATGACGATCCAAGTGTAAACATAATTATACGCAGTGGTGCTACCACCGGAGGAGATGAGGGAAAGAAGGTTGATGCAGAGCCATTGATCAGAAAAGCCTCTAAAAATAAGGAAGGACTCAACCTGCAGAAGGAAAAGGGGACTTTTGTTGAAGCCAGGAAGGATTTTTCTACTGCAAGAGCATCCACATCGAAATCTATCATGGAATCAAAGATTGATGATGAAGTCAAACCTTTCATACAAGCCTGTATTAATTTATTGTGCTATCAGAAAGAAGTAGACAATCTTCAGACCCTGATCGACAGTTGCGTGGATAAATAATTGCCTCAAACTAAGACTAAGGTCGTGAATAAGATCTATAAAAACAAGAAGAGAATTGGTCGGGAGATGTGCATGACCGTGCAAATTGGAGAGTATGAGATGGATCAAGTCATATTGGACTTAGGATCTGATGTAAATGTGCTACCTAACCAGACCTAGAAGAAGATGTGAGAACCAAAGCTGGAGTAGTCCACCATTCAGCTATGTATGGCCAATCAGCAGAAGATCATCCCACTTGGAAGAATCCCACAGGTTCTGGTAGACATTGTTGGAATAAAGGTATGCACAGATTTTGAAGTGATCCAAATTGTGAATGACACAAACCCCTACCCTGCGCTGCTAGGGCTAGACTGGGCCATCGATATGGGAGGCATCATCAACTTGAAGTGTAGAAGCATGTTCTTTGAAAGAGATGGTACGCGGGTGATAGTACCACTAGATCCGATAGAAGGAGACATATATACAGAGCCAATGTGCGAAGGAGATGATGTCAACCATATCTACAAGTTGATTGCACGGGATGAGGATTGGATCAATCCTACAGCTGATGGAATGTTGAATTGGGAGGACAGTTCTTGTTTCTCATATTCGGATGGGGAGATGGAGAACTGGAAGAATTAGTTGCATGTTGTTTCTGCACTGCGCTACCTCAAGATCACTAAAAATTTCCGATGAATCTCCTCAACCGTAAGAGAATTACCCTATTTTGATGGTTCTTATAGTGTTGTAGTATTTCTGGAAAAGTTGGAAAAGGTTCTCCGGTAAGAACAGAGGTTCTGGGCACTCGATCTGGCCTTGCACGCAACCACAACGCATTGGTGGGATACGCACAAGGGAAAGTTTAAGGACTGGGAGAAATTCAAAAAAATTATGAAGTTACGCTTTGAGCCGCTCGCTACCCCACCAACTGAGCTTTTCTATGGTTAGTGAGACCCGTGCAAGCACCTGGCCATGTTAATGGAGGTTTGGAATGAGAATACCTGGAACAAATGGGTTCATATGTTTGTCCATTCGTTGGGACCGATACCTACTACATGGTACTTGGAAACAGAGTTGCGTCGAGGGACTCGCCATTGGATTATAATCACTGATAATTTCCTATCAGCCTTTGGCTTGGTTGGGGGATTAGAGGGATTGGATGAAGCTCTGTAGGATATAGAAGCACTTGTCTTCAATAACTCCCGGCCTCGAATAGAATGTGTTGCGCCAGCATGGGAAGCACAGATGCAAGATATTTTCAATTGCAGGAACCTATCAATAGAAGATAATGAGGATGATCCAAGAAATATCAACATCCTTGAGTCCAAGGGAGAGTGCGCAGTTTGCAGGGCCCTCATTGGGAATGGTAGATGTAACTAAGCCTATGAAGTTAAAAGAAGTCAACATTGGGACAGAGGAACAACCCAAGTTGACCAAAATCATGGACTATATTGGGATGATGACATAGTGGGGAAGGTTGCAGAGCTGTTGACAGAGTATCATGACTTGTTTCCCATGAAGTTCTTTGAGCTTAAGGGAATTTTCGGTGACGTAGGCGTTATGAAGATCACTTTGAAACCAGATGCGCGCCCTGTCAAGAAGCGACCATACCGATTAAATCCCAAGTATAAGAAGAAAGTGAAAGAGGAAGTAGAAAAGATGGTTGTCGCAGGAATCATTGAACTTGTAGATTAGTTTGATTGGGTGATCCCAATGGTTGTTCAACAAAAAAAGACCAATGGAGAGATAAGGATTTGTGTAGATCTGTGCAAGATGAACGATGCATGTGTACATGACCCCTTCCCTACTCCATTTTCAGATGAGATATTGGATAATGTGGGAGGACAAGAGGCTTATTCTCTTACTAATGGATTTTCAGGGTATCATCATATCAGAATTGCGCCTGAAGACCGAACCAAGACCACCCTTGCAACATAATGGGGGTCCTTCTAATACACTGTCATGCCTTTCGAATTGAAGAATGCACCTGCGATCTTCTTGCGCATAGTAGTAGCTATGTTCAAAGAATTCATGCACAAGTTCTTGGAGGTGTATTTCGATGACTAGACTGTGTTTGGGCTGGTAAAGAAGTACGTATCCAACCTGTGCGTGATGTTTGACACTTGTAGGAAGCACCATATTTCTCTTAACCTGAAGAAATGTATATTCTGCATGCCTTTGGAATTTTGTTGGGACATATAGTGTGTCAACAAGGATTGATGGTAGATCCAGCCAAGATAGCAGTTATCATC
Source organism: Pinus albicaulis (assembly GCA_034641835.2). Lineage (NCBI taxonomy): Eukaryota > Viridiplantae > Streptophyta > Pinopsida > Pinales > Pinaceae > Pinus > Pinus albicaulis. Next base: position 232,328 of record JAXQQM020087702.1, read on the forward strand.
AACCTAGAAGTACCCACTAATGAAAAACAACAGAGCTCCATCCTGGGACACACCGTATATTACAAAAATTTCATTCATGGCTATGCTCTAATCATCGCGCCTATGGAGAATTTATTGAAGAATAATGTGTTGTTTTTCTGGGATGAGGAATGTCAAAAGAGCTTTGAGTTGTTGAAGATGGTTACTGCACCTATTCTGATATTCCCAGACTGATTGTTTCGGGGAAATATCACCCTAGAGGTTGGTTGGGATACAACCTCCACAGAGCAGGGGCATGCTACTTAACAGAGACTCACACAACCATGCACATTCAGAAAAACTAAATAGAGCAGAATGAGAAGGTTACCCGTAGGTCCTACGGTTGAAGAATATCCCGTAGGGTTCAAACCCCCGGCAACCGTCATTCCTTCTTAACCTGAAATACAAGAAGAAACGAGCGCAAAGGACAGGTTGTACAACATATATCTACTCTAAATGTTAGTGAGATTCATATAAAACATTAAATAAATCATAATGAATGCTTGTATAACAAATATTCTCATACATATAAGCATACACTAACACGTATATTTCGGGAACAGCATGGTACTTCTGTATTATAAATAGCATGTACAAAAGTAATGAGTGGAGAGATCACCTGAATCCTTCCACGGCCTTCGAGCAGACCGTCGTCCGGATCCGTCCCGCCCTTGCCTCGCTAAGACTCCTTCCAAACTGGTGCATACGAGATGACATATAGGGAGATGAGCATCTCAAGGAAACAATGGTTTCCTGTAATGAACTGGGAAAGTGCAGGAGGCACGGGGAATCAGACTTGGATAGGGAATACCAACAGAGTATAATATCAATAATTCTCTCTCTCCTTTAGGCCATACACATGAGGGCTTTTTATAGTCCCTCCAAGTAGTTTCAGCAGTTGGAAACAGTTGGCCACGGGCTGGGGTGGTTGAACTACCTGAGTAACCATCAACCCAGCGCGAAATTAGGGATTTTTATATATTTTTTAATCATTAAAATGGCATACGCGGAAAAGTCTAGCTGTACTCGCGTATACACGCGGGAAAACACGGGCATAGTCGCGTATGAAGGATTTTCCACTGTTTTTAAGTGAATTTGTCCAAGTCTGTAGGAATGGGTGCCCATAAAGCCATGTAGCAATCATGAATCATGTCAAGGTGAGAAATGATGCTATAACAGATGCCCCCTAATATATGAGGTCAGAAGGGGTACATGATGGCCGAAATGTATTAGGCACATAGAAAGAACTTCGCAAGGACAAGAGAGGACTTCACCAGATTTCAGCCTGCCAAAAACCAATGAAAGAAAACAGAGAGTCAACTCATGCTGAGGCGGGCATACCCATGCTCAGTCAAAAATACATCATATAGAAAGTACTGAAATAGATCCAACATGTATACAAGTATAGCTGAACTGAAAGTACACAATGAATCATCTGAGCATGGCCCGGAAATACAAGTCTGAATCAATGTCCAAGTATCACATATAGAAAGTTGATCAAAGATGGTGCAACTGGATGTCTGATCAAATAAGTAACTGAATCTCCAAGTACCGAATCATAAGAGGTGGAACAAACGGTACAATCACACAACTCGGGAGCCAACATATAACATGTTGTTGTACTGAACTGCAACATATAAGGGTGGACGGCATCACTGGCAGAAACTGAATGGACTGTCAAAAGTGAACCGAAGAATGCTGATGCAACCCAAGGTCTTCACCGATCACTATGGCACAATTCTACACAATGGGAATAAATGAGCTGAAGTCGACCATGTGAGAAATCGTTGGATTACCAGGCAATGATGTATCCCGTTAACCAACGCGAGACAACCCACTGATAATGATAATGAGTGTCAAGGTGCCCCAGTACAATCTGACAAGTGCGAATGAATGAGTTTGAAGTCGAACACTTGAAAGAATCTACCAATCAGGGAGGCAATGATGAATCCCCACTGTCGATAGCGAAGAGTACTGCATCGATGACCGCAAACCCTAAGGTATCGACAAAAAGACTCTAGACCTTATTCCCGAAGCAATGAGTCGGAGTCGATGGGAAAAGATCCGCTAGAAGGAAGGCATTAAGGCATCCCACATCGGGTCCAGTCACGAGTGTAACACGAGCCAAGATTTGGAAGGAATCGGACGAAGTAGAGTGATGGAACCAAAACCGAAGTACGTTTCCGACATGCACAAGATGAAGCTAGCGCACTGGAAGAAACCCTCTCGAACCAACCAATACCGAAAGGCGACACGAGAGCGAGAAATCCACCGATAGGGTCAAATGGAAATCAAGGTACTGCACGAATCTCAAGTGTGATAATGTGTGTCGACGTCGAACACGGGGGAAACCACTCGATCAAAGACCCATGATGATGATCAAATGCCGAGCACGAGGTCACCTATCAATGATGGAAATAGGCCCAAGGTGCGGCTCTAGGTTTGCTCTCGAGCAATGTGTCGTAGTCGATAAGAGACAAACTCGCCGACAGAAGTCAATGGGGACCCTCTCAAACCAACACGAGCGGGAAGACCAAAACATCCGATGTGATAGAACATGATATTGACAAGACCGGGAAGGCCCGATCGAATAATGAGTCAAGAGACACCGCGAGAATGGCCGACTCGAGCTAGACTTCCCTTGAACAAAAACACGACTCGTGATGACCATGGCGATAAAAGGTGACACCAGTATAAGTCCGTCATGCAGGGAGGCAAAACAAACTCTCCATATGATTGGAAGAGATAACCAACCTGGGGAGAGCCGACAAGTGAAACATGGTAAAAAGGTCGAACCTAGGTCAAAACTAAAACCATCCCAAATGAAGGAAATATATATAAGTATATGTGCTTTGTTCAAGGGCGACAAAGCGACTTCTGATACGCCATCAAAATAACGAAGATACATCCCGTTCCCGCTCTTTTTGTTATATTTGATTTTTTTGTCTTTTTCATATAATAAGCCCTGAAAAAGAATAAAAGAATGCTATGGTACAATGGACGAACGAGTATCAAGAAATCGGATGCACTAGTTCCCCGGGATTGGAACAATCCTATGCTCAATGCAAGGTGGCGAAAAGCGGTCGATGATACTCGGAGGAACGTTCCATCCATGGGTACAAAGGTGTCAAGTCGTGGTAGCTAAGTGCATGCAATGGTTAACTTGTACGAGAAAGTCAAGGTCAAAAGTTGGCTTAAACATCGAGTCCAAATGAAGCCGAGCTAAAGGCCAGGATAAACAAGTAGCCAATATGCAATGCGGTAATACAACTTAACGACACCGGGGAGCCTCTAGGGGAAAAGCCGTAAAAAATGATAAGTGATGAAGAAGAAGAATGAAGCTTCAACACATAAGACATGGCGGGACTAAAGAGGACTCCCGAGCCTACATAAAAAGCGACATGGGCAACAAGTGATAGCGAGGAACTAACTAGGAAGCCCATGTAAAGGAAGGCTCTACCATCAAGTCATGATTAAATAATTGGCGAGTGAAATGGGTATAATACTCATGACACGATGGGATCGACCCTAAGGCAAGTGATCAGTATGGAGGCTAGAATGCAAGATGCAACGGAAAGTGATTTCCCTAACCTATATGCCGATGAAGATCATATACCCTGCCGTGAAGAGTCGAAAATCATGGATCAAAACCGAGAAAAATCTCAAAATCGTCAAAATGTACCCGAAAACATACCAAATCGGGCACTTCCAAGCAACAGAGTTATGCGACTTAAGATAGATCGAAAAAAATAGGCATAAGGAAATTTTGCGAAAATTTTCAATTTTTTAGCCATAAATAGACAAATTACCTCTCATTTGGTTCATTATTGCATAGCTGATTTGGAAAAAGTGCTGCTGGAGCTAAAAAACTTCTTTCGTCAAATCAGGGAACAACCGACCGTCTGAACTCGGCGAAACTTCGGGTAGGATCCTTAATCATCCTATTTATTCATTTTGTCCATTTGGAAATTAAAATTAAGTGATTTTTTGCTTTAAAACCCTTGCTAAAATATGCGTACTCGCACATACGCGGGTTCATTGAAGGAAACCTCACGTATACACGCGACCGTGTACGGGGAAAATCGCGTATGCGCAGGGCCGAAACTTAAAAAAGCGTGGCTAATGCATAATTTGATGAAATTTCTCGGGATGACCATTTCATGGAGGGAACGTGAGCATAACGCAATAGACCAAGAGGTCATGCGAGATCGCGCGAGCACAAAATATCCTCCGAAAGCTGTGGATTGTTCAAATTCTTTAAAATGCCAAACATGAAAAGCAATGTGCGGTTGCTAGAAATGCTCGTAAATTACGGGAACCGGATCAGGGATTGCTTCATAATTGATCGGATGCCACTACGCATTGAAGTGGAGGATATATATTTCATCACCGGGACTCTCCCGGGAGGGGAGAACCAGTGGACTTGCACGGAAAGCCCCACGGGAGGGTTGACCGTGGAAGATTATGTCCACGTATATTGCGTAGAGAATTCCAAAAAGGTTGGAACACGAGATAGCAATTAGAGATATCGAGGGATTTGCACATGAAGATCCTCCTTTTCACCATCGCGAGTGGCAGGGATCCGCCTCACTACATCAGGGCGTCCAAGACGCAAATAAGTATAGTTTGTAGAGTGTTTGACTCATGTGTATGATTGGTGCACGACCATGCTCTTGAACATGAAACAACAGTGACCTCCTTCGCCAAGCAAAGACTAAACACTTTGGCTATGGGACCATTTTGACAACATTCTTCTTTGAGAGGATTCCCGGCTTTGAGACCCCAGAGTCATCTCGACTATCGGTAGCCCGCGAGACCCAAGAATTGCCCGTTAGGGCGAACATGATGAAGAGAGCGGGGGGGGCGGCGAGGTACCCCGGACCACGTGGGACGATGAGTTCTTCTCGTGGTGGGGAGAACAGATCATCGCGGTGGACGACTATCCCTATTCGGGATGGACTTCCGAGGAGATCCCGGATCTAGTACTTCCACACGGCACGAGCATGGGGAGCAGATCGGTAAGTTTTGCAAATTTTTTTTACTTATATAATTTTTTTGGATTTTTTTCAAATATGTATGAAAAAAATGAAAAAAACAAACATGTTTTTGATTGGATTCATAATGACCGACAATTTAAAATGATCATGCTTCAAATGTTGGACCAGCTTCGACTCGAGGGTCTCCCACGCCATAAGCGTCGCGAGGGCAAGGCGGAGACGGTGGACTCGGACAGGGACACTCCGGGCCGTGCGAGAGAAACTTGGAGGGATTAACCCGCCAAATCCCTATGGTCGCCGTGGAGGACTTGCTCGAAGCCATCCGAGAGACGGGTAGTTGGAGTACCCCGAGGTCAGGGTTAGATTATTCCGCCATGTGGCCACTGCGCAATTACGTTCTATAGGGAACACGACTGGCCGGACGGGGACCTCGGGGAGTAGACAGATTTTATATATTAGATCACTTGTATATTCTTTTTTGAGGTCGAACATGATGGGGCATAAGCCCAAGTTTTGTACGAGATTATGGATCCAAATTTTGTAAAGTTTTTGACACTCAGATGATATATATACGACGAGATTTGATGTGATGTGATAAATGTATCAAATGTATGATTTTTTTTGATGATTAAAAAATTTATTGTATTGAATGATTAATATGCCAATCTAAAGCTTGATTAGCTAATGAGTCGACAAACCAATTGTCGACTCGAGGAATATGAATGAATGTTAAAAATTGAAATGACCTTTGTAACAAACGTACCCTCAAAAAACAATCGTAATAAAAAATGGATCTCGTACTCGATAAGTGTTGTTCAATCTGCGACACCACCAGTGATAGTCCAAGAACACTACCAACGAATCAACACCCAAAGATATTGCTTCCGAGAGTAGATGAATGATGCAGAGTGTATTCTGCTACATTATTGGAAGCATGACCAATGCAGCCCCTCTTGATACCAACAGTTGACCGGGAAGGATAATGAATCACCCAAGCCGCGGAAGCTAAGTTCCGAGTGTGTCTACTAGCACCATCGGCGAAACCAAAATGACTCATAACATCCAACACAACTCGCCAAAGCGGATCAAAAAACATCACCACCTCATCAAAAAATCGAAAATCAATCGGGATATGTACAAAGCAAAAAACTATTATATACAAAAGCAACATGCCGTGGCGAAGCCTAGGGCATAATACTTCTTCAAATAGAGCCCATTTTCGGGGCTCGGCAACTCGTTCCCTTCGAAATCAACCAAGGTATACGCTCCTTTCTTAAGGACTTTTTTAACGATATAGGGGCCATACCACATCGATTTAAACTTTCCCCGCCCCCCAAGGCATCTTTTTCTTGGGCATAGACCAAAACAAGGTCACCTTCCGAAAAGACCCTAGGCTTAACCGCCTTATCGTGCGAACCTTTACTCGATTTTTATGCGCTTCATTCATCGTGGCGGCATCTCGACGCCGCTCATCGAGATGTTCCGGATGAAGAAGCCGCTTTTGCAGACCGGAAGTGTCGGGAAGAAGCTCAACGACTAATTTAAGAGAAGGAATCTCGCATTCAATAGGAAATACAGATTCCACTCGCGTGGACTAACCTGAAACGGAGTAAAGCCGGTTGCGGTTTTAATCGAAGTCCCGTATGCCCAAAGTGCGAGATATAGCATAATATGCCAGATTGGATCTATGTTTATCAATCGTCCTTTGAAGAATTGTCTTCAAAGATTTATTCACCGCTTCCACTTGCCCATTGGCACGAGGATAATATGGAGATGAATGCTCTGCCGGAAACCCAATTTGAGAGCCAACTCGGCCCATCATACTATTCGAAAATGACTGCCATGGTCGGTGACAATCTCTCTAGGTATACCAAAACGAGCGATAACTTGGTTGAAAAGGAATAAAGTCGCGAGTCTCACCATCGTTCCCGAAAGTAGGCATAGCCTCGACCCATTTCGTAAAGTAGTCTCATCGCTACGATAATGTACTTGTGACCTTTTGCCGAAGGCGGGTTACAAGTAGTAAAATCAATACCCCACTTTGTAAAGGGTCCGACGAGTAACGACTCGGAAAAAAAGCGGAGCCGGATGAGCGCGCATTTTTCGAGTATAAACTCGACAAGGATGACACTTTTTGACCGATTCAATACAATCTTTGAAAATCGAGGGGCCAAAAGTATCTAGCACGTAAAATCTTTTGAGCTGTAGCAAGCCCGGATAAATGACCCCCACAAGCTCCACCGTGAGAATCATTGAGCACGAGCCTCGGCTTCTTCAAAAGTTAGCGAGCGTCTTAGGATTGAATCAACCCCTCGACGGTATAAAGCATCACCAATAATCGGATAATTCTTGGCTAAGTGACGCGACTTACGACGCTCATCTTTCGAAAAAAGAAGAGGAAACTTCGCGACTGGAGATACACAATGATATCCCCATACCAAGGATCTTGTGGAGAGATTAGAAACAAGTGTTCGTCCGGGAAAGGACTCATCATAGATCATCTCCTCTCCACAAGGCAACTCGGAGATCAATTCAGCAAAGACTAATGACTTCTTGGATTTGGCGGACATGAACTCGAGATCAAATTCCTGTAATATCACAATCCATCTATTATATTTGCCCCCAATCACTCGCCTACCGAGGACATACTGAAATGGATTGGCAGCTGCCAAGACATAAGTTTTGCGAAGAATAATGTAATGTCGGAGTCGTTGCATAGCATGGACTGCCGCTAAGGCTAACTTTTCTATCGAGTGTATCGTGATTCAGGGTCCTACCAGATCCTCGACTAAGGTAGTAAATAACATGCTCTGCCGCAGAGCATCATCCTCCCGAACCGAACCATACCAATGGTAGATTCTGCTGTAGCCAGATACAAAGAAAATCTCTGCTATAATCGGGTGGACTCGGTAAAGAGCAAAGGTCAATGCTCTTTTTCAAAGCATCGAACGAGCGTTGAGCGTAGTCGTCCCAAAGAAAAGGAACTACTTTCTTCAACATTCTCATATATCCCTTTGTAATCTCGACGATAGTTGACGATAAACCTCCGAAGAAAATTAGACTTCCCTTGGAGACTTTGAAGTCGACGGATTGAAGACGGGGAGGCAATCGAAGTATTGCCTCAACCTTGAAGGGATCTACCCTTATCCCTTCCCTCGACACAATGAATCCCAATAGCCAGACCGGATGTAACCGCAAAAACGCACTTGTTCGGATTCAATCGAATTTTATAAAAACGACATCTTTCAAATATTTGTCGGAGGTGACCGGGATGATCCATCCTCTTTCGAGAATGAGCAACTAGATCATCTAAGTATGCCTCGATAATCTTCTTGATGTCGTGGAAGGCGTAAGACATGGCCCGCCGAAAGGTAGCCCCGGCATTTTTAAGACCAAAAAGGCATTTTCTTGTATGCAAACGTACCCCGGGGACAAATAAATGCGGTCTTATGTTGATCTTCCGGACGGATAGTAATTTGATTATAACCAGAGAAACCATCCATGAAGGAGAAAATCTCGTTACCGCACACTCGTCAATAATCGATCGATGAAAGGTGTGGAGTAATTATCTTTAGGACACGCCTTATTCGGTCTCGAAATCGATGCACACTCGAATCGTTCCTTGCTTTTTATCAACAAGAACGGGGTTTGAAACCCATTCGATCAAAGGAAGCCGGGAAAAATGAATCCCGCCTTAGCGGCTTTTCAACTTCAGACTTTGATAGTCTGCTACCTTCCTAGGATTAACTGGACGAAGTTTTTGCTCGGCCGGCTTAGCGTTTTCATATGTCTTGATCTCATGTCTGGACAATAGATGGGTATATGCCGGGCATTTCCTCATAAGACCAAGCAAATACATCCCTATACTCTTTGAAGAGCTCGGTATAGATTTGAATCTCCTCACGGGAACATTCGAGCTCCAATGAAGACATTCTCGATAATATTGGGATCCCTCGGAGATGTTCACCGGGATAGTAGGAGAGATCACGACCATGTTCCCTTCGAGCATATACACGTGTTGGTGCCAAAGGGCTCAAGGCGGGTGAACGGGACCCGAGAGGCGAGGACTTGGAAAACTTGTTTCGACTTCGCTCAAGTCGGGTGAGGAAGTAAGACCGATGATGCAAATCATCCCACGGTGCTCATCTATACTCGTCATCGCTTCCGGGATGGCCTCTTCGGATGGAAGAGTGGTATCTAGACAATCCCGGGCGGAAGAAGAAGTAAGCGTCCAAGCCGATGCCACATCACCATCCAACTCTTCGGGTGAAAGAGGAGCTGGATCGGATTCGCAGTGTCAACAATAGACTGATATGCAATCTCAGCTGCAGAAATTGGAAATGCCATTCCACCCACTTGACCTTCCGCTAATGTGGCAGTAGGAGAAGGTAAGGTCCAAGGGTCTGAAAAATAATGAGTTCGAAAGAACTCTCTTCGAAGGGGAGCCTTGGCAGATGAAATAGCATTAATATGAACCTTAGGAGGAGGAAGATCGAAAGTACCCATCAAGGAAGAATACATTCCAACTCCTAGATTCTCAACAGGCGCCTTAGTATTATCCAACTTAGGAACATATGAGTCAGAAGGCGCATCCGGGTCTACGGGAGGACGAGTCCGGTTGATCCACCGTGACAATCCTCCCTTCGTGGGGGAAACATACAATTCGAAATAATGAGGATGCAATAGCATCCATCTCATAAATCCCAGTTCCTCCCCAACAGAAGGTTGTAGTCCAAGGTCGCATCCACTACCTCAACTTCTATGTTGACAGCTTTTTCCCCCAACACGGATGGGCAAAGTCGGGACAATACCATGGGGTCCTGTGAGAATGACCATCAAATGCGATAGAACAAGTGCTAGATGGAACAGCTTTGGGAGATCCAATTGTTTTCCAACATGTGAGAGACATCACGCATGTGGAAGCACCATCATCGACCATCGTTCGAAAGATATTGGTCTTTCGATACGACGATTTAATATGAAATGCCATGTGATGAGGAAGTCTCTTCTTAAAATTAGTCATATCAAAAGTAATCAGAAGAGAATTTTTCGGATCAACAGCCCCAATGGCAGTGAGCAAAGCAACCGCATTGAGCGGACAAGACCGGAGTACCTCTAAAGCTGACATAACACAAGGACTCGCGCGGATCTTCTACAATCGAGTAGTTCCGGGCAGCCCTCGCGTTCGGATTAATCGTTGACCGCTTAGAAGATGCTTTTGGCATCCGAGGCATAGACTCAACAGTTGGCTTCGTAATGTGAAGCGGCTCGGTAGCATCGGGAACTTCCTTAGATTTCGAAGATTCCTCTCCGCCATAATCACGGGATCTTGTAGCGATATCCGCGTGAGCACTCATCATAAAAATGTTCGATGGAATTTCCCCTTCCCCGGGTGCCCCCGGAGGAAGCCCCGAGATTTTTGGTTCGCGCCAACAACTAATTGTTGCCCTTGGGGGAAAAGGGTTTGTTAACACGACACGGGAACTAGAAGAACCTCGATGGGATAACGATGGGCGCCGAGCATCCCTGAATTTTAGGGCAAAGGTGATGAGATGGTCTCCGGCACAAAGCTTGCATGGAAACTTCACTTTCTTTTTCTCCTTTTTGACCCTCACCAACACGCTCGTTGGTTTTATTTGCATTGCCCTTCCCATTCTTGCCCTTCTTCTTGTTATTTCGTCTCTTCTTCTTCCCATCGGATTGTTGATTTCCTTTGCGATCGAAGCTTGGACAACATTAATGGACAAAGAGCGGGAAGGTGATGAATCAGCAGAGCGCAGCTGACCGAAAGGAGCGGATTGTAAAGACAAGCTGCTGTAGTTGATTAGCAGAGTGCTGCACTACTACCGACCGATCCGACAAGCCCGTCACCATGCGGACCCGAGGTTTGGTTTTCGATAAATCCAATTTGGAGCGAGGAGCATTGGGCAAACACTTATAAAGTACCCCGGGACGAGAATAGATCGGTTCTAGCTCACTGGGGCCCTAAAAATGGCATCGCTCCTCGGAAAATACCCCGGATAGGGATACATCTTTCGAAATATCCGATTGCAGTGATTTCAGAAACCACTCGAGAAGGAACTCACCCGGAATATGAGCTTTGATAAGCCTCTTCCTTCTCCTCCATTCCTAAATGTGGTCGAAATGTGAGTTGCCTCATCCTCGCTTAAAATTAGCCGGGAGTTCGGTCCCGACCTCATATCGACGAGGCAAATCGAAAATGGTTTAGAAATGTGATGACCAGTTCCCCCAAATGTGGGAAAAACTGCCCACAGTGAGCTCGATATACCATTTGGCGACATTTCCGATTAGGGTGCGTTGAAATAATCTCAACCTAATCGAGTCATCGATCAGGGGAGTTCGAAGAGCACCATAAGTGGAAAGTGGTGATGTGGTCCATCGGATCCTCTCCATTCTTACCTTCAAACTTTGTAATGTACGAAGGAAGTTTGAGTCGGGACCGGGAGGCCACCCCGGATTATACCGAATCGGGTCATTAGTCAACTTCGACAAATCGGCAAGTTTAACGTTGCCAAAAACGGTAAGTGAGGCGAAGCTCGAGAATTCCATCCTTGAGGGGATGGATTCCCAACATTTCCGAAAAGAATAGCCTGGATTTGATGAGGCACCAGTGCACGTGAAAGGACTCGTAGAAAACGAGAAGAACCTCCTCCCCACGCCGAGTTACCAAAGCCCGGACCAGTTCCCCCCGTCGAAGTGTTAAAATGAAGAGGAGAGCCCCTGATAGGGGTTCCATGCATTAGACAGAGGAGAAAAGGTCTGATATGCACTCGAAGAAGGGAAAGAAGCATTCCCTTGATGACCTGCGAAGAACTGGTTCCCTGCCCCAGCCGTAGTAAACACAGGATTCCATCCCGTAAAAGTAGTCGAACTTTGCCCCCCAGACCAAGGGTTGAAACTCTGGGTCTGGGACGTAAACGGAAATGACCCTAAAGAAGGATTGGAACTAAAAATATGTCCAGTCCCAAAGGGGAAACCCTGAAACGAAGCTGATCCACTAGCCATGTTAGACATGGGTGTAGATCCAGCTGAAGCAGCGGAAAAGGAAAAAGAGGGATTTCCACTAATGGACATCCCTGAATAAAAGGGACCAGAATGGGAAGCGTGTGCTTGGGTGAAACCAGAGCCAAACACAGCAGCACTAGAAGCAATCGAAGATGAAGCAATAATGCCCCCTGGCCGCGACGTAAGCAGAGTCTCGAATGCCTCGCACTTACCAGAGAAGCCGCGTTCTCCGGGGCCGGTGGCCATCGAAAGACAAGAATGATGACGCAAGATCCCGGCCAGTTTCTCCGACTCCTACCGATGTATTGGATCGAAAATCTGATGATCGTGGAGGACGAGGGAGATGGACTCAGAAGAGAGGCCTGTGCACGTATTCAATTTGAAAATCTCTTCCAAGGAACAAAACCGCGAGGGTGAGCGAACGCTCCTTCGAGACCGACACCGCATCCGCCCATGAAACTCTTTCGTACCTTGGGCAATACTCTCTCTCACGCTCGTCAGACTATTGTGGCGTAACCACCGCTAAATCGCTCCTACGCCTTCTCGAAGAAGGCTCGCACTCGTGAGACAACCGCCTTGAGCTCTCCTCGACCGTGAGGCGCTCGACGGCCGATTTTTATAGATTTTACAAATTAGACTCAAAAAATTGAAAAGCTAGGCAATCTAGGAGCAAAGAGCACTCTCTATAATAAAAATCCCTGAGATACAACAAGCAAACAGCCTCCAAGTATTTCCACTTCGGGTGATGAGGACCGGACACCAAAATACAAGCAAGCGAAATATAGGACCTCCCGAAAGCAGTCTAGGATGATTAGGGCCCAGAACAACTAGTGAAGGTATCAGAAACAGTTACGCCGACCTCCAAACGACAGCCTTTGCCGGCTCAAGCACCCAAGCTTCGCAAGGGCACCCCCAGAAGTACTGCTGAAAGTGATGCGATGTCTGCCTCAGGTACCATGGGTATTCCCCCCCGCAGTCACCTGTGTGGAACCTAGGAATGGCAACTATGGACACCAATCCGTATCAGAAGCTGGGCGGAACGGTCTTGAGGTCAGATTCGCCCACCCAGGAGGGGGTATCCCTCTTCTCAACCTTCACTTCCCCTCGCGCTTGACTCTCGGATGAGAGCTTTCCCAGTCCACCTCACCGAGTTGGATTTCGCTCAATTAATCAACTTCTATGTTTGTTTGAGCGGCCTTGGAGAGTTAACTCTCCACTCACCTATTCCAAGGCCCTACAACCTAGCTAGTTGGTGATTGACACTTAGAAAAACTTGCTAGTTGATTTTAGATTAGATCGTTTATTTTAAGGGCTGTTATATTAAGTCACAAGGATATGGAGATGAAACGTATGGTGTTTTTGATGCAAAAGAAATTAATAAAAACTTAACTACATGCAAATGCAGTTCTTTGTCTTTCGATGAAGAGTAATCTCTATACAGGTTCTACGAGACTAAAAATTGTATTTTTTCTTTTCAAAAAGCAAACTCACACTCACAAAAACTAAGAAGCTAACTAAATGATTATATGCACCTAATGCAAATCACTACAAGCATGTAAATCCTAAGATGCAAATCTCTTAAAGCAGAGTGAAATTCCAAAAAAGTCCTTCAGTTTTAACTCATCTTTTGTTGTCCAGAAAGCTAATTCTTGAAATCAAGAACTCTCAAAATAAGGACACCAAAACACTTAACAACAAGAAGAAGAAATCAAATGACAACTCCTCCTCAAAATCAAGCCTAAAACTAAAGCAAGAAACTTCACAAAAGCTTCAAAAGTTGTAGCAAACGAAAATGAAAATGCAACAACAAAAGCAAATAACAAGTCAAAATGTTTTTTAAGCCTTTGAAATGCAAAAACAAAAAGCAAAGCAAATGTTTTTTGAGCTTTTTTGTTTTATAGAGAAAGAGCTCGAAAAGACCAAGCACAACTATCAAAATCCAAACCAAAACGGGACCGAATTTCAAGCACAAACTTCAAGAATGCTCCCAAACCTTATAAAGCTAACTCGTAGCAAGATCAATAAGAGCAACAGAAGACCAAAAACTCAGCCACTCAGTCTAGACAAATAGTGCAAAACTCGTTGCAAACAAAAACTCAAAGAAGCAAGAAAAGCTCTTCAAAAGTTGCAACAAAACCCTAGCCTATGGAACTCAAGAAAACCAATCAAAAACGAAGCAAAAATCGCAATGCGAAGCACAACACAAAGATAGGAGCGAGTCAGTGAGTAGAAGCTCTCTATTCTGATAAAGCAGAACAGCCAAGAATGCTCAGAAAGCGATCTTGGAACTCAATCCAGAAGTGCCAGCACCAGAAACAACACTTTGCCAAAAAGACTAGTTTTCACTAAAACGAAAGAGAGAAAAGACATGAAACCACTTCCTTCACACTCCAGTAAGTACAGAGACACTGTAGAAACAGGCCTCCACAGCCAGAAAGGACCAAAAAGTCAATAAACCCAAAAATTCAAAATCTGCCTAGGTATACGCTACTTCACAGCTATGCAACCAGCGTGCATACGCGTATGTGCTAAGGGAAACTCGCGTATACGCGGGTTCCTTTAGACAAACTTGCGTGTATACGCGACTGTGTGCAGAAAAAAGCGCATATACAAAGGAAAATAATGAAAAAACAAAAAGGACAAGCCTGGAAAAGACACCAGGACTTCAGACTGACTGCAAGAAAGTAAACTGGACTACAAATGAAAGATAAAACTGTCGGCAACCTACCAAACAGCTGAAACAACCCAACAGGAGAATCACAAGAATGTGATCCCCAGCGGAGTCGCCAGTTCTGTTTCGGGGAAATATCACCCTAGAGGTTGGTTGGGATACAACCTCCACAGAGCAGGGGCATGCTACTTAACAGAGACTCACACAACCATGCACGTTCAGAAAAACTAAATAGAGTAGAATGAGAAAGTTACCCGTAGGTCCTACGGTTGAAGCAGATCCCGCAGGGTTCAAACCCCCAGCAACCTTCCTTCCTTCTTAACCTGAAAGACAAGAAGAAACAAACACAAAGGACTGGTTGTACAGCATATATCTACTCTAAATGTTAGTGAGATTCATATAAAACATTAAATAAATCATAATGAATGTTTGTATAACAAATATTCTCATACATATAAGCATACACTAACACGTTTATTTCGGGAACAACATGGTACTTCTGTATTATAAATAACATGTACAAAAGTAACAAGTGGAGAGATCACCTGATCCTTCCACGGCCTTCGAGCAGACCGTCGTCTGGATCCGTCCAGCCCTTGCCTCGCTAAGACTCCTTCCAAACTGGTGCATACGAGATGACATATAGGGAGATGAGCATCTCAAGGAAACAAAGGTTTCCTGTAATGAACTGGGAAAGTGCAGGAGGCACGGGGAATCAGACTTGGATAGGGAATACCAACAGAGTATAATATCAATAAATTCTCTCTCCCTTAGGCCATACACATGAGGGGTTTTTATACTCCCTCCAAGTAGTTTCAACAGTTGGAAACAGTTGGCCACGTGCTGGGGTGGTTGAACTACCTGAGTAACCATCAACCCAGCCCGAAAATAGGGAATAATTATATATTTTTTAATCATTTTAATGACATACGCGGAAAAGTCTAGCTGGACTCGCGTATACACGCGGAAAAGTACGGGCATAGTCGCGTATGGGGATTTTTACACTGTTTTTAAGTGAATTTGTCCAAGTCTGTAGGAATGGGTGCCCATAAAGCCATAAAGCAATCATGAATCATATCAAGGTGAGAAATGATGCTATAACACTGATCCAAGGTCTTCCATGTACATGTGGATACATCTGGTATAGCACTTGGAGTTGTTGTTGCGCAGCCGAGAGAAGGAGACATTGATCACCCCATTGCTTTTTCCAGTAGGAAGTTCTCCAATGCAGAGCGCAACTAATCAACCACAGAAAGGGAAGGATAGGCCATGGTCTATGATCTGAAAAAATATAGACAATATCTACTAGGAGGGCACTTCAAGATGTTCACTGACCATTCTTCTTTGAAATACCTGGTCAATAAGCCTATGTTGGGGGGAGGGGGGCGGGGGGAGATTTATGGATGGCTACTGCTATTTCAGGAATATGATTTTGAAATCATTGTGAAGCTTGGTAGATTGAATGTTGGACCTGATCATCTATCATGCATTGAAAATGGGGAAGAACCAACCAGTTTGGAGGGGTTACTTGATGCGCAACTCTTCGCTATCAAGGTGGTTGATGAGCACTTTGCTGATACTATTCACTTCCTGACCACTAGAAGTGTGCCTGCTGAATATTCGGTGCAATAAAAGGAGTTGGTCTCGCGTGCAGCTGATTTCACCCTGATTGCTAGTCAATTTTTCAATTTGGGAGAGATGAAGTATTTCGAAGGTATGTTTTGGAACATGAGAGGGAGAACATCTTGGCTCAAGCTCATGGAGGGGTGGCAAGAGGCCACTATGCAGGGAAGGCTATGGTGCAGAAGGTGTTGTGTTGGGTTATGGTGGCCCACACTGCACAGTGATGCATATGCATATTGTCAAGCTTGTGATCCATGCCATAGAACAGGGAAGCCCTCGCGCGAAGATGAAATTCCCCTGCAACCACAAATGGCCCTGCAGTCCTTTGATAAATGGGCTATATATTTTTTTGGACCTATCAATCCTCAAGAGAAGAAGACTAGTGTTGATCAGTGGTTGTCATTGATGTCAACCCAAGTAGCACTAGGGGCTACCCCGATCTTGCATGGGAATTTTTACCTACCAAATTACTATATTTTGAGTCAAGGATATTTTTTATGGTTTCTACTTGTCGATATGTTTCCGTTTATATGTGGTTCGCAACATAATTCTTCACGGTTTAAGAGATATTCATGTTTGAAGTTAGTAACCCCAATTAGTGGGCTAAAACCCCATGGGGTTCAAGCATGACACTAATCATTGGTTGTGGTCATTGAAAATTCAATAATTAATAATTTTTAAGCTTCTAAAATCCCTCCCACGTTCACTTGTTGAATACCCTCTCAACCTAAGCATTTATATAAATTGTGATCCTCATATCCTCCTCATGTAGGGATTTCACCACTTGAAACAGGTCATCGTGGAATTTTTGCTATAAATTTTTTTATATGAAGGTTATTAATCTGAAATATTTATCACACGAAGCCGAAATCCTAAGGAATCTCATGTAAAAATTTCAGGTCATGGTTTGCAATATTTTCGGAGATATGACCTATGGAAGTTAGGGTTTTTGCAGGCTCCTAAACTTCATCTAAAAGAGGTGACCTTGGGAAAATTGTCATAACTCTCTTTGAGAATCGGATTGGAATTTTGTAAAAATTGGTGGATAGTGCATGGACTGTAGTTTTCTGTGTATCAATTTCAGAGCCGAAGGAGGAAACAATGACACGTGGCACGTCGTACAAGTTCACTCTACTGAGCTAGTCCATAATTAAAACATTGTGAGAGATTGGGCATAACTTTGTCTTGAATAATCCAAATTGGGTCAAAACTATGCCATTGTAAAGAAGACTCAGAGGGCTACTACAAAGCCGAAAATAGCATATTGGGGATCTAAAATAACATAGATACATCAGATTCAATATGGAGCTCCTAGAAGGCAAGAAAAAATTAAATGATGTGTTGTCAAGGGTTGCAAAGGACCAGAATTTCTAGGGCAGAAAAGCAAAGCAAGGTGTAGAAAAATGATGCAGCAAAGGTAAGCTCCAGGTAAGTACATTATGTATATGCATGTTCATCTCTTAATTTCATTAGGTTCTTTGTATTCTAATTTGTTTTTTTTTTTAGCACTGGCATATGCTCTGCAGGATGAGGTAAGTTTTTTTATTATCATGTCATGAGTATTTCCTTGAAGAATTTTTGTTGGTATTATATATTCATCAAGATAAGATTCAATGCATGATCTAATGTTCTGAAGAGTGAGAAAGGGTAGCATGACAAGAGCAACAATCAAGGTGCAAAACAGCAGTAAGAAGTTCACCACATGAAGTGTTCAAGTGGGCAGCACTGCATATAGTCATTTTAAAGGTATCATTGTACTGAGTCATTGTAAAAGTTGTACAAGTGTCTATCTACCCAAATTTGAAGAGGCAATGTCGGGAGGTCTAGGATCATCATTAGGTGGTTGTGTCATAGTTGGGGATATGGTCTAGTGTGTCTTCTTCTTCTACATCATTCTATATCATTATAAATTGGACCATTTTCCCTAGTACGGGAGTCCATTCTTCTTTTATTCTACTATAGGGTGGTAGGGTGGTGCTAGTTTGGTTCATGAAGTAACCAACAGGTTCAAGCCTGTGAAAACTTCCGGGTAGTAGGGTGGTGTTAGGGTGATTTGTAGCTCATTGGGTGTTGGGGAATCTGTTCAGTGGACTACTGAAGAATCTCGGGCATTGGAGCGTCCATCCAGTGAGGGCTGGAGATGTCATTGATACTAAAGGCCATCCCTGTTAATGGAGACATGTTTGGCAAGACCCCCCTTGTCAAATTCAATGATTATGACCTGGAAAATGAGGAAACGTTCCCCAAGTTGGACCTTGAATACTATCTGGAGCGCGTGCTATATGATGATGTGGTGAAGGTCGAGCCTATGCTGTGGGTGCATGGGCTGAGAAACGCAAGGACCTTCAATTTTCTAGGGATTCCTCACTTCGAGAGGTACCCAATTACCATTGTCTGTGTGCACTAGCTGCTAGCATTAGTGCACGAGGGGTGCCTGTGGATCCAGGGGCGAATTCCAATAGACGACGCGTTGATCCACAAGATCACCAACCTGCCCAACAAAGGGCCCCATACCATGGCTAGTTTTGGGAAGAGTAATGAGCTCAAGGTTGTTGCAAAGGTGAAGAAATACTACCACATTGAATGGGACACTAGGGGGTTCTTGGTGCAGCAGATTGAAGACCCGATTTTGCGCCTAGGAACCTTAGTCCTTTGATGTAAATTGATGCTCAAGTGCAGCCCAAAGACAGTCCCTGCACATGTAATTGCATTGGCAGGCCAATGTGAGAAGAGGGTTAGCTACAACTGGTCCCAATACCTCTGCCAATAGTTTCTAGACAACGTGCACGAGGCCCAAGATGAAGGAAATAAATTATATTACTCTTGGTTGTTGTTGTTAATTGCATTGGTAGCGTCCCCGGATGCGGGTGTTCCAAAGCCGAATTAATGTGATGGGCTGGCGGGCTGCTACTCTCTGCCGCCATCTGCCTCCTGGGTACGACGTGTTAAATGGCATAATGCCCAACGCAAACCACCATTTATCATTCCCCCATTCCAAAGTTGTTCGCCCTGCAAACTCTGGTTCTCGCTCGACTCCGGCTGTTGTGAGACATTCCTCCGCATGCTTGAGCGGGATTCACAGCATGATGGCAGTGACGTTTTCTGATAGGTTTCGCTTGGGAAGGACGGCTTGGGAGCATGCTGTGGTTCGGCGCGCTGTGGGTGACATTCACTCGCAACTTGTTTTTAACCACCTGCTCTCGGCTCCCATTATGTATCATTCTGTTGTCAAAAATTGCAGAGTCTGCAGGGAGGAAAGCGTCGACCAGCGCTTGAAGCGTTTCATGAGAAGAGAGGTTCGTGGTTTGTTCTACGCCTGGTGGAGTGTCGAACAATTGCTGCATTTATTTTCTCTTCAGGGCTACCTTGCGCGGGTTCTCTCTGTGGTTTGGGAGGTTTTCAGGCTTCTGCTTCCTTTCAACATGCCCAGGATTCGTCATCGTATGAGGAGCCGTCGGGGTAGCTCGCGGAGCCACCCTTCCCATGCCCCTGCCAGTCCTTCTCCTGACTCATCATCCTTTGGGGAAGGCTCGAGCCATTATCCCCGCACTCGTTCTGGTCGAGGGAGCTCTCATGGCCATCGTTTGTTTTGGGGTCCTCACGCACAGGCCTCCTGCTTCCTATGCCCCAACCACTGGCACGGCCCGGTTCACTTTCAACAGCAGTCTCAACCGCCCACGCATTACTGCCATACTTTCGGTGGTTTTCCTTGAAGATAGCGTTCCTGGGGATGACTCGCTTCCTACGGCTCCTGCGGCGACTGTTTTTGCTCCGGACACTCAGTTTTCTGCCTTCAATCTCGATGATCGCAATTTCCAGGCTCCGCCTCCGCCTCGCCCTGCAGATCCAGTCGTGGATGAGGAAATGCTTTCCGCCGATCATGTCACCCAAGCAACTCATGACGAACCTGCTTCGGGCAAGCACGCCACCGGCTGGTGCAGAATCGAAGAGGAGCCCCCGAAAGATTAAATGGGTTTGTTGTCTGGTTACTTCAATGTCTCTGTTTCTCAAACCTTCGGGTTTTTTCTGCTTTGGAAGTTTTGCTGTGTTTCTGGCCCTCCTTTGTATCTATGGGGTCAAAGTATGCTTCAGAAAACTATGGTTATGTTCCCCTGCGTGGGCATCGACAGTTTACAACACTGTTTTTTCTGAATTTTCTGCCTCATGGGCAGCTGTTTCTGACTACGGTCTTGATGTAATTTTACCCGCCTGTTAATAGATAATTTTACTTAGAAAAAAAAATTGCATTGGTAGCGTGGGAGACTCCGAAGGTGCAGTCCTCCCAGAGGTGGAGCTTGGCGTATGCGAAGGGGCATGCTACGCCAATCTGTGGGATTTGTTTGACCCAAAAAGAGTGAAGGAAAACAAGATTTTCTGGGTTCTCTTCGAAGCCGCATTGGAAATAGTGATACGTTCACAACACAAACTATCTCCAGCAGCATATGAGAAGTATCGAAGCATTACAGATTTCCAGGTAACCATTCACCACATACAGATCATAGTGTGAAACAACTATGTCTGGTATAATTTTCCCTTTATGGTGACCGAAGCAAAGATCAACGAAGTCATTGTGACCTAGCCAGCAGTGTGGAAGGTTGGGCTCGACTCCACCCAACCTGTCACAGTGTCCACCTCTGGAAAAGAGACAACACCAGGGGACCAAGGAAAAGAAGCAGAGTAGTGCACCAAAAAATATTCATAGATGGGTGCAAAAAAGGACATTGAAAACGATCCCGAGTAGGAACCATAGAAAGACACGGAGAAAGAACCAGAAGGAGAAATTGGTTTGGACCTTGGAGGCCTCAATGGTCTAGATGACACTGGAGCAGAATCTCCAAGAGGAACGAAGTGAGACGTAGAAGCCCCCAAAAGTGCACGCAAAAAGAGGAAAGGCTCTAAAGCTGGAGGAACCAAGGATGTTACACTAATAGAGGAGGACCTTGAAAAAATAGCAGATGCAGTCACATCTACCTCTGAGGATTTATGGATAGCAATGGAAGAGCAGTACAAGGCTGTGGTAGAAGCACTTCAGTCAAGGTTGCAAGTGTTACAATTAAAGACCGACAACATCTAGGCGAGTGTGAATCAAGCGAGGCTGATTCAAGTGAGCCAACCTACATCCATGGTCATCAGCGTAACAGACAGCACGATCTTCCCCTTCCCGAGCACAACAGTCACTCTAGAGCAACTAGAATTGCGTGCGTTGGGGCAGACCTGCCCAGAGGTTGGGATAGACTTGTCCATGCTGCCTAGCGGAAAGTTTCACGCAATACAAACTATCATCACAGGCAAACTGCAATGCAAGGAGGCACGCGTGCATCAACAGCGAAGCGAAGCTAAGTAGAAGGTCACGAAAAAGACTGAAGAATCACTCCAAGCTCAGATAGCATAACAAGAAGTTGTATCTCAGTGCGCATAATTAGAACACCTGATTGAAACACTGTGTGGTGACCTCCCAGAGGTGGCCATCCCTGCATCCGCTACGCCGCAAGTAAAATTTAAGAGGTTGGTCGCAGCACTGAAAGCCTCCCGGTCAGAGGTGCAAACAGTGAAGGCAGAGTTTGAACAAAAAATCGCAGCATTGCAAGCTAAGATGCAACCAAGGACTCCCCCTGAGGTGTGCATGCAGCGAGTGGCCTTGGTTAAGGAAGCTTCAATGAATATTTCCGTCACAGTTGACAAAGGCATCGCGCTGCTCGAAATGACTATGGGATTATGGACATCTGTGCAGATGAATCCACTGGTCAAGGAGATATCACAGTAATTTCACGCTAAGGAGTAGGTGTTTGTTGACCTTCAAGAGGCCCTGTCGACTTTCGTACCTACTCAGCGCATGGCCCGATTATAGACTAGCCAGATCTTGCGCAACGAAGTAGAGGAGCCACGGAGGAAGAAGCATGTCGTCACAGAGCACATGAAACCTTGGGCTGACAAGGCGATGAAGCTGTCGCAGAATCTGGATGTCGTTGTCAAGAATTCAAACCAGACCTATCAAAGCATCAACCTAGCCGCAAAAGGGTTGACATCGCAGAAACTGGTGGACACAATGTAGAGTGCAGCTGATAAGAGCGTGGGTGTCTTGGTACCCTTCATCGCTGCCATCGAGGAGTTGCAGCTCAAGATGAAGAACCCAACACCGTTGTGACTCGGGACGAGTCACAAGATTACATTGGGGGCACGTTGGAGCGGGGTCCCTTAAGACCGCAATTTTGGATAAAAATATAGTATTTTTTTGTAAGTTAAGTCATGCATGCTAAGAAAAGCACATGTCAAGGGGCTTTGGGGTGGGTCAAAGCTCCTCACGAGTTGTAATGGAAAAAAGGGTAGAACTAGGAGTTGAAAACCACAATTTGTGGACCTTAGATGAGCGCAAGCTAAAGATATAAATAGGAGTCTAGATCGAGTCGAGTAGAGAGGTTATAAGTCTAAACTGATTTTTGGCATGATGTTCTTAGCTAAAAAGCAAACTTGTCTAGGTTTAGAAGGCTCCTGCTGGCTATATGCGCGGATACCTTAGTCCTGTTGTGTGTGGACCCTGCTGGTTGTGTGCGCAGGTAGAACAGAAGTATTGTAAGGATGATATGAACTGTGAATGAGTAAAGGAATGTTTTGGGATAAATTTGAGTATCAAATGCATCTATGTTCTGCTTTATGATCTATTTTAGTATGTTATTTCTGTTTACTGAATTATCTGTGTTTGGTTCGGTTGTGTAACTGTCTTCCACCCTACATGACTATTGAATGAATAGATCTATTATTGTCAAACTTGAATGTGATGTATTAAGGGATTGCAAGACCCTTATCCATGAACGTGAAAATTGTAACACCCCTAGTTTCTATGCTTTTTAAGTCAGAAATTTAAACAAAAATCCAAAGGGGATTGGACCCCAATGGAGAATTATTGTGTGGATTTTATTTAAATATTTATTAATGAAAACAAATGAAATATTCATGTGTGCACTATGACCAGATGAGATTGGAGATCATATGTCGTGATCCATGAGGATATGGATAAGGTTAAGGCTTTCTCAAAACATTTCAAAAAGCCTTGAAAGGAAAAATGCTAAATTAGATTAAACAGGAAAAATCTAAATTCCCCAATGAAGAGGAAAGTAATTGGGAAGAGGTGAAAAAGCTGGAAAAGTAGAGAAAGCAGCTTTAAAGTACCTCATTGAGGGAAGCCTAGGAAAAAATAGGAAGAAAGCATCCTAAAAATTCTGGACGCAAAATTTGGAAACTGGCTTAGGGAAAGCATGGCTTAAGTAAGCTGTTTCAGAACAGACTGAGGTTAGTCTGTTGCTGAAGGATCTCAGCTCATGGGTGAATTTTGGAGACAGAAGAATTCTAAGGTTGGGAGGACTGGTCATAGAAGGAATTGGTATGTACACTTAACTAACAAAAAAATTATGTTGCGACAGATTTATTTTATGGATGCTTAAATTTTATTAGGATTGGAAATCATTAAAATTTTATGTTGTAATTATTAAATTCCATACATTTAACAGACCTTATCAGAAGCAATATTTCTTCAAAAATCTGTATGGTTGTAGGAATGAAACTACTGAGAAATATCAACCAGAATCTCTAAACCTGATATTGGTTTAAATCTAGGGATATATGGCTCCCGGAAACATAATATATCACTTTAATCTACTTCTGTGATTCTAAAATTTTATATGCATGAGAGAATAAATGAATATCCAAATTTCTTGAAAGGAATATATATCTTCTATAATAATCTACAAAGAAATTTATACTTGCTATAGAAAGGATAAATATGAGAAAAAATTCATAAGCTATTCAACTATGATTTAATTTAATGCATGTTACCTGAATACTGTATAAAAATTTTAGAAGAGATAAGATTTGAACCAAGAAGATACTCTTTATCTCCTGTCATAGAAAAGAAGTATATCAAGGTGAATAGAAAAACATTATCTCTAAAAGTGGAAAATTTATGTTGCAATCAAATTAAATGTATCAGAGCTAGTAACAAGAATAGGTCTGAATATTTCTGTATTATTTTAACAATACTGAAATATTTACTGGTGCATTTTATACGCTGCAAGGAAAGCATGGTATAGAAAAGTAGTAGAATGATCTACATCTTAAACATACTCATATGTTGAAAATAGTTATTGAACAGAAAAAATTAAAATAGCTTTTAAGATAAATGGGAAAGGAAGCATGAGCTATATACATAGATTTTCCTAGCAACATATATCATATCTATATAAATTGAATAGAAAAAATTCTTTCCTATCTTAAGAATTTAGCATAAATTATTCCAAATACATATCTGGAACGTGTCTGTGATCAAACATAGATATATTTACTCTGTATTACAAGTCGAATATAGCAGATGTAACTGAAACAAATCGAAAATGAAATAATAAACCCTTTCATTTTTATTAGACTACACTACTGTGAGTTGTGTAGAAGGAACTTGTAAATAGATATAAATTTTCAGTACCACTGTGCATATAGGATACAATGAATCTATAGTATATCAGAGGAACTTCTGGAAAACGATTTACAACTTAAAAGAAAATTGACAATCTGGGATGAGATAAATTAAATCTCGAATCCCGTTAATTAAATATGTATAAAAAGTTCCAGAAAGTCCAACATTAAAATATACATCCCGAGTGTGGATCACTGAATTTCACAGTCTCAAGGAAGTGGTATTATGAAACATAGAGAACGAATAAAATAGTATTCGACACAAAATTCTAAAACCTCTGAACCAAATATCGATAATCTATTTCAACTTTAGTCGAATCAAGTAGATTCACCAACCTCTTACAAGAATGAGAATTGAAATCAAGCCACGACCCTCTGGTGAGGTATAAACCGGAAAACTCAAAAGGGAAGTAGTTCAATTTCATGAAACTTTGAAATCGTAAAGTTACCTGCGAAAACTTCAGAGGAAAGTAAGATAGATAGATATTGAGAAGTAAATGAATGGATAAAATAGGAAGGTAGACTTTACAAACTAATAAACAAAAAAAAAATCCTATTACCTTCGGTAAATTTGGATGGGGAATTCTCTGAAAGAAAACCATAAGATTCAATCAGTATTTGAAGAAAATTTTATATATGGATACATGAGCGAAAATTTCTCTCCGAGTTGAAGCTTTATTGGGCAGAGTAACCAGAGTATAGTCTGTCGCCATATTAACACCACGAGGGTATTCTCCAAACGACCTGCAATTCGTTCTTCTTTCCGATTGAGGAAAAAGAGCGAAAGACACGATGGCATGAGTAAAGAATAAGACTGAAAATTTCAGAACCAGGAAATAAATAAATAAAAATCATTTCAAGATCTAAAAACCCAAAGAAATTACGATTATCATTGCAGGAAAAATGTTAAACGAGTTTGCAAAAGCTTTTATCAGAGTACGCACCTTGACCAAGTTGTTCGATTATTGAGTAGTATGGAGAAATTTCAATACGCCGAGAGAAATATGCTGGGAATGCATCCATTAAGCTTGAAAGCATGGGAAAAATTCCAAACCCAGTTCAGCTCTGTGAAGAAGAGCTAGAAATTGAAACGAGAAATGATATTTTCTACTTGAAAATTTAATTTCTTATATGATCATGAAACCCTAACCTATTGGCCGAGATCACGGTACACTTGGCAGTCGATTCCTCCATAAGG
Source organism: Pinus albicaulis (assembly GCA_034641835.2). Taxonomy (NCBI): domain Eukaryota; kingdom Viridiplantae; phylum Streptophyta; class Pinopsida; order Pinales; family Pinaceae; genus Pinus; species Pinus albicaulis. Next base: position 258,324 of record JAXQQM020087702.1, read on the forward strand.
ATCGACCAGAAACCGATGTGTCTCGAAAGATAAACCCATCAGGCCAGCGACGAAACCATAAATGCAATCACCTCGGAAGTTATGAAATAGTACCGTTCAAATCGTTGAAATCTATCGTATCTCATATGGGTAGTTAGAGGCCGAAAGGAAATTAAATAGGAAGTCCTTCATAATTATGGCACTGTGGAATAGTACTGAACGGATATATGAATTTAGATTTAAATATTAGTTATGTCCTTTGTAAATTAATACATTGCAGAATTCAAATCGAATGCATTGACAGTGACGTGAAATCGTTGTGATAATATAACTATGTTGACCTAGTTCAGTCTTGATAAAACAAAAATCTTAATATCACAACTTTGCTAGCTGAGAAATAATAACATTCAAAATTGAATCCTAATAATTATAGTCAGATTACCCAAAGTGTATATATCTATCCTTATAAAGGATGACTTTGGACAAGATAGTCCATTAAGAAATTTCATAGTTACCATCGATATGGGTGCACATAAAGTAAGAGTGGAAAGTTTATAGGTAACATTTCAACAATTTAAAAATATAGATAGGTAAATCAAGGAGTGGGTTTGAGTTATAAAATAAAGTACACAAGGTATACAATTAAAGATATGGTTGATTTGTAACATTCAACCACTTGAGTTGTCATATGATAATTAGAATTTATAATTTAAATTCTTTCCATTATTAGAACAAAAATTTATATTAAAGTATATTGTTCCAGAATGTTGGAATATATGAAAAATTATATAGATGGTTAAGAATAACAAAACAATTATAATTGTGATACCTTAAGAAATGAGGGTAGAAAATAAAATAAAATAAAATTAATATATATATATATATATATATATATATATATATATATATATGAGGAACATTACACAAATTAACCTGCGTAAATCGAACTAGATTTTCTTGGTTAGGGATTATGTTGCAAAGGTCAGTCCACTGTTGTTATCAATCTGAAGACACCCAAATCATTTATTTCTCTCTCAGGGTGTGGAAACCTGGCTCCAGCACCCCTAGATGCTGCTTTGGATGAGACTTTGACCTGCACAAGTAGGTCACTACCGAAAGGGCTAGTAGTAAGAGGTTTTTATTGGTTAACCTTAACTCCAAACCTGAGTCAGGACCCTTCAAGCCAACAGGTTTTATAGTTAAACATATTTCCTAATTTAATTTGGAACTTCTCTTCAAATTTGAAAATATATCCACTCATTAATATAATTAAATAAACATAACGAAGTTAGTCCATGGCACAATGAATTTTCAGAGAATTCCAACATGGCAGAGGTCACTTATTAGAATCCAAAAGTGACTTAAGCTTCTCTTTCATTTGAGATATCGTATGAATTTGGTGACCTACCCATAAATGTAATACCCAACGGAAATATGTTCAAGTGTGTTGTTGTAGACATGCCATTCAACTCAAATGCACAAGCTATTATCCAATGATGAACTCTTTTCTTTGTACCTGTAGCCAATTTCACTAGCAAGATTCTGCATGCACTTCTTTATTCAAACCACACTTATCCACCAAGTTAGTACTAACATAAATATAATTAGATCTAGGGTCAATCAAAATATAAAAAACTTGATCACGAATATTATTATCCATCTCAATGATAGATTCTTGATGATCTTGTAGAAATTTATAAACACAATAATGTATTTCCGGACTCCCTTGATCTAACAATTAAATCCACTATTAAATATAGAATCCTTCTACTCAATTCTTTGCGGAAATTAAATCACCAATTACAAACATATGAAGAAAAATCAATCGCACATAACAAGATGTTTTACTGGGAAAGCTTAAAGCTAAAAACCCCAACTATGATATATTATGTATATCATGTAATCATGAAACAATCTCATACAAAGCTCAACTCATAAAGCTCTTAGTACAATATACAATTGTCTCACACTGTCATACAAAAATTGGTTCACACATGCACCAATTTACTGCCTCCTGACAGCCTACCTCCATTGCGCAATCCCTGTTGAAGAAGATCCCTGAATGAATTCGATCTTGCCTTGCCTTGACTGCACAATCCTCATTGGAAACTCCAATGTGTGTGTAGATGCATTGAATGCATCACTATAGTCACAACTGATAGTCAAACACACAATTTTTCCTATCTCTCCACTGGGTCTCCACTGGATCTGATATGCAAGTAGTTAATTGTTGTATTTCTTCAATTGCAAGTAATACACGCCTTGTGAATGAATTAAATAATTAATTCACTTATCTTTCACTAGTGTATCTTTAGTTACAACTAGCACAACTGAGTTTAACTCACTTAACCGAGTTAAACTAAATAAAAACTCACATAGCTACCCTTCCAACTCTGTTACAACTGTGTCACACTTAGTTACAACGAAGTCCATCATGCATGAGTCACCAACCAACCTTGGAATGCGTAATTCCTTCAGCTAATTGGTTTGCCACATCAGTTGACTGAAATCAAGTGCTTCAAGAGAATAAGTTATTATTTATTGTCTTATTATCATTAAGGGCTAATAATAATCGACATGCATTCTATTTTTAGATATGCGATCTATAAATACACTTTGCCCATGATCAAAAAATAGAAACTCATCTAAAGATAGAATTTTCTCCACCATCTAGAATCAACATCCTGTTAATCTTAGAATATGCTCACCATTCTAAAAATAGACATACACCTAAAAATAGCCTGCAGGCCCCACCAAGTGAAGGTGCTTAATTTTCACTAGGATCATCATCTTGTTGAATCTCAACACTCCCTCTCAACAAAAAAGGGATTATCCTTCACCCCGATCCTCTCTCTGTGGTATTCAATTTGCTCCTGGTGAGCGCCTTCGTCAGAATATCTACATCCTGATCTTCCATAGAAATGTACTGAAACAACATGATCTGTTAAGATTCAACAAGATGATGAGCTTAGTGAAAATCAGTCACCTTTACTAAGTGGGCCCGCAGGCTATTTTTAGGTGTAAGTCTGTTTTTATACATGGTGATCATATTTCAAAAGTTGCAGGATGCCATTTGTGGATGGTTAGTCAAGTTGGAAAAATAGATGAAATTCTATTTTTAGAATATTGGGCGAAGTCTATTTATAGATCATCGATCTAAAAATAGAAGTGTCGATTATTAGTATCTCTTAATAATAATCTGACAATAAACATCAAATTATTCTCTTGGAGCACTTAATTTCAGTATACAGATTTGGAAAATCAGTGGGCTGAAGGAATTACGCAATTCCTAGGGTTTATTGGTGGTTCATGCATGGAGGACTCAGTTAGAACTGAAGTGGAAAAGTTATGACAGAGTTGGAAGAGTAGTTCATGGAGTTGTATTCAGTTTAACTCAGTTAGACTCAGTTGAGCTAGTTGTATCTAGTCTAACTGAATGATACACTAGTGAGAGTGGAGTGAATTAATTAGTTAATTAATTCACAAATAATAACTCATTAATCAACCGAACAAATACAACAGTTAACTACAGTGCATGTTAGTTCCAGTGGAGACCCAGTGGAGAGGTAGGTGAAAGGGAAAAATGGACTATCCATTGTCACTATAGTGATGCATTGATTGCACCACACACACATTGGATTTGCCAATGAGGATTGCACAGTGTAAGCAAGGTAGATTCGAATTCATTCAGGGGTCTTCTTCAGCAGGGATTGCGCAGTGGAGGCAGGCTATCAGGTGGCAAGAAATCAATGCATGGATTTGCAGATTTCTTCTTATTAGTGTGTGACGATTGATTGTACTGAGAGCTTGATGTACTAAGCTTTGTATGAGATTGTTACATGATCTCCATGATATACATAATATGATAGTTGGGGTTTTTTAGCTTCAGGCTTTCCCGTTAAACAACTGTGTTATGTGCGATTGTTTTTATTGCTTCATGTGTTTGCAATTGAGTTTTAAATTTCCGCAAAAGATTAACAGTGGAAGGATTATGTATTTAGCAAGAAGATAAATATTGTTAGATCAGGAGAATCTGGATATATACATGCATCTTGTATATAATTTATACATGGTATCGAAGTAGTGTTAATTCTTGAAGATTGCAATTGTGAAGAATTGTTGAGCTTGTGCTGGTGGACAATTCGAATTTGCTGCATAAAATTCTTGGTGCAACAGTTGAGTATACATTGAAATGTCTTTCAATGGGTTGAGATTGGAGTGTGCCCTTGATGGCAGCTCAAATTACATATCCTAGAAGGATAGGATGGAGGCGGTGCTAGAAGATAATGGACTGAAGGTGTTCATCGATAGCGATGTTCCTAAGCCGGGATCTAGCGATGATGCGTTACTTGGTGCATGGAAAAAGAAGGTAACAAAGACAAGAAGAATTCTATTGGAAAGTGTGAAGGATCATATTGTGTCCAACCTTCATGAGAAAGACACTCCATAATTTGCAATGTGGAAGGCTTTGACAAATTTTTTCCAAAGCAACAACAACCAGAGGAAGTTGGCATTGAAATATAAGCTCCGAAAAAATAAAAATGGAGAAGGGAAACAGTATTCCAAAATACCTCAAAAATTTTGTCCACTGTGGGTATGAACTGGGAAGTGTGGGGATTACTGTTGATGATGATGACTTGGTGAGCTTGGCTCTCCTTGGGCTTCCGAAGAGTTGGCATATCTACGAAGATTCTGTCAAAGGACGAGAAAAATTGTCGGGATGGGAGCGACTTTGGTCGGATCTTGTGCAGGAGGAGATAAGGAGAAGTACTAGGGATGGCTCTTCATCGAAGAATGAAGATGAAGAGAATTATGCGTTGGCTGCCAAAGCAAGGAAATGGAAGGGGAAGAAATCCCATCCAAAATCCGAAGCTAAAGGTAAGAAGCAGGATTTGTCCAAAGTGAAGTGTTTTCACTGTCACGAACATGGGCATTTCGCCACTAACTGTCCACAAAAGAAGAAGAACAAGAAGGCTATTGGAGTTGCAGCGGGTGAGGCCTTAGCTTCGCAATTTGAACTTGATTTCTCTTTGATCGCATGATTTGTTTCAAGCTCAATGGGATCGGTGTGGTGTCTTGATAGTGGTGAATTTTTCCATATGACGGGAGACAAGGAGTTGTTTAGTGACTTGGAGGAGAAGGACCTCCAAATGCATATAGAGATGGACGACGATGGTCGATACAGTGCGACAGTTAATGGGACCATTACCTTTGAGAGGGATTCAGGTAATCCATTTCTGTTGAAAGATGTTATGCATGTTCCATGTCTAAAGAAGAACTTGGTCTCAGTCGCAATGTTGGAAGACAGAGGTTATGACATTGTTTTCAGCGAGGGAAAAGCTTTCCTGCGACATAAAACAATGGGTCAAACCAAGAGGATAGGGATTCGAGTTAAGAATCTCTACAAGCTGGAGGTAGATGGCTACGCTGCAATGATGGGCAAAGCAGAAGAAGTGGTGAACCGGGATGAGGGAAAATTATGGCACAGGACATTGGGCCATCTTCACCATGGCGCTTTGAAGATTTTGCGGCATATTTCTACTAGACTTCCCAAGGGTACTCTTGCACAGTCAGATCAGTGCAAAGGATGTACTATGGGTAAGTTTGTGAAGACCACCTTTCATGAGAAGGAGAATTGTGCTTCATTGATCCTTGAGAGAATTCATAGAGACGTGTGTGGACGTTTCTCGGTTGCTTCAACAGAAAAACACAGATATTATGTTATATTTGTTGATGATTATTCTCGTAGATGATGGATATTCTTCATGCACAAGAAGAGAGAAACATTCTCAAAGTTCTATGAGTTTAAAGCATTGGTGGAGAAGGAGTCAGGGAAGCAAGTGAAAGCTCTACGGAGCAATAATGGTGGTGAATACATCTTGGGTTAATTCAAAGACTTCTGTAGCAAAGAAGGAATTTGAAGAAAACTCATAACGCCTTATAACCCACAGCAGAATGGGGTCGCAGAGAGGAAGAAAAAAATGATCATGGGTGCTGCACAAGTGATGCTCCATGACCAGGGCCTACCGATGCACTTGTGGGCGAAAGCATGCAACACTGTGGTTTATGTGAAAAACCGTTGTCCTCATAAAGTACTTAGCACGAGTACACCTGAAGAAGCTTTTACTGGTAAAAAGCCTGATATTTCTCATTTGAAGATTTTTGTCTCATTTGTTTACATTCATGTGACAAAGGACGCCAGGAAGAATCTGGAGCTGACTGCAGAAGTTGGGATATTTGTGGGGTACACATAAACACCCCATAATTATCATGTGTATTTTCCAGATAGTCGGATGACTGTGGTGTGACATGATATAAAATTCAATGAGGTGAAAGCCATGAAGTTGTCGCTTGAGAGGGAGCTACACTTGCATGCATAGGAGGAACTTATTGTTCCCAAAGATGAGCCTCTAGATGTGGATCCGCCACAGGAGGAGATTCATGGAGTGGAGGAGTCCACTCATGCAGAACAAAACATCAGACAAGGCAGAAAGCGTACCACAGAATTTGAGATACTGAAGCTTGATGCAGCACAAAATGTAGGAGTCACTACATCACAGTGCAGATAGAGACAGTCACCTAACCATTTTACTATATACATGGCTCTTATGAGAAAGTGAATCGTGACAAAGCCATATTCTTTTGTAGAATCAGTGCAGGAGCCCACATGGGTAGATACCATGGTGGAGGAGTATGACTCCATTGTCAGAAACAATGCCTGGGAGATTGCTCCAAGGTCGGTGGGTAAATTAGTTGTAGATTCGAAATGGATCTACAAGGTAAAGCAAGCTGTTGATGGGAGTGTCGACAAGTATAAGACAAGATTTTTTGTCTGAGGCTTCTCACAGATCGAGGGGATTGATTATGAAGAAACCTTTGCACTTGTCGCATGGTATTCTTCCATAAGGATCATCCTTGCTCTCTGTTGTGACCAGCAACAACCCCCCTTTTTATTTAATATTAGTAATAATACTAAATAAATGGGGACCCTTAGTTAAAAAATCTCAAAAATCAATCATTATTTGTTTCCCTTTTCAAATAAAACTTTCTATCATAACTTAGGGAAATTCCTTAGAAAATCCTTAAAAAACACTTAAGTTTATGATAAATTACAATAAAATCTTTCTTTGAGCGGAATAGCGCATCCATCGCAAATGGTAGATATCTTTTGTAAAAACTGAATCTTTTAAACTGCGATTCTGCGATAATGCGATCCAAAAAAGCCTATACAATAAAATATTGGTCGCAGATTGCATAGCGCAGAAAAAAGAAATGTTAAACGAATACTTTTGCGCTATTTTACAATTTGCGCTTTTGCGCTATTTGCGATTTGCGCTTTTGCGCTATTTGCAATTTTGCGATGGTTACGCTTTGTGGAAAATGCGATATTGCGATATTGCGATATTGCATAATCGCAGATCGCAATATCGCAAATTCTTAAAAGCTCGTTGTCCAATAAAAATATTTTCATATATCAATATCCGTTATGTGCTTTAAATGATTGAATTAATGAATGGATTGTCAATTATCAATAAAAGGGATTTTGTTTTGATTGAAAGGTTGTTTCCATTAGAATAATATATTTCATCCGCCGTTTGCATTTAAAACTATCTCATCACCCTTTTCACGTCATTACTCTCACTTAACTTGTAAAACCGCAGGCGCGAAGGAGCAGAAGACTATACAAAGCGTTTACAGAGCATGATGGGTAAGAAAGAGAAGATTTCATACTCTAAAAACAAAGAAATGGCTTCACTGTATGCGGATACTGCTTGCAATAAGGATGCCGGTATCACCACCTGGGAAGGAATGTATAATTTACTCGAAGAGGAAAATCCCAGGGTGATGCAAGTTGCGGCTACTGCAGGCTCAAGTAATTCATCTGAGGCAACCCTTAAAGAACTGGCTTGTTCATTTCTGCATAGGATAGCGACAAGACCAAGAATTCTTCCGTATACGGACATGGTGAAATGGGTGCTGGACAGCACCGATATTTCAGACAGGCAATTTAGAACTCTAGATCAAGAGCTCATCGGTTCGTTCACTACGGAAGATTTGAGGCTGATGTATCATTTGCCAGAACCTCAGGCAACTTATAATAAACAATTTATGGAGGATTTTGCCAAAGAACATGCGAATTTGGCGAAATGCACGAACGAATGGACCAAGAGAGATGAATCATTGAAGAAAAACAAACACGGTATGTACAGTACTGGTTCACTTACCTCTCCATATTGTTTTTCTGCTGCTATGTTATGCAGGGTTTTTGGAAAGCCTGACATAAACATGATCTTGCCTGAATGGCTCCCTTTGTTGAATGCTGCTGTTAATTCTACAATTGTAGACTGGGCCAAAATCTTGTCTGATAATTTGGCCACTGCTATTTTCCATTACCGGTCTAAACGAAGTGTTTCTCAGAGGATTTATCCTCCTTTTTATCTATCCGCTTATGTTATGGACGCTATCTGCTTTGTTTCTAGATTCCCTTTGATGGGTTGGCAATGGACGATTCAAGATCCTTTGCCTATTCATGTGTATCACAAGGAATTATAGGAATCCAAGTTTATTCCTCATTTTTACAAGATTTGCCACGACATAATGTTGCCTCTACACAAAACATTGTATAATAAAGATGCTCCAAGGTTTTCCCCGGAAGCAGAAGTCGACATTCTCCCCGTTGCACGATGGTTTGGGGAAGAATGGTTTACCTATGTAAGGGTTTTTGGAAGCTCTGCTTCACCTCATGTTTTACCCTTATATGTTTCTGATAAGCTTATAGCTTGGGAAATTGCATACCAAACCTGTGGTCAAGGAGGTTTGACAAAGGATTTAAAAGATAAGAAAAAATTTGTTTGGCCACAATTTCCCGTAGCTTGTGGAACATTTTCATTATTTGATATTGGACATGCATTCAAGGAAGTAAGCAATATTACATGCTTACAATTGTTTAAATTTGCAAAAAGGTTATTCGACCCTAATGAAGTTGTTAAAAACTTCACCACTGCAATCAAAGTAAGGATATTTTCCGGAGAAGAGGACCCTTTCGATGATATATTCCTAGGAAAATCCACACTGAAAGAAATTCTACATTCAGCACAGATGCAGTTATCTCCAGAACAATTTCAAGAATTTAAGGTTTACAGAGAAAGAAGACTGACCACCATCCCTTTGGAAAATTTGCGTGTGGAACCCGCAAGGGAACCCACTCCTAGTGTTAGTATAAGTGGCAGAAAAGAGACTTCTAAACGTTCCAATAAGTCTAATGAAGAGCAAGATAAAAATAAAGAATTAGTGAAAGATACTGCTCAATCGAAAGATCTTTCACAACAGCAAATTTTGACTTCTCAGCAGACAAATCCTCCTCCTACCAATGTACAGCAACAGTCAGTCACAATTGAATTAGACAAAGAATGGGAAAGATTTAATCAATTGCTTAATGTGGAAGGACAGAATGTACAGACCCCTGTACAGACAGCAAAAGTTTTGAGCACAGGAATAAGTAGCACAGTCACAAGAACTGAACACATACCTATCACTCCCTCATCTGAAATTGTACTTAATGTAGAGGATATTCCTCCTCTAGATGTATTCTACAGCCCGAAGTACAAAGCAGTAGTGAAGAAACAAAGGAAAAAGAGAAAACTAGAAGGTGCAATTGCTACTGAAGCAGAACAATTAGATGTCTTGTGGAAGGATCCTACCACAGAGCCTACTGACAATCTTGCTAAGTTATCTCAAATTACAGGGGCTTATGCTTCTGCCACTATTGACAAAGCATTTGAGATACAGCTCTTATTAAATGAAAAAGAAGAACAGATAAAAGTTCTGCAACAGCAATTGCAACAGGTACAGGCCAATAATGAAGCACAGATGAAACTTGAAAAGTTACAGCAACAACTTCAAGAAATGCAAATTGGACATCAAAAAAGTTTGGCTGATAAAGAAAAACAAATACAGATTATCCAAGATCAGCACAAAGATGATCCTAAGCTTCCAGAGTTTATTTCAGAAACTATTTCTTTAAACAATCAACTACTGCAACAAGAAGAAGTATGATGCAAAAAAATCTTGCAATGGAATTCTTTCTGTCAAGAAAGTGATAAGATCACTAATCATGTCGTAGATTTATGAAATGATTACGATCTAATTAATGAAAAAGTCACTGATTATTTGGTATGGCAAAAAACAGAAGAAGGAAGAAAAGCTGGTGCACCAATTATTAATGAAAACCATAAAGAAATCCTTTTCAATGACTGGGATGCACAAATCAGAAGAGCAAAGAAAGCAGCAGAGGAGTCGGCTACAGCAGCAAATAGTCTTACTGACTGTGTAAATGAGAATTTACACAAAGAAAATTTGATTTCAGAAACTATTCCGGGATATCTTCCACGGGCGCATCAATTGCAAAAAGAATGGAGACAAAAGGCAGAAGAAAAAGCAAAATCAATCCAAGGATTGACAAGGTTAAACTGGGATTCTTACTGGACATACCTAGTGAAACCACATAGTCAACACAGTGCGCTTAATTGCATCATTAATTCTGCTGAGAAGATTGCACCTACACTTGTCGATTCTGTCTTTTCAGGACAGTTGAAATCTGAAGTCGGCCAACCACCTCTCCTCAAAACAATGCTGGAGGCTTGCAAGTTTAAAGATCAAGTTCATAAGTAGTGACTAAATAGTCTTTATTTTTAGATTTAGTTTTAATTTTACTGTATTTTTGCCTAGGAAAAGGACGGTCATTTAAACCGAATCCTTAATTTTTGTAATAAACTATTTTTAGATTTAGCTAAGTAGTATTTAAATCCTTCTCATGCATTTAGAGAAGGGTCCTGGATTATTATATTTTTGGACTTGGAGATTACATTTCTGTACTCCACTGACTTTTATATTTTATAAAGGATCACATCTGGTGATTTTATGTAGAATTATCTTTTAAGTGTTGCATTTTTGTACCTTGGATTTGATTTCGTATCAGAATCACTGGATTAGAGTATCAGATTTCATTTGAAAGCTTTCAAGATGAATAAGGTATTTCTATCTGTTCACTATTGATTTCTTGTCTTATGATATTCGCTTTAAAGTTTGCTATCATTTATATATATTTGGTTTTCACAACGTTTCTTTATATATCATTTCTGAGTATAATTGAAATGTTATTTTTTCATAAGTATATATAGATGATATACAATGATGAATGCAATATGCTAATATAACTCTGTTTAATTTCTTAAACAGAGTTATCTTTATTTGTTACTGCACAATTTCAATTAAACTTTAATACATTTTTATGGTTATTGTTAAATTGGAATAATTTTAAGTTGTATTCACATATGATTGCCCGGGTTAGTTTTAGAATTTATTTATCAGTATTTAGTTTAAATTAGATAGTTTTATTTCAGTCAATTTAGTCCCATTTTCACTCATCCAAATCAACCCATCACCAACCCATTAGTTATAAGGAAACTGGTCCTTTCAATCCAGTCGGAGCCACCATACCAAACGGATAAGGAGTTGTTCTAAGGTCCCGACCGGGTGGTTTTCCCCAATGTTTGAAGCAAATATTTTCTAGGCTTCAACACTCTCTCAACGCAGATGGGTTGGGACATTCATCAAATGGATGTGAAGAATGTGTTCCTTAATTGGATCATTGATGAAGAGGTGTAAGTTGAGAAACTTGAAGGATTTGAGATCTTCAGCAGCGAGTCGCATGTGTGCAGGCTCAAAAGAGCGATGTATGGGTTGAAGCAAGCACCTCATGCTTGGTACACACGGAGCGATAGCTATTTCACTGGACTTGGCTTCACCAAGAGTGAGGCGGATGCAAACCTGTACCAAATTGTGGTGGAGGGTAAGCTTTTAATCATTGTTCTTTATGTTGATGATTTAATACTAACAGGTGATGAGCAGTTGATACACTCTATTGGGGTTCCCATGTTTTGGTAAGGTTGGTAATACCAAAAGATGAGACAACATCAGAGCCACTTTCAGACCTCAGGATCTAGCCCTCCTGGGTCCAGAGAGGGATCTCTCTATGTGATCAAAGGTTTATGTCTTTGAAGCTCAATGTTAAGATTTTAGGCTAGTTATAAGGCTCGGGGTTTGTTTGTTTTGACTGTTTGATTTGGTTGTTGGTTATCAGGAAAGAAGGGTTCAATGTAAGACCAAGATGAGCAAAGAGGAAAAAGGGCAGGGGTGAAGTATTCCAGGAAATATTCAGAACCATTTGGCAATGGAATCAGGAAAGGATTTGCTTACTACTCAATAGGCAAGCTTTCAATTGGGCTAGTCATCTGAAATATAGGATCTTCAAGATGATTATGTGTTTTGGAAAAGTGGAAGGAGAGGAGATAACACAGTTTTAGGGCACAAAGTTACAGATCAGCAGGTCGCACAAGGATCCTAGTGGACAGGGCTAACTCTAATCCCCAGTGTTCCCAAATTTTCCAACTAAATCTATAACAAGAAACATCTAAGAACTGAATTAATTTAATTCATACATCAGAGAGCAGGAAATAACATCCACTACACTGGTTAAACCAACTGAAATCATTTCTTAGATAATACATTTAGAAGAGAAACATAAATGGCAAGGAGAGCATAAACATAGAGTACCTAACAAGGGTAAATCCTATGCCAATATTCTAATGCAAGCCAGTAGAAACGAAATGAAATGAATGTAAACACAAAGATAGGAAAACATCACCGCTGCTTCAGATCAGGATCCAAAGAAATGTGCTTGTCATATTAGATAGCAATACCAATCAAGTACAACATTTCCAATAACCGAATACTCAGTCTGAAACATCTCCTTCAACCTACCTTACAATCTTTACACAGAGACTGTGTCTCAAAAGAAACTACTTGTCATTCTCTGATAACTGATCAACAACCTTTACAGTGAGTTTCTCCCTGAATTTATAGCTCCGGAGGAGCAGAGGAGGTAGGTGAAAAACTAAATGCAGTATTAAACTTCTGAAAAGAAAGAGGGCCGCAGCCTATTCTGTATAAATCCTGTGCATTAATCTCTAGTGTTCTTTGGGTGAACGAATGACCTTCTTCAGACTACAGGTAACTCTAATATGATTTTGAAGTACTCTAACTACAACACGGTGTGGTGCTATTGGTGAATAAACAAAATATGAATGAATAATAAAGAAGTCTTCCATACTGATGAAATAAATGCTCTGATAGTACTCGGGCTGTTTCAGGGTAGGAAATCTTTCCAGAACACGGCATAGATTGAACACTGCATGGGCATTCTGTCCTTTATGGAGGAAAAACATTCTGCTGCTATATAAACCCCTGATGTGCATCGATTTCTGCGTGTTGTACCTTTTGCATGATCTATGAGATCGTTGATCTGGTGCTTTGCCTCTAAACTGTTGTATTAAAGCTCAAAACCTTCAATTCTGAATGTTGAAATCCTTGATCATAAGCTGGTCTTTCTCCACGGCTTCATAAATGTCTTGATCTGCAAAAATCTGGGCTTTAATGGCGCCGGATAGATTTCTTGCGAAGATTAAACTGTCCCTGGGTAATATTTATGACGCCGCAACCATTTCCGGGCATTTCTATTGTAGTACCAGCTTCCAGATTTAATTCTGTCTGCGCAGCATGCTGTTTAAGTGGTACATGAGAACCATGGTGTTTCTTCGCCTTTGATAGCCCTGCAAAAACACGAAACCAGTTATGAAATCCATGGATGGGGGTGGATGATGTGGATGACAGTGGGACTGCGGAGAACTGGCGGAAAATGCCATGGAATGGTGGAGAACAGAGACGGCGCAGGTTGGTGGAATGCGGAGGAGATTTAAATGAAAACCTTAATAAACCCGACCTATGAACAAATATATGAAACAGGAGGACGAATGTACGGCGAGACACGTGGAGGTGACGTGGCGGGACCGAGTGGCGACGAGAGAGTCAAAAGCGAGAAGACGATTCTAGACCGTCGGATCTGAGAGGAAATCGACGGTGGGAAACACGGCAGAGGGCAGTGAACGGGGGCCAGGGGTACAGTGATCGTGGATTAAAACCCGCGCGACTTCGTCGAGCGATGACCGTTGCATGGGCAAAGGCAGATCTGACGGCTCATATGAATATCGCTGTGCATCCTGGACCGAAAGATAACGTGCGATGGGAGGGCGGTTTTGCCGCCGTACAGAAGACAGGTGTCGAGCGCTGTATGGAATCGCTGGGCAATGGGAAAATACCGCCCGACCCCCATTAGTGGTGCGATGAAAACCGGGTTGTTTTATGGCATGGCGCGCGGCAGGGACCACAGTGGTGAACACACTCTGAACCGTTGATCTGGCGGTGAATGGACGGCGATGGCGCGATCGATGGTTTGAACGGGTGAATCACGAGCGCCGAGGGTTTAAACGATCGTCATTCGATCTATATGGATCAACGGTTGAGAAAGCGCCCGATAAACCTATGGGACAAGCGCCTTTCAGGCCAACGTTTGGTCATAGCGTTGGGTTCTATGGGAGGAAAGGTGCGGGGACTAGGCCGAAAGGGGCTAAGGCCCATTATATGGTCCGAAAGTGGGTTTTAACCTTTTTTAATGCATTTTGAGGCCTGAGAAGGGTAACGATAGAGAGATAGAGGGGAATTTTGAGGAAACAAAGGGCAAGGGTGGGACTTGATGGAGATTTTGGAGGGATTTAGGAGGTTGATGGGGATATTAGGGGGAACAAAGGGGATTTAGGAGAAGGGGAAAAAATGATAGAATGGGGGAAAAATTCAGGGATACAAGGGGCGAAATAAAGCCTTTAGGAGCCTGATTTGTGGTCAGCAAGGCATATTGATTCAGAACAGCAGAAGGAAACAGTCACTAGGCAGGGAACTTGAAAAGGCTGCAAGGATGATGTGTTTACAAAGGAAAGGCATTCCTTGCAGGCTTATGAAAACAATTAGCCCCTTGCTTGCTTGTCAAGAACTTTATAAGGGGCTAACACACTCATGCAAGGCAGATCTTGCAAAGGAGTTTGAGATGAAGGATTTGGGCCTGCTTCATTATTTCCTTGGATTGGAAATATGGCAGCGGGAAGGTGAACTATTTGTGTCTCAAGGCAAGTATGCCTGGAAGATATTGGAGAAGTTTCACATGCAAGGCTGCAAGCCTATCGACACTCCTCTTCTAGGAAATTGGAGGAAAGAGGATGCTACATTGGCAGAGGTAGTGGATGCCACTGTTTATTGATGGTTGGTGGGTTTTCTCATGTATTTAGTTAATACAAGACCAGACATATGCTATGCGGTGAACCAGCTTTCGCAAGCGATGGTTAAGCCTACCAAGCTCTTTTGGAAGGCAGGCAAGCATGTCCTGAGGTATCTCAGGGGCACATCTGAGTATGGATTATGGTACAAACAGATGGATGAGGTGAAGTTTCATGGCTTCACGGATGCAAATTGAGAAGGCAGCCCAATAGATAGAAAGAGCACATCAGGAGGGGTTTTCAGTATCGGATCTACAGCAGTTTCTTGGTACAAGAGGAAAAAAATATCTGTGGCACTCAGTTTAGCGGAAGCAGAATACATGGCCGCAAGTCAAGCTGCATGTGAGGCTATCTGGATGAGGAAGATCCTGGTCTGTTTGTTTGGTTCACATTTAGATCCTAAAATGATACATTGTGATAATCAGAGTTGCATTAAACTCTCGATTAATATTGTGTTTCATGATAGATCTAAACATATTAATATCTGGTATCATCATATCATAGATTGTGTGCAACGGAAGATCATGTTGCTTGAGTACATTCCTACGGAAGATCAGGATGCAGATATTCTGACGAAGGCGCTCGACAGGAGAAAATTCGGATACCATAGAGACAGGATCAGGGTGAAGGATAATATCTTGTTGAGAGGGAGTGTTGAGATTCAACAAGATGATGAGCTTAGTGAAAATCAGTCACCTTCACTAAGTGGGCCCGCAGGCTATTTTTAGGTGTAACTCTATTTTTAGACTATTTCTGTTTTTAGACATGGTGATCATATTTCAGAAGTTGCAGGATGTTATTTGTGGAAGGTTGGTCAAGTTGGAAAAATAGATGAAATTCTATTTTTAGAATATTGGGCGAAGTCTTTTATAGATCATCGATCTAAAAATAGAAGTGTCGATTATTATTAGCTCTTAATAATAATCTGACAATAAACATCAACTTATTCTCTTGGAGCACTTAATTTCAGTATACAGATTTGCCAAATCAGTGGGCTAAAGGAATTACACAATTCCTAGGGTTTACTGGTGGTTGATGCATGGAGGGCTCAGTTAGAACTGAAGTGGCAAAGTTATGACAGAGTTGGAAGAGTAGTTCATGGAGTTGTTATTCAGTTTAACTCAGTTAATGGAGTTAAACTCAGTTGAGCTAGTTGTATCTAGTCTAACTAAATGATACACTATTGAGAGTGGAGTGAATTAATTAGTTAATCAATTCACAAATAATAACTTATTAATCAACTGAACAGATACAACAGTTAACTACAGTGCATGTCAGTTCCAGTGGAGACCTAGTGGAGAGATAGGTGAAAGGGCAAGATGGACTATTTGTTGTTACTATAGTGATGCATTGATTGCACCACACACACATTGGATTTGCCAATGAGGATTGCGCAGTGCAAGCAAGGCAGATTCGAATTCCTTCAGGGTTCTTCTTCAGCAGGGATTGCGCAGTGGAGGCAGGTTATCAGGTGGCAAGAAATCAGTGCATGGATTTGCATATTTCTTCTTGTTAGTGTGTGACGATTGATTGTACTGAGATATTGATGTACTAATTTTTGTATGAGATTGTTACATGATCTCCATGATACATAATATATGATAGTTGGGGTTTTTAGCTTCAGGATTTCCTGTTAAACAACTGTATTATGTGTGATTTTTTTTATTGCTTCATGTGTTTGCAATTGAATTTTAATTTTCTGCAAAATATTAACAATGGAAGGATTTTGTAAGAAGATAAATATTGTTAAATCAGGAGAATATAGATATATACATGCATCTTCTATATAATTTCTACATGATCTTTTGCTGCACACAATCTCTGATATGATGATACCGGATATTTATATGCTTAGATCTATCATGAAACCCAGGATTAATCGAGATTTTAGTGCAACTCTGATTATCACAATGAATCAATGTAGGATCTAAATGATAACTGAACAAACTGACCAGGATCTTCCTCATCCAGATAGCCTCACATGCAGTTTGACTTGCTGCCATGTATCCCACTTCTGCTGAATTGAGTGCCACATATCTCTGTTTCCTCCTGTACCAAGAAACAACTATAGATCTGATACTAAAAAACCCTCCTGATATGCTCTTTTTGTCCATTGGGTTTCCTGCCTAATCTGCATGCGTGAAGCCATGTAACTTCACCTAATCCGTCTGTCCGTACCATAAGCCATACTCAGATGTGCCCCTGAGATATCTTAGGACATGCTTGCGCACCTTGCAAAAGAGCTTCGTAGGTTTAACCATCACTTGACTAAGCTGGTTCACCGCATAACATATGTCTGATCTTGTATTAAATAAATACATGAGCGAACCCACCAACTGTCGATAGACAGTAGCATCCACTACCTTTGTCAATGTAGCATCCTCTTTCCTCCAGTTTCCTGGAAGAGGAGTATCCATGGGTTTGCAGTCCTCCATGTGAAACTTACCGAGTATCTCGCTTAAATACTTTCCATGAGACACAAACAGTTCACCTTCTTGCTACCATATTTCCAATCCAAGGAAATAATGAAGGAGGCCCATATCCTTCATCTCGAACTCCTTTGCAAGATCCTCCTTGCATGAGTGTATCAGCTGCTCATCACCATTCAGTATTAAATCATCAACATTAAGAACAATGATTAAAATATTACGCTCCACCATAATCTGGTATAGGTTTGCATCTGCCTCACTCGTGGTCAAGCTAAGTCCAGTGAAATAGATGTCGATCAAAGTGTACCAAGCACGAGGTGCTTGCTTCAGCCCATACAACGCTCTTTTGAGTCTACACACATGCAACTCCCTGCTGAAGATCTCAAATCCTTCAGGCTGCTCAATCTACACTTCTTCCTCAATGATCCCATTAAGGAACGCAATCTTCACATCCATTTGATGAATGTGCCAACCCATCTATGTTGAGAGAGCAAGGATGGTCCTTCTGGAAGAATATTGTGTGACAGGTGCAAAGGTTTCTTCATGACCAATCCCCTCGATCTATGAGAAGCCCCAGGCAAAAAATCTTGCCTTATACTTCTCAACACTCCCATCAGCAGCTTGCTTTACCTTGTAGATCCATATTGAACCTACCACTGATTTATCAACAGGCCTTGGAACAATTTCAAAAGCATTTTTTCTGACAATGGAGTCATACGCCTCCACCATTACATCTACCCATGTAGGCTCCTGCACTGCTTCCTAAAAATAAGATGGCTCTGTCACAATACATTTTCTCATGAGAGTCATGTATCTAGTGAATCGATCAGGAGACTGTCTTTTTTTGCGCTGTGAAGTAGGGGCTCCTACATTATGTGCAGCATCAAGCTTCAGCCTCTCAACTTTTGTGGTACGCCTTCTGCCAGTTTTGATGTTTGGCTCTACGTGAGGGGACTCCTCCACTCCATGATCCTCCTCCTGTGGTTGATCCACATCTTGAAGCTCATATTTGGGAACAAGCAGTTCATCCTCTGCATGCAAGTGTAGCTCCCTCTCAAGCAACAACTTCATGGCTTTCTCCTCATTGAATTTTATATCCCGTTGCACCACATTCATTCGATTGTTTGGAAAATACACACAATAATTATGGGGTGTTTCTGTGTAACCCACAAATATCCCAACCTCTGCAATCAGCTCCAACTTCTTTCTGGCGTTCTTTATCACATGAACATAAACAGATGAGCCAAAAATCTTAAAGTGAGAAACATATGGTTTCTTACCAGTAAAACTTCTTCAATTGTACTCATGCCAAGTACTCTATGAGGACAACGGTTTTGCACATAAACCGCAGTGTTGCATGATTCTGCCCACAAGTGCATTGCTAGGCCCTGATCATGCAGCATAGCTTGTGCAGCACCCACGATCGTTCTGTTATTCCTCTCCACGACCCCATTCTGTTGTGGGTTATGAGGCGCTATGAGTTCTCTTTGAATTCCTTACATAGGTATTTGAATTCGTTCGAGATATATTCACCACCATTATAGCTCCACAAAGCCTTCACTTGCTTCCCTGACACCTTCTCCACCAATGCTTTAAAATCAAAGAACTTTGAGAATATTTGATCCTTCTTCTGCATGAAGAATATCTAACATCTACGAGAATAGTCATCAACAAAAATAACATAATACCTGCGTTTTGTTGTTGAAGCAACCAAGAATGGCCCACACACATCTTTGTGAACTCTCTCCAGGATCACCAAAGCACGGTTATCCTTTTCATGAAAGGTGGTCTTCACAAACTTATCCATAGTACATCCCTTGCACTGATCTATCTATGCAAGTGTACCGTTGGGAAGTCCAGTAGAAATTTGCTGCAAAACCTTCAGGGTGCCATGGTGAAGATGGCCCGATCGCCTATGCCATAATTCGCCCTCATCCCGACTCACCACTTCTTCTTCTTTACCCACCATTGCAGCGCAGCCATCTAGCTCCAGCTTGTAGATATTCTTAACATGAATCCCTATCCTCTTGGTTTGACTCGTTGTTTTATGTCGCATGAAAGCTTTTCCATTGCTGAAAACAACATCATAACCTTTTTCCTCAAACATCGCCACTGAGACCAAGTTCTTCTTTAGACCTGGAAAATGCATAAAATATTTCAACAAAAATGGTTTACCTGAATCCCTCTCAAAGGTAATGGTACCAATGTTGGTCTCATTGTATCTTCCATCGTCGCCCATCTCTATATTCATTTGGAGATATTTCACCTCCAAGTCGTTGAAAAGCTCCTTATCTCCTATCATGTGGAAGGAAACACCACTATCAAGATACCATACCGATCCCATTGCGCTTGAAACCAATCATGTGATCAAGGAGAAATCAAGTTAAAATTGCGAGGTAAGGGCCTCACCAGCTGCAGCTCCAGCAGCCTTCTTGTTCTTCTTTTTCTGTGGGCAGTTAGTGGCGAGATACCCATGTTCGTGACAGTTTAAACACTTCACCTTGGACAAATCCAGCTTCTTGCCTTTAGCCTCGGATTTTGAATGGGATTTATTCCCCTTCCCTTTCCTCGTTTTGGAAGCCAAAGCACAATTCTCTTCATCATCATGCTTTGATGAAGAGTCATCCCTGGTACTTCGCCTTATCTCCTCCTGCACTAGATCTGACCAAAGTCACTCCCAATCCAGCAGTTTCTCCTGCCCATTGACAGAGTCTTGATAGTTGTGCCAACTCTTTTAAAGTCCAAGGAGAGCCAAGCTCACCAAGTCATCATCAGCAAATTTAATTCCCACACTCCCTAGTTCATCCCTACATTGGACAAACTTCGTGAGATACCTTGGAATATTGTCACCCTTCTCCATTTTGATTTTTATGAGTTTATCTTTCAGCACCAACTTCCTATGGTCGTTGATGCTTTGGAAAAGATCTGTCAAAGCCTTCCACGTTGCAAATGGAGTGGCTTTCCCGTGAAGGCTTGACACAATATGGTCTTTCACACCTTCCAACGAAATCCTTCTTGTCTTCGCTACTTTCTTTTTCCATGCGTCAAGTAATGCAGCATCCGTCGAAGTGGGCTTAGGAACATCTCTATCGATGAACTCCTTCAAGCCATTATCTTCAAGCACTGCCTCCATTCTGTCCTTCCAGACTATGTATTTCGAGTTTCCCTTGAGTGCATACTCCAACCGCAACCCAATGAAATCCATTTCAATGTTTACACAACTATCACACCAAGAAATTCTTGCAGCAAATTCGAATTGTTTCACCAACAAAACTCAACACTGCTTCAATATTGAAATCTTTACTAATTAACACTGCTCTGATACCATGTAGAAATTTATAAACACAATAATGTATTTATGGACTCCCCTTGATCTAACAATTAAATCCACTGCTAAATACATAATCCTTCTACTCAATTCTTTGCGGAAATTAAATCGCCAATTGAAAACATATGAAGAAAAATCAATCGCACATAACAAGATGTTTTACCAGGAAAGCTTAAAGCTAAAAACCCCAACTATCATATATTATGTATATCATGGAATTGTGAAACAATCTCATACAAAGCTCAGCTCATAGAGCTCTCAGTACAATATGTTGGGTTCCCATGTTTTGGCCAGGTTGACAAAGACCAAAAGATGAGACAACATAGAACCACTTTCAGACCTTAGGATCTAGCCCTCCTAGGTCCAGAGAGGGATCTCTCTATGATAGCCAAAGGTTTATGTCTTTAAGGCTCAAAGTATAATATTTTAGGCTAGTCATAGGCTCGAGGTTGTTTGTTTGATTGTTTGTGTTTGGTTGGAGGGAATCAGGGAAAGAAGGGCCAATGTAAGACAAGGGTGAGCAAAGAGGAAGCTTAGGCAGAGATAGATAACTCAGAGAACATCAAAACCATTAGGCTATGGAGTCAAGAAAGGATTTATTTGTGTTCAATGTGCAAGCTTTCTATTGGGCTAGTCATCTAGAGCATTTGGATCTTAAAGGATGATTGGTGGGATGGGACATTAAGGGTTGAAAATGAGTGAAGGGGAACCAACCAACTCTGTCTATAGATCAGACCAGAGGTCATTTAACTCCAGGCCTGCTTGGACAGAATTAGAGGTAATCACAAGGGATCTTAGAAAGGCTAGCTGGTTGTGCAAAGATCCTAGTGGATAGGGCTAACACTAATCCCCAGTGTTCCCAAACCTTCCAGCTAAATCCTACCAAGAACATCTAAACATGGACTTCATCAATTCATACATCAGAGAGCAGGCAATATCATCCACTACACTGGTTAAATCAATAGAAATCAATATTCAGATACACGTATAAGCAAAAAACATTGAGGGCTGGGAGAGCAGCAACATAGGGCACCTAACAAGGGTGAATCCTATGCCAAACTTCTGATGCAAGCCAGTAGAAACGTAACGAAATGAAATGGAATTAAACACCGAGAAAAGAAAACATCACCAGTTGCTTTAGATCAGGATCCAAAGAAACATGCTTGTCATATTAAAAACAACACCAATCAGGTACATCATAGCCCATAACTTGAACATTCAGTCTGGATACATCAAATCTCAGCCTATCTTACAATATACACAGAGAACTTGTCTCAAGAGGAGAATACTTGCATTTCACTGATATCTCATCAAAAACCATTACAATGTTTCTTTCTGTGCTTTATAGCAAAGGGTGAGCCTAAGATCGACTGAAGGAGTAGGTGAAAATTAAATGTATCTTTAAACACAATAATGAATGCAGGGCCGAAACCCATCCTGCTTGACATGCTATATATTTAATCTCTGTCACCTTCCTCGTGAGAGAATGATCTGCTCCAGATTTGATCTTGACATCTTTTGGCTGAAGTACTCCTGGATGATTTGAACAAAAATGAAATAATCTGCTAGGAAGGTCTTTCTCATAAATGTCTGATTGCTTTTGAGCTGTAGTTAGGGCGGAAATTCTTTTCAGGGACACGGTGTGTAAATAGAACAGTATGGGTGCCCTGTACCTGATAAAGAAAAACATTCTGCTGACGAAAACCTTGATATTACCTCTTGCCTGCGCTCAGGATCCTTTGGTTGATCCTCAGGGTCTGTGATCTGTTGCTCTTCCTTTGAAAACACTGATTTAAGGCTCTGGATCTTCGTTAGCGTGCCTTAATCTTCCTTCTGCTCTGTACTGAAACATCCCACCGCTCCATTTGCCTCTGACAGGGTAGCTCGGGTTTTAATGGTGACGGGAGATTTTCAGAGCTTGAAATCCAGCTTTTCTTTAGTGCAAATCCCATCAGCCGCTTTCCTTGACAATTTTCTAGCAGCGCCACCCCCCGGATTTAATTCTACCTGCAACCTCTCCATTTAAGATGGTACGACAGAAACATGGAGAATTTCACTTCCAACAACCCTGTAAAACAACAACTGTGAAGAAATTCATGGATGTGAATGATGGAGGAGACGAAGACACACTGTGGACGTGGGAAATAGCCATGCGGACGGAGAACAGAGGAGAAAACGTGACAAAATGATGAAACGAGCTCTGGTGGAGGTTTAATGATCTACAGAGTGAAAACGCAGGAAAAACATTAAAAAACGCGAGAATGGGACGTATATATGCAATAGAACGATAGACTGTACGGAGGGGAGTACGTGTAGCTGACGTGGCGAGGCGGGATGCAATGGAACGGTCAACGGCGGAGGGATGGATCTGGGCCGTTGATCGGGCACAGATCAATGGCAAGGGCGACACATGGTGGGTCTGCGGGTGCAGTGGAAACCGACTAACGAGCGGGCAACTTGGGCGAAGGGAGGCCGTCGGATGAAGATCTCGAGATCAAACGGTGATCGTGAATTCCACTGGGCGACTTTGAACCGAAAAATAATGCGCGAAATGAGGGTGGTTTTGCCCCCGTACAGAGGACACGCGGCGATTACTGAGTGGAATCGCTGGCTCTCCGGGGAAAACCGCCTGCTGCAGATGGGTGGTGCGGAAAATACCGGTGGGTTTGGAGGTATGGCGTATGGCTGGCGGGGTCCACCATTTCGGGCGCGCTTCGTGCCGTTGGTCTGTCGGGCGAATGGACGGCGGAGATCAACTACGGGGGGCCAAGGCGTACGGGCGCAAGAACCTTAGAGCGACCCCCGTAGTGAATTACCACCGTTGATCGGGCTTTCCCACATCCCGAGGTGTCAACTACGGGGGCTCCGTGGTTTGACTCTACGGATGGAGATTAGCCCCCGCAAGGAAAAAACCCTGGTCACGGCGCCAGGTTCTATGGAAGGAAAAGGGCGCGGGGCTATCAGAAGAAGGGTTGAGACCCAAAAACATAAAATTTATCCTTTTAATTCATTTTTAATGCGTTTTGGGGGCAATCAAAGGGTAACGGTAGGGGAGATGGAGGGGAAAACTAGGGAAATATGGGAGATGGGGAAATTTAAAGGGGATTTTGGAGAATTTAAGAGGGTGATGGTGGGGATAAAAGGAAGAAAAGGGATTTTGTCAAAGGAAGGGGGAGGGTAAAATGAGGGTATTTGCAGGGCTAAAAAGGGGCAATAGTGGGCCTTTTGAGGAATGGATCAGCAGAGGGGCTATATATTAGGCCTGGCACAGAGAGACTCCAAGGAGGATGAATTTTCAGGGGAAAGGCATTCCTTGGAGGCTCCAGAACAATCTAGCCCCCAGCTTGCTTGTCAAGAATTTCATAGGGGGGCTAACAGTGGCTCCACATGGGGATGGCTTCTCCTTGGAGGAGTCAAGAAACCAGATATGATCTTTGGAGTAGGCCAGATGCCTGCTGTCATAAGCCATCTTTCTTCTTCAATTTTAGCTGCCACAGTATGATAGAAACATCAGCAAAAATATTTCCCAACCAATCTACCTACCCAAACTACAGTTCTACAATTTTCCCTTGGGTGCATTTGAACTAGCAGACCCTTTACATTATTTTATTTTGAAAGCAAAAACAAACCTACTCTAAATCTACCCTTATTTCTCCATGAGGCCAGATTAGACTGTTGGCCTCATCTATTTCTCTACCTAATCTACTACCTGTTGGGATTAAACTGTCCAACAGGTTTCTTCACCTACATTCTAAGACAGGAAATTTAAAAACAACCAAGCCAGGATTAGACTGTCTGGCTTGCTGTGGACTGCAAAAGCTGAAACTCAAAAACAAAACTTGAGGGTTTGAAATTTGAACTTTTGAAGCACCCTCTTTTCTTCATGTGACTCAGGTTTTGAGCATATTAGAGTCACTTCTTCTTTTTCCTTCAGCTCTGATTTTGTGCATGTTAGAGCTGATTTCTTTCTTCCTTGCCGGTCCAGATTTTGGGCATATTAGGGCCAGCTGTTTTCACTTTGCCTTGGCTCAAATTTTGAGTTTATTAGAGCCAATATTTTTACCTCAGAAGTTCATGTTTTGAGCATGTCTGAACCTCTCTTTTCATTCTGTTTTTTGGAACATTTTTTATATTTTCCTGAAAGTAAAACTGCAATGGTATGTACAATGGAAATGAAACTGGAAATGGAAAATTAGCAGAAATAGTGTTTGAGCATCCTGCCATTGACAGGACCCCCAAACAACTCTGTACCATCAAGTTCTTGCAAGAAAAACGCATTAGGACCCACAGTGGCCTGGATGAAAAATGGACCTTGCCACAAGCTGTCAAATTTACCATGTTTGCCTTTGTCCTCTCTTCTCGAATCCCATTTCAGAACTTTATCTCCAACTTTGAAGTCTGAAGCTTTGGTTATTTTGTCAAACTACCTCTTGATGCTTTCATGTGTTCTGACAGCTCTGCTATAAACCTGCTCTCTTATTTGTTGTAGATGAATAGTTTCATTGATTCTCCTTACCATACTGTTTTCTTCTGATTGGATCTCCTGAACAAGCTTGATCACTGGAACTCCGAGACTAGTAGGAAAAACTGCTTCTGTCCCATAAGCCAGCTGAAAGGGTGACATGCCAATAGATTTCTTTGTAGTGAGCCTGTCTGCCCACAAGGCATGTATCAACTTTTTATGCCATGACCTTTTGTTCTCTTCCAGCAAATTCTTAATGATTGTAACTAGGCTTTTATTTGATGATTCAGCTAAGCCATTACCCTGGGGGTAATAGGCAGTTGAATGTCCAAGTGATATTCCGTACCTGTGACAGAAATCAATCATTCTTTTGGATCGGAAAGCAGTATCATTGTCAGTGATTATTTTCCTTGGACAGCCAAAACGGGATAAGATGAAGTCTTCTAGGAACCTAATGATGACAGAGTCAGTGGCATTCCTAGTGGGTATAGCTTCTATCCATTTAGTGAAGTAATCTGTAGCAGTTAAGATCCATTTATGTTGTCCAGAGGAGGAAGGGTGAATTTCCCCTATAAAGTCTAGGCCCCATTGCATGAAAGGGCCTTCTATGGTGATAGGTTGCAGAGGGAGAGGAAGGAGCTTTCTTTTTCCCTCAAATATTTGGCATTTGTGGCAGGCAAGAACCATTTTATGGACATCACTAAAGAGTGTAGGCCAATAGTAACCAGCCCTGAGTATCTTATTTGCAGTGGTTTTCCAACTCAGGTGGCCTCCACACTCCCCGGCATGGAATTCTTGTTTGACTCTTTCAGCTTCAGTTTTAGACAAACATTTCAGTAGAAGGCCATTTGGATTTTTCCAATATAGACTCTCATTCATAATGCAGTAATTTCTAGATTTGAGTTTTACGAATCTGGCCTTTGTTTTGGATAGTTCTGGAGGGGCATTGAGATTAGTGAGCACATAGAGGATATCAGTATACCAAGGAGAGTTCTGAAACTACTCCTTAACAGTGGGATGGGGCAATCCTTCCTGCTCATCTAGGGCATTCATCATATTAATGTCAAGGGCCTGCAGGTTTGATTCAGCCATTAATTGGGCCAGGCCTTGACCTTTGATCATCTTGGTGGGTTTTATTTCAAGGTCGTATTCCAAGATTGTAGCAATCCATTTGCCCCTTTTTCCATCAGGGTCCTGGGACAATATATCTTTGACCACTATATTTGGCACATAGGCAATGGTGTGAGAATGCAGAATGTACACCCTAAAGTCTTTTAAGGCCTTAATCAGGGCATAGGCCTACTTTTCCATGATGTTGTACTTTAAGGGTGCATCTCTCAAGGCTTTACTGAAGAAGGCTATAGGCTTTTCATTACCTTCTGAATTTTTCTGCAGCAAAACTGCAGCTATTGTGTGTTGGGAAGCAAATGAGAAGATCAGAAAATCTTTTGAGAAGTCAGGGCTGATTAGTACAGGGGCCCGAGTGAGCGCAAGTTTTACTGACTCAAAAGATTTCTTGGCTTCAACAGTCCACTTAATCCCTGCATCTTTCTTTAGCATTTCAGTCATTTTTCTAAGGTTCTCAGCAAGATTAGGAATGAATCTCCTGGGGAAATTGATCTTCCCTATAAAGGACTGCAACTCCTTGATGTTCCTTGGATGCGAGATTTGAAGTATTCCCTCAACTCGTTGTGGGTCTATCCTAATCCCTTTCTCAGATATAATGTGGCCCAGAAGTTTACCTTCTTGCAACCCAAAAACAGTCTTCTTAGGATTTAGGGACAGACCGTACCTTCTACATTTTTCAAAGACTTTCCTCAGATGTTTCAAGTGTTCTTCTTCAGTTTTAGAAAAGACAGTCAAGTCATCCAAGTAGATAACTATGAAGTGTCCTATATCCTCTGAGAAAGCTATGTCCATCGCTCTCTGGAAGGTAGCTCCAGCATTCATCAGTCCAAAGGGCATTTTCAAATACATGAAGGTGCCCCACGGAGTGGTAAAAGCTGTTTTGAGTTGATCTTCTGGGAGTACCAAAACTTGGTTGTATCCTGAAAAACCATCAAGTAGGGAGATTCTTTTAGAGCCTACTACCTTCTGTAGGATATGCTCCATTCTAGGCAAAGGGTACTTGTCTTTCAGGGAGGCTCTGTTGAGGTTTCTGAAGTCTATGCATAGTCTGATCTCACTTGTCTTCTTCCTTACAGCCACTAAGTTTTACACCCAATCATAAAATCTTACAGGGACTATAATGCCTGCATTGTACATCTTTGTAATTTCCTTCTCTACTGTAGGCAACTGTTTTGGGTTAATCCTACGGAGTTTTTGTCTGAAAGGCTTCTGATTTTCCTTTAGTGGTATCTTGTGTTGTATGATGTTGGTATCATAGGCCTTTAAGTCTTCATAGCTCCATGCAAACACATCAATGAATTCCTTAAACAAGTCAATGTATTTCTTCTTCATGTTTGCAGGTATAGACTTAGCCAGTTTTATCATTTTGGGTTTGTCTTCAGTGCCAATGTTGCATTCTTCCACATCAGAATCAGCATGTTCAATTGTGGGCTTTTTTGCTACGTCGTCAAAGTCAAAAAGGTCCTCTAAGGGTGCCAGGCCTCTGGGTATATTCTTGTCTTTGGCCTGTAGCACTTCGACCTCTTCGTTTTCTGCGTTTTCAATATTTTCGTTAAAATTTCCAGTTTGCTCAGAAAAAAGAATTTATTTCTATGTTACAGGGTGTTTCTTGTTCATCTGGGGAATCCTCGCTTGGGCAGCTATCATCAGAAGTTGAGTCTAAATCCGAAAATTCAAACTCATTCCTGCCCACCAGGAAATCTTTGATCTGTTTGTCTCCCTCAAAGACCTACCAATATTTTTCATTGTCTGGCACTGCAGGCCTGAATTTGGTCTGAATGATAATTTGTTGGTCAACTGGGACCTTAGGATATGAGCTAGCTAGACAAGCTAATCCATTTGCAACTGCATTTTGACCCCTAGGAATGAACACTAATTCATATTCAACAAACATTTTCAGCAAATCTAGAGTGTCATTCCTGTACGCCCTAAGCCTGGGGTGTTTTGCTGTATACTCACCATTCACCTGTTTGATCACTAACTCTGAGTCTCCTCTCACAGCTATCTTACGGGCTCCTAACTTTTTCAACAGATTCAGCCCCAGGATGAGAGCCTCATATTCTGCAATATTGTTTGTGCATTTGAAATGCAGATTCACAGCGTGGCTCTCTGCATGGTCATTTCCTGTGTTACGCAGCCACACTCCCGCTCCAGCACTCTGCCTAGTACAGGACCCATCAAAGTTCATTTCCCACAGGGGTTCGTTATTTACTTCGTCTTCATCCCCTCCCCTACAGCTGGATTCGTCATTATGTGGAGTTGTGAGGTTTGTACTAGAAGAGGGGTTGTTTTGTGGTTCATTATGGGCATGGAGATCGGGGAGGTGGCTAGGTTGTTGTTTTTGTTCTGTTTTTGTTTCATTCAGAGTTATGTTTTCAGTATTTTTCCGATGGTCCTCTTCATCGTACTCTTCTAGAGTAACCATTATGTTGAAATCCATGGGTTGTATTTTTGTATTTCCATTATATGATCTCGGCTCTTCTGAGGATTGGTCATTGTAGAAAATGAAAGAGTCTAGATCTGTATGTACAGAGTATAATGGTGAGTTTTCAGGTTTCTCGGGGCTACTAACTAAGAATTTCATCTGAGACTCTCTATACAGTCTTCTGAGTTGGCCAAATATAGGGATAGTGGCATATGAGCCATCCATCTACATCGTTCCTTGCAGTTTGGCTCCCCATGATCTTGACAATAGCATGCCATACTTTGGTGGCACATCTGCCACCACAACATCCATGACCATACACTTGGCAGGAATTTGGGTCATGCTTACACATAAGTCTTTGATGAGGCCTAGGCATTTTACTCTGCTAGAGTCAAACGAGTATAAGTCTTTGTAGGGTCTGGTGATTTCTAGGCCTAGCCTTTCCATCACTACCTTAGGCATTAGATTGTGTGATGCACCAGAGTCATGCATAGCATTATGAAGGATTTTGTCATGAATGTTGAGACTGATATAAAAAGGTGGAACTACCCCTTCCTGAAACTTCCCTTCAGTTTTTGGACCAAAGAGTAAGGCTGGTTGATCATCATTCAGATTTACAGTATCATTGTTTTCCCCTAGATTCAATGCTTTCAAAATTTGGCCTTTATATACATTCTGAGTGGCCAGTTCAGATAATGGTACAGAGATTTTGATTTTTGCAATCTCACTCTCTATATTGAAAGTGGACTGGACCTTTGTAATGTTCAATTCTGTTTTATTTGCCACTGCTTTAGTGGCCGAATCAGATTGTGATTTCTCATTATGTACAGGGTTGGGAACTGTTGTATCAGGAGCACTAACTGTGGTGCTAGTACTGCTAATTGGTTGACCTTGTTTTTCGGCGTTTTGGTTGTCTTTTCCTTTGTCTTTTCCAGAACCTTCAACTGTTGTTTTGCCATTTGCAGAGGTTGTTTTGGAAGTTTTGTCAGGTCTCCTCTTGATGGTTACCTCAGGAGTCTTGGCTTTGGAAGTATCTTGGCTTTTCTTTCTCCTACATTCATATTGTTCCCTGACTTGCAACATGGCATTTTCAAATCCTAATCTGTAATCCTCAGTTTCTAACCATTCCTCATCCCAATATGAAGGTGATGGCTGATCATCTTCGGAATCACAGTTAAGGACTGAGTCTTCTGCTTCAAACATATTTATGGTATTCCCTTCAGACTCTTCAATGATTCCCTCGTCTTCATCTAAAAAGTTTTCTTGAAATGGGGGAATAATTTTTTGGTTTGACTCTCTTTGTCTGTTGGGAGCAGCATTGTTTCTTCTAATGTTTTGGTTCTGGTTTCTGTTTTGGTTGTTGTTTTGGACAACCATCCTCTTTATCATTTGTTGAAGTTCTTCCACATTTTTTGAAAGTCTGTCATATTTGGGATCAGATGTGGAAGCTATATTTTCATCCCTATATGTTACCCTTTTTTCAGCTTTTAGTCTTGCCCTTTTTTCCATTAAGTTTGCTTCTATGGTTATTGCTCCTTTCTGCATGTCTTCCAGGGTGGTGTATTCTTTGTCTCTAAGCTCATAGGCCATGTCAGCATCAAACCCATCTGGGTATTTAGCCAAGGCCATTCCTTGTGGTGGTTTCATGTGTGGAGGGAGAGCATTGTAGATGCTGTTGAATCTAGTGGTGTAATCGTGAACACTCTCTCCTGCGTTCCTCTTAAGGGACATGTATTCTGCTAGGCGCTGGCGAGGGTTTGCTCTGACCTCCCATTTGTTTATGAAGGTCTGGTATAATGCAGGGAGATATTGAATACTGCCAGGAGGCAACCCTTTAAACCATTTCTTGACCTCACCCCCTAAGCTTTGGGAAAATATCCTCATTTTGATTGTTTCATCATCAATTTCCATATAATCAAAAGAGTCCTCCATTTTATCTACATGTTGTTGAGCTGTGATGGATTCTTTAGCAATGAAGTGTGGGATCTTTGATTGATAATCATTTGGTAAGGGTAACAAGGGTTGGGGTAGAACTAAAGGTGCATACCAAGCTGCCATGATGATATTCTGGTGAGGCAAAGGGTTAATTTGAGCAGCTGGTATTTGAATGATAGGGATATTAAGACCAGCGAAAGTCTGTTGAGCAGATCTAGGGTGAGAGAGCCCCAAGTTTTGAAGGAAGTGAAAATCAGGTGGTGTGGAAGGAGGGGTTTCACTGTCCCTAGTGTCTGGCTGGTCTGAAACACTGAATGACCTAGTTCTAGGTAATCTGTTTTGAAGGTCTAGGTCGAAGAAAGGGTCTAATAGAGCTGCAAGATCTTTTGGTGCAGAATTAGCTCTATGAATGCTGCTGGAAATAGTTGATCTCTTACTTACAGGTGTTCTCTTGAGGATTTTCTCAGGATTATCAACTATTTCAGGTGGGTCCGGATCAGGGAAAGCTCTTGTATGAATGGTTCTGAAAGCCAGAATGTTGTTTATAAGCTTAAGCAGCTTAACCCTATTTGTTATTTCTACTGTGGTTAATGTTGTCTCAGGGAATGGCCTCCCAGTGGAGTCTTCATTATGTTTTGGGTCTGGTCTCCCAGTGGAGTCTGATGTGAAACCAAGAAGATCAGCAGGCCTACTGATCACCAGTGGAGTCTTTTAACGTTTAGGAACAATGGAGTCGCCAGGTGGAGGGTTTAGGATGTTTCTAGGGGATAAACTGTCCACCACAGTGCTCAGGCACTTTCACCTTTCAGGAATCTCCTCTGAATCAGCAAGCTCCAACCAGAGATTGACTGGGAGGGCATTTACCAGATATGTCACCTCTGAAAAGAGGATGAGATCTGGAGGCTACCTGGCCCTTTCCAGGCGCTGCCTAAGAGTATGGTGGATATTAAATAATGGAGGTTGATTCAAGAAATGGGTGACTTACTGTCAACCTAACCAGAGTTCTAAGTTTCTGAGGTTTTTACGAATGTTTAAGGTGAAATGTACTCAGAAAGTCCCCAGCGGAGTCGCCATTATGTTGGGGTTCCCATGTTTTGGCCAGGTTGATAGAGACCAAAATATGAGACAACATAGAACCACTTTCAGACCTTAGGATCTAGCCCTCCTAGGTCCAGAGAGGGATCTCTCTATGATAGCCAAAGGTTTATGTCTTTAAGGCTCAAAGTATAAGATTTTAGGTTAGTTATAGGCTCGAGGTTGTTTGTTTGATTGTTTGTGTTTGGTTGGAGGGAATCAGGGAAAGAAGGGCCAATGTAAGACAAGGGTGAGCAAAGAGGAAGCCTAGGCAGAGATAGATAACTCAGAGAACATCAAAACCATTGGGCTATGGAGTCAAGAAAGGATTTATTTGTGTTCAATGTCCAAGATTTCTATTGGGCTAGTCATCTAGAGCATTTGGATCTTAAAGGATGATTGGTGGGATGGGACATTAAGGGTTGAAAATGAGTGAAGGGGAACCAACCAACTCTGTCTATAGATCAGACCAGAGTTCATTTAACTCCAGGCCTGCTTGGACAGAATTAGAGGTAATCACAAGGGATCTTAGAAAGGCTAGCTGGTCGTGCAAAGATCCTAGTGGACAGGGCTAACACTAATCCCCAGTGTTCCCAAACCTTCCAGCTAAATCCTACCAAGAACATCTAAACATGGACTTCATCAATTCATACATCAGAGAGCAGGCAATATCATCCACTACACTGGTTAAATCAATAGAAATCAATATTAAGATACACGTATAAGCAGAAAACATTGAGGGCTGGGAGAGCAGCAACATAGGGCACCTAACAAGTGTGAATCCTATGCCAAACTTCTGATGCAAGCCAGTAGAAACGTAATGAAATGGAATGGAATTAAACACCGAGAAAAGAAAACAGCACCAGCTGCTTTAGATCAGGATCCAAAGAAACATGCTTGTCATATTAAAAACAACACCAATCAGGTACATCATAGCCCATAACTTGAACATTCAGTCTGGATACATCAAATCTCAGCCTATCTTACAATATACACAGAGAACTTGTCTCAAGAGGAGAATACTTGCATTTCACTGATATCTCATCAACAACCATTACAATGTTTCCTTCTGTGCTTTATAGCAAAGGGTGAGCCTAAGATCGACTGAAGGAGTAGGTGAAAATTAAATTTATCTTTAAACACAACAATGAATGCAGGGCCGAAACCCATTCTGCTTGACATGCTGTATATTTAATCTCTGTCACCTTCCTTGTGAGAGAATGATCTGCTCCAGATTTGATCTTGACATCTTTTGGCTGAAGTACTCCTGAATGATTTGAACAAAATGAAATAATCTGCTAGGAAGGTCTGTCTCATAAATGTCTGACTGTTTTTGAGCTGTAGTTAGGGCGGAAATTCTTTCAGGGATGCTATGTATAATAAATCTATATGGACGTCATGTACCTGATGAAGAACAAACATTCTGCTGATGAAAACTCGATATTACCTTTTGCCTGTGCTCGGGATCCTTTAGTCGATCCTCGGGGTCTGTAATCTGCTGCTTTGTCCTTTAAACTTCGGATTAAAAGCTCAAGATCCTCATAAGCTAGGTTTAATCTTCCTTTTTCTCTACGCTGAAACATTCTGCCGCTCCATTTTTTTCTGACAAGGTAGCTCGGGTTTTAATGGTGATGGGAGATTTGCTGCAGAGTTCGCACTCTGTTCCTTTAATGAAAATCTTGTCTCTACCTTCCCGGGCCTTCGTTCATAAATCCAGCCACTGCGGATGATCTTCCTCGGATCTAGTTGTCTGGGTAGCATAGGAGTTTATCATGGTGGCCATTCTTTCTTTACATCTCTGCAAGAACACGAAAACTGTGAAGAAATCCATGGACGAGGGTGGCGGGTGACACGGATGGATGAAACAGACGCATTTGGTGACATGGCGGAAGAAACTACAAAGGAAACAGTGAAAACTTGTTCTGGTTAGGGTTGGCGGAACACAGAGCGAAAATGCATGAAAAATGAATGATAATCGTGAAAAGACATGAAAAGGGCTGATTATACGTAATGGGCAGGGAGGGAGTATGGAGTGTGCATGTGGAGTGACGTGGTGGCTCGGGGGTGATGGAATGGTCAACCATCAATATATAGATCCGGACCGTCGATCGGGCAGAGGTCAACGGCGAGGGCGATAGATAGTGGGCATGTTGGCGTAGCGGGGACCGATTAACGGGCGAGCAACTTGGACGAAGGAAAGCTGTCGAATGAAGATCTCAAGATCTAACGGTGATCGTGAATTCCGCTGCCCGGCTTTCGTCTGGGAGATATTGTGCAAAATGACGGTTTTCAGAATAGTACAGGAGGACGCGTGGCAGGAGATGAGTGGAATTGCTGGGTGCCCAGGGAAAACCACTCAGCGCCCAACGGTGGTGCGGAAAAAACCACGGCTGTTTATGAACAATGAAGGCGGGGAAGGGGGGACCACCTCTTCAAGCACACTCCGCGCCGCTGGATCTGGTCTTAATTGGACGACGGAGATCAACCACGGGAGCCGAGGTGTACGGGCACGGGAATTTTGGGCTGACCCCCCCGTAGTGCATAACGACCGTTGATTTGAGTCGTCCCATATCCCGAGGGGTCAACTACGGGGGCTCCGTAGTTTGACTCTATGGATGGAGAAGAGCCCCCGCAAGGAAAGAGCCTTGGTCACGGCGCCGGGTCACATGGCAGATGAAGGAGCGCGGGGCTATGGCCAAAGGGGCCAGGGCCCGAAATATGATTTTTTTCACATTTTAAAGCATTTTTTGGCCCAAGGGAAGGAACGATAGAGAAGAGAGGTGGAGAATTAGGGAAATAAAGGGTGATGGGGGAGTTTGAGGGGATTTTGGAGAATTTAAGAGGGTGATGGAGGGGATAAAAGGAAGAAAAGGGATCTCGACAAAGGAAAGGGGAGGGTAAAATGGGGGTATTTGTAGGGGTATAAAGGGGCAATAGTGGGCCTTTTGAGAAATGGATCAGCAGACAGGATTTATACAAGGAAAAGCACTTAGAGACTTCAAGGAGAATGGTTTTTCAGGAAAAGACATCCCTTGAAGGCTCAACAATCATTCAGCCCCCAGCTTGCTTGTCAAGAATTTCATAGGGGGGCTAACAATAGGATCAGCTAAAAAATATGACCTAAGAAGAAAAAAGAATCAAGAAACTCCCAGGTACAAAACCTCTAATAAATCTGCCAAAAACAACCCTGAAAATGTTTTCGAAAAGACAACAGAAATTCATAAAACAGTGGCTTTAAATTCTAATTCAAACAAAGGGAAAAACACCCAAGCTAATGAAAAACAGAGTGTTAACCCCAGTAGCACTAGCATCTCAGCTAGTGCTCCTGAAAAAACCATTTTAACAGTTTCAAATAATAGAAATCAGCAAGTTGATTTTGTTGATGAGTCAGTGACCAAGAATGCTGAATTAAACATTTTAAAAAACCAGATTCCTTTTAGCTTAGAGAATGAAATATCCAAAATCAAAATCTCTGTCCCACTCACTGAATTAGTCACTTAAAATGTATATAGAGGTCAAATTTTGAAAGCTTTGAACATAGAAGATGTTCATGACACAGTTAACTTAAATGATGATACCCTGGAGCTCATATTTGGACCAAAAATTGAAGGAAAATTTCAAGAAGGAACCACCCTTCCATTCTACATCAGCTTAGACACCCATGATAATATTTTATACAATGCCATGCTTGATTCAGGAGCATCACACAACCTCATGCCCAAGGTAATAATGGAAATATTAGGCTTAGAGGTAACTAGACCCTACAAAGACTTATATTCCTTTGATTCAAGTAGGGTGAGATGCCTAGGCCTAATAAAGGATCTGTGTGTTAACTTAGCCCAAATACCATCCAAGAGTTTAGTGATGGAAATTGTAGTGGCTGATATAACCCCCAAATATGGCATGCTTATTTCAAGGTCATGGGGTGCTAAGTTACAAGGTACTATGCAGATGGATATGACTTATGCCACCATCCCTATCTTCAGTCAGCCTAGAAGACTCTATAGGGAAATACACATGAAATACATGGTGAGTAGTCAAGAAAGACCAGAGAACTCTCCTCTTTACTCCATACACACTGACCTTGACTCTTTCATTATTTTCAATGATGATATTCCTAAAGAGCAAGAGTTAGTCGATGAAAAACCATTAAATGTTGTAATCACTTCACATGCAAACATAGTTATAGTCATGGATAAAGAGGAAAACAAAGAGGAAATTAAAAATTAGTTTGTTGATTTTGAAATTTACAACAAACAGAGTAGACATCTTGAGGTCCAGAATAGTCACAATCACAATGCATATCATGAAAATCAAGGAGGAAAACCTCAAGACATTGAAAACCTTGACGAAAAAAACTCAGAAAAGCGTAATGCAAACCCTTGTACAAAGCATAATGGTGAACAAAACAAAGAGGACAGCAATAAAATAAATGACAAATATGAAAATAATCCTCTTTGGAACATGAATTTTGATGGGTCTTGCACTAAAAATGATGCAGGAGCAGGCATATGGATACACAACACTCAAAACAATCATGTTGAGGGGAAATCCTATAAATTAAACTTTCACTGTACAAAAAACATAGCTGAGTATGAGGCTCTCCTTTTAGGTCTGCATTTATTGAAAAAAATAGGGGCCAAAAGGATAAAAGTTCATGGGGGTTCTAATTTGATTATTAGGCAAGTAAATGGGGAGTATAGTGCTAAACATCCAAGACTTAGAGCCTATAGAAATGATGCCATGGATTTATTAAAAACATTTTATGAATTCCAACTTATCTTTCTCCCAAGAAACCAAAATGTCCTTTCCAATGGTTTATCCTTTGTTGCTAGAACTTGTCTTACACCTTATGAAACCAAGCAATGCACCACCCAAGTCAAATTTAGACCAGTTGTCCCAGATAATGAAAAATATTGGCAATTTTTTGATGGAGATAAACAAATAGAAGACTTCCTGCAGTCCAAAAATGAATTTGAAACACCAAGCTCAGCTTCAGATTATGATGAAGACTATCTTACTGAAGAAAATCGACTTACCAAAGAAGAAAATTCACCCATGATTGTTGAAATAATTTTTTTAACCTATGAACCCAATCATAAAATAGAGAATAGCACAGATTTAGAAAATGAAGACTTAGAAGTGCTGCAATCTAAAGACCAAAGCTTGCCAAAAGGACTGGTTCCTTTAGAGGAATTATTTGATTTGAATTATGTGGCCAAGAAGCCAAAACTGAAACCCATAGAATCTGAAGTGGAAGAATGCAACATAGGCAGTAAGGAAAAGCCTAAATTAATCAATCTTTCTAAAAATTTGCCAGCTCACATTAAACTGAAATACATTGAGCTTCTTAAGGAATTTTCTGATCTGTTTGCATGGATTTATGAAGATCTAAAATCATACGATACAGAAATAATTCAGCATAAAATACCCCTTAAAGAAAGCCAGAAACCTTTTAAACAGAAATTGCGCAGAATCAACCCTGTTCAATTAACTCTGGTAGAGAAAGAAATTAGGAAAATTTATGATGCTGGAATTATAGTCCCTTTTAGATACTCAGAGTGGGTGTCTAATCTTGTATCAATTAGGAATAAAACAGGAGAGATAAGGCTATGCATTGATTTTAGAAACTTAAACAAAGCCTCATTAAAGGAAAATTATCCTTTGCCCAAAATGGATCATATCCTATAAAAGGTAGTTGGCTCTAAAAGAATTTCTTTGCTAGATGGCTTCTCAGGGTACAATCAAATTTTGGTACATCCTAATAATCAACTCAAAACAGCCTTTACTACACCTTGGGGTACTTTCATGTATTTGAAAATGCCCTTTGGTTTAATGAATGTTGGTGCCACATTTCAAAGAGCCATGGAAATTTCATTTTTAGAAGAAACAGGTTAACTAATTGTGATTTACCTTGATGATATAATTGTTTATTCTAAAACAAATGAAGAACACCTTATACACTTAAGAAAAGTCTTTGAGAAATGCAGCAAATTTGGGTTATCATTAAATCCAAAAAAAACATTGTTTGGTCTCGAAGAAGGAAAACTTCTTGGATATATCATATCAGAAGAAGGAATAAGGATAGACCCAAAAAGGATTGATGGTATATTGAAAATCAACCATCCCAGAAACATCAAGGAACTTCAATATTTCATTGGAAATATTAATTTCTTGAGAAGGTTCATACACAATCTAGCTGAACTTCGTAGAAACATAAAAAACATGCTTAAGAAGGAAGAAGGAGTTAAATGGACCTTAGAAGAAAAGAAATCATTTGAATTGGTAAAACAAGCAATCACCAAAACACCAGTTCTTATTAGTCCTAATTTTTCAAAAGATTTCTTCACTTTTTCATTTACATCAGAACACACAGTAGTTGTTGTCCTATTACAGAAAAATTTGGATGGACAAGAGCAGCCCATTGCATTTTTCAGCAAGGCACTAAGGGATGCACCTCTAAAGTACAACATGATTGAAAACAAGCCTTTGCCTTGGTCAAAGCCTTAAAAGACTTCAGAGTTTACATTTTACATTCCCACATCATAGCATTTGTGCCTCAATCAGTTGTGAAAGACATATTGACCCAAGATCCAGATGGCAAAAGAAGAAAGTGGATTGCTGTAATCTTAGAATATGACTTAGAAATCAAGCCCAATAAATTCATAAAGGGTCAAGGACTAGCAAAACTTATGGATGAATCCAACTTTCAACCTCTTGATATAAACATGTTTAATGCATTATATGAACAAGAGGAGTTTTCAACTCCAATTATTGAAGACCATTTTTTGAATTCATCTTGGTGTGCTGATATTTTGTATGTTTTGCTCAATCTTAATGTTCCTCCTAGTTTTTCTAAAACAAAGGCAAGATTCTTAAAATTGAAATCTGTAAATTACTGCATTTTGAATAAATGTTTATATTGGAAAAATGCTAGTGGATTATCGCTTAAATATTTGCCTGAGAATGATGCAGATAAGATCAAGCATGAGTTTCATGAAGGAGAATGTGGAGGCCACCTCTACTGGAATTCAACTACTAACAAAATCCTTAGACCTGGTTATTACTAGCCCACCCTCTTTCAAGATGTTCATAAAATAATTATTACCTATCATAAATGCCAAATATTTGAAGGAAAAAGAAAACTGCTTCCCTTACCTCTACAACCAATCACTGTTGAAGCTCCTTTTCAGCAGTGGGGTCTAGACTTCATTGGGGAAATCCATCCTCTCTCATTTGCCCAACATAGTTGGATCCTCACAGCAACAAACTATTTTACCAAGTGGATAGAAGCCATCCCATCTAGGAATGCCACAGACTCAATCATCATTTCATTCCTTGAAAATAATATATTATCCAGATTTTGCTGTCCTAGAAAGATCATAAACGATAATGATGTTGCCTTTGGATCTAAGAAGATGGTAGAATTCTGTCATAAGTATCATATCATATCGGGTCATTCCACAGCTTATTACCCTCAAGGTAATGGGTTGCAAAGTCCTCAAATAAAATTTTGGTAAACATTATCAAGAAGTTGTTGGAACACAACAAGAAATCATGGCACAATAAGCTAGTACATGCTTTATGAGTAGATAGACTAACCATTGAAAATCCCATTGGAATGTCTCCCTACCAGCTAGTTTATGGAACTGATGCAACATTTCCAACCAGTTTAGGAGTGCCAGTAATGAAGCTGATCCAAGAAGTACAGTCTGAATATGATGATGTAACAAGAAGAATAAACCAGAAAATACATCTACAACAGACCAGGGAGGAAGTATACATCAAAGCACAACAACTACAAGAAAATATCAAGAAGTTGTTTGACAAAAGAACCAAGGCAAGTGATTTCAAGATTGGTGGTAAAGTTTTGAAATGGGATTCAAGAAGAGAAGATAAGGGCAAACATGGAAAATTTGATAACTTATGGCAGGGCCCTTATCTTATCCAATCTGCTATTGGGATCAATGCATTTTTTCTGCAAGAGTTGGATGGAGCTGAGTACTTTGGAGGTCCTATTAATGGCAGGGTTCTCAAACATTATTTTTGTTGACTGATATTTTTAATTTCAAGGCTTTTTATTCATTATATATAACACTATTTTTCAATTTGAAGAAATAAAACTACAAAAACGATAGAAAAAGAAAAAAGAGGGCAGAAATAAAACAAGAAAGGTACAACCCCATACCAAAAAAGAGAAAAAATCTGAAGGTGTGCAAGCTCAAATGCCACTACCAAAAGAAATTTTATTTTAGTCATACAGCCTAATCATGACTAAAATAGATTTCAATTTTTTGTTGATAGGTTACTAAATAAGATTTTCCAAATGGTTTAATCTTGGCTTATCAGTAGAATAGATTAGGATAAGAAAAACAGAGGTTCAAACAAGCTCAAGTCCCAAACATATAAATTTTGATGAGCATTTGGTTCTAATCTGCTCAAAATCTGAACCAAGAAAAAAAGAGAACAACTCAAAAATATCAAAATCAGAGCTACAAAAAGAATGAAGGATGCTTTTTTATCTTCAGATCTTAATCCTTCACAGTTTTGTTTCAAATTTCTGCAAATAAAGTTTATGTGCAGCTTTTTTTAATGTCATAGTCCCACAACAAATCAGACTGTCTAATCCTGATTTGACTGTGTTTTAAATCTCTATTTTAGAAAATAAACAATAAATTCTGCCAGACAGTCTAATCCTGGCAGATAGTAGCTTAGGTAGATAATTTATGAGTTCAACAGTCTAATCTGAACTCATTGAAGAAATAAGGTAGATTTAGATTAGTTATTCCTCCTTTCAAAAGAATAAAATGTTGATGTTTAAGGTCTGCAATTCCAAATGCACCTTCTGAAGAAAAAAATGTTAGGAAGTAGGCTGTGTAGGTAGAATGATTGGGAGAATTTGTTTGCTAATATGAAATGTTGTTCATATTTTCTAAAGCAGCATGATCGGTGGAGAAATATTTTCAATTGATAAAGGCATAGGTCTGCATCCCAGAGATCAAAATTTGAAGTTCTTGACACCTCAAAGGAGCTTTTATCCCCAAGTGGAGCCATTGTTAGCCATCAGTAAAAAATTTCATAAGCAAATGATGGCTAAAACACTCCTTGAGCCTTCACAAGATCATTTTCATAGAAAATCATTCATTCTTGAAGCCTGTTGTTCCCTAATTGTTGTTCCTTAACTATTGTGCCTTAAAAAGCCTGCTATTCCCTCCAAAAAATCCACCAAGAAAACCTGTTGTTCCCAAAGAAAATTGTTTCCTAAACAACCCCTTTTCATCATTTCATTCACTCATTATGACCCTTTTTTTACCCTCCATTTTCCTCTGAAAAAAATCCTTTTCTTTTTCATTTACCCTCCATTCCCCTCAAAAACCTTCAAAATCCCTTTTTAAACCTATAAATCCTTTTAATGGTTTAAAAACCCTTTATTTTTTACTCTATCGAAACTGGAAAAACCCCAAAAAATCCATTGAAAACACAAAAAACCCACTTATTTTTCTTTTTTTTAAAACACACAGGCCTTAAGTCCCTTTGGGTTTGAGCCCCAGCCCCTTCCACCATATAACCCACGCCCGCAACCAAGTGCTAGCCCCATTGTATTGGGCATTATCATCGCATCGGAATTTCCACTAAAAGCCTGCATTTTATTTTGTGGAAATCTATGTTACAGGTGTCCACGAAGGAAACGAGCCACATGGGCAGGCTAGGAATGACAAGGACATGGTTCGTGTCCTATTGGTTCAAGTAAATTCATCAAAGGAAGCCGCGGTCAAAGCCATCCACGTGGAAGTCAACTATGGAGTTCTATGTCGGCTGGACTCTGTTTCGTGGCATATAAACATCCATACGGCCGTTTCCAAGCTTGCGGAGGTTAATTGACATTTGTGCAAAGTTCTGGAGTTGAATTTAAGCGCCCACCTTCCATAGATCCGTTTTCCAACATGGCCATACTCCTATATCCGTGGCCTTAGTGGTCTACGTGCTGGCTGCTATCATAAACTTCAGGAGACAGTTACAGTTTATTGCTTTATATAGAGCGTTTGCATACGCACGTAGAGTTAGTTGATCATAGTTGTTGAGTTGTTAATTGATAGTTGATGTGCGTACTCTGTTATGTAGTGATTACGCTGCCTTGAGCCGTAATACTACCAGTCTGTAATGAACTGCTTCTTAATGTGAAAAGACTCTGTTTTCAATTTAATTCGTGTTGAGGATCATACCAGAGCTGTGTAGAGGGCCCCTGCTCAGCCGAGGTTCTTTGTATTAATGTATATATATTTCATTTCATTTCTTTTAAAAGTCATTGTATCATAATCCATTACATGTTCATATTTCATAGTTGCTTCATTTCTGTTCATGCATTTTTATAATTTCCATTGCATTCTTGTCTTTCATGTTTTTATGATTGTTAAATCACTGATCAGTTTTCTTGTGCAGGTTTTAGGTAGACAGCCCGGGGCATTTTCATAGTATTTTAGCTAATGATATGAGACTGACATTATTCTGCTGCTAGTTTCCTTTTCATAGCATTTGTTTAACTTCAGTCTTGCTTTGTACATTTCAGTTTTGTTTATCTGATTCAATAGTTAAATTTAAATATATTAAGCTACTCATAGTGTCTTCGGTTACCTCCGAAAGCCACAGCTGGACTGATGGTGAGGGGCTGCATGATGAAATGTGTAGTTTAGTATTAGTTCCTTTTCTGCAAATTTAGATATATTAAATCATGGATGACATCTTCAGTTGCCTCCAAAAGCCACAGCTGGACTGATGGCGAGGGATTGAATTATGTGTGTATGGTTTAGTATTAGTTTACTTTCTGCAAATTAAATATCAGTTACACAAGTTGTTTATGATTACTTCCACAAGTCATAGCTGGTCTAATGATGAAGGGTCAGAAAATGAATTGATGTAATCTGATTTAGATTTATTTCATTGCAATTTTGAATTTCCATAAGCGTAGTTTCTTTTGTGTTCAGTTGGCGGCAAGAATAGTTTAGTTTTCATGTTCACTAGTTTCTTGTTTTGATTCATTAGATTAGCAGCACTTTTCATTTCAGCAGTTTACTTTCTTTTGTCATTGTAATTTCAATTTGTTTTTAAAGTTTCAAGATTGGTAAATCATTATAGGGGATATCACTTCCTTGAATAAATATAACCAAGCTTGCTTTTCACTTTAGAATTTCCATTTTACCTTAGAAAGACCACAAACTACAAAAAGTTAAGAAAGAGGTTATCTTGCACATATAGTGCGCCGCACTTCATCAGCTTACGATTCCCGGATTGACAATTAAATGCAGCAATTTAGGACACACTAAATTGACCAAACATTTTGGCGCCGTTGCCGGGGAAGTGTAACTAGGTAGCCAATTTCTTAAACAAAAAAAACATAAAATCATAAAAGAAGGGAAAACTTGATAACTTCTTGAAGTATGCTCTCCTCTTGCACCTAGTGTGATCTGGAGGATCAGAAAAGAGAGTTACTGGTTTAGTAATTTCTTAAGTATGCTCTCTTCTTGCACCTAGTGTGATCTGGAAGATCAGAAAGAAAATTATTAGCCCAACTTTTAAAAAAAAAGAATAAAAAATGACATGCATAGAGCAAGAGATTCTAGGGGAAGGTTTATAGCTAAAGCCAAGAGTTCGATTTTCACAACTCCATCTTCTT
Organism: Pinus albicaulis; assembly: GCA_034641835.2. NCBI lineage: Eukaryota > Viridiplantae > Streptophyta > Pinopsida > Pinales > Pinaceae > Pinus > Pinus albicaulis. Next base: position 301,979 of record JAXQQM020087702.1, read on the forward strand.
CAAGGCATAGACCAGATTCACCACCATCTACCCCTAGCCTTAAGATTTTTGGAAGTCAAAGAACAACTGAATTAGAGGATTCTCCTATACCACCTACTAAAACCCACTTAGAAAACAAAGAAACTTTCTCTCATCCTTCCTTGGTAGAAGAACTAGAAGACTATAAGGACTCTAAAGAAAATATCATGGCAGAGGAAGTAATAAATAGAGGTGGAGGTAGAGGAGGAGGAGATAATGAAGATAACAATGGTGAAGGAAATAACGGTAGAAATAGGGACAATTTTCTTGGATTCCCTATAGTTGATGAGGAAACTCATTCAACAATGAAAAATATCTCACCATCTGTTCTCCCTAACTTTTATGGATTGCGAAGTGAGGATCCTGAAACATTTCTGTTTGAGTTTGAAGTAGTGTGCCGAACTTATGACTATGTGGAAGATTCTCAAAAACTCAAACTGTTTCCTTCAACATTGAAGGGATCTGCTTTGAAATGGTTCATGGGATTAGCCACTCAATCTATCAGGACTTGGAATGATATGAAACAAACATTTTTGGATAGATACTTGGACTATTGTATGCCCACCAATCACAAGGATGAGGTATTCAAAATGATGCAAAAAGAAGATGAAAATTTTGAAGACCTAATTGAAAGATTTCAATACAACTTGAAAAGAGCAAAGATGAGCAACTTAGATAATGAAACCTTGAAAGCCCTCCTATTAAAAGCCATTAGAGATGAATGGATAGACATTTTAAACATGATGGGGAAAGGAGACATTTCTCAACTCCCATTTCATGATATAACAGAACTATGTATCCCATTCTCAAGGGGAAGATCTAAAACTGGAAAAGGGCCTAGGGATTCTTCTCTTATTAGGGCTAACAAATCTGCAACTGGATCAGTAAGTAGGGCAGAGATTGGTAATATGCTTGATCAGTTTAAAACTGATATCTTAGGGGGTCTTAGTGAACAACTAGACACCCTTAAAATCCAAAACAAGCAGAAAGCAGAAACAGATGCTTTAGCCATCTTTTGTCCAAAATGTAGAAAGAAACATGCTTTAAGGGAATGTCCCTTGGATGCAAAAGTTGTAGAAACATGTATGATTTGCTCAGAAAATCATGAGATCAAGGATTGTCCTTCAATCCCTGGACTCAAAGCTGTTTTTCAAGAACATCCAAATTCAATAGAATCTCTCTGTTTTGTCGCAAGGAGACCTTGGCAGGGACAACAATCTCAAGGGTTTAATAACCCTATGAATCTTCAAACCCCACCAAATTGGACTCCTTGGCAAAAATCTTGGCCCCAACATCAAAATTCATATCAGCCATGGGTACAAGGGATGCAAAATCCTTATGGGATATTTGCTCAATTTTATCAATATCCTCCATCTTTTCAAAATCAACAAGCTCTACAATTTCCAAGCCAAAATCCACAACAACTTTCATTTCCATTTCCACAACAACAACCTTCTCAACAAAATACAAATCCTCAACTCATGCTTCCATACCAACAGAAGACAAATCAACTTCCAGCTCAGCCATTTCCAAATCCTAAAAATAAGAATCCTCAAACTACTTATATGGTAGAAGGACAACAATTTCCTACCTATATGATTGTTCCTCTCAACGATGTACAACTCAGATCTGGTAGAGTTTTAGAAAAACCTTCTATAGACATTCAAGAGCAAGATACCTCTGAGGAGGACTCTCTTCAAGTCAATAAGGGTTCTGAGAAAGAATCTCTTCAAAATTCAAAAATTCAAAAAGAAAAAGAAAAGCTAGCATCCACAACTCCTATAGTTGAGCAACCTGTATCTTCATCTATACCTCCTTTTCCGGAAAGACTACAAATTGATAAGGGGGTGGAAAAACAAATTTTGTTGCCTAACTATGACTTTCTAGATGAATTGAAGAATGTTTGTATCAAGATTCCATTGCTACAAGCCATTCGAGAAATTCCTATTCTAGCAAAAACCATAAAGGAGTTGAGTTTCAAAAGACCAGGAAGGAAGCTAAAAGACACAAGAAGAATCCACCTGGTAGGAAAGATTACAGACATTATGATGGGAAAAATTACCATGCAGAAGTATGTAGATCCAGGAAGTCCAATTGTCAAGACACATATAAATGGGATAGAAATTCCAAACACATTGATTGACTTAGGGGCTGCTATCAACATTATGAGTAGACAGACTATGGAACAGTTAAAATTTCCTAACCTTCTTTTTACACCTACTTTATTGCAACTTGCAGATCGATCGGTTATTAAACCAGATGGTGTATTAGAAGATATTTCAGTCTCCTTAGATTCTTGGGAATATCCAGTAGACTTTATGATTTTGACTCCCAAAAGTCATCTAGGAGGACATCCAATTATCTTAGGAAGACCTTGGCTGGCCACAGCTGATGCTTTTATTAGTTGTAGATCTGGAGACATGTACATTTCTAATGGTAATTCGACAAAGAAATTCAATTTGTATCCTCTCGCAAGAGCAATTACAGAAATAGGAGACAATGAATGGGTCGATGATGAGAACACTATACAACCTGTCTTTACCATTTCTGAGATTAGTGAGGATAGTCAAATTCTGAACACATTAGAAAATTTTGAGATAACTTCAGAATATGACCCCACACAATTTCAGTTGGAATCTGACATAGAATATTTATCATCAAGACAAATTTCTCTCTACTCTATGGAAGAGTTTGGTATTTCTGCTTTTGAGATTTTTCCAGAAAAGACATTGAATATCAACAAACATCTGGAGAAGTCACAACAAGAAGAACTAACCAGAATCTTGCAAAAACATTCTACCGCATTTGCATGGGAGTATACTGACATGAAGGGTATTGATCCTAAGACTTGCATCCATCATATCTATATTGAGGAAAACAGTAGACCAATCAGACAACCTCAAAGAAGGATGACTCCAAATCTTAGGGAGATAGTGAAAGAAGAGCTCCAAAAACTTCTCAATGTAAACTTCATTTATCCAATTTCAGATAGCCGATGGGTTTCTCCTTTGGTTATAGTACCTAAAAGAATGGTAAATGGAGAGTATGCATTGATTACAGGGAGTTGAACAAAGCAACTTTGAAGGATCACTTTCCTTTGCCTTTTATTGATCAGGTATTAGATACATTAGCAGGTAAAAAGTACTTTTCATTTTTGGATGGTTTTAGCGGCTATAATCAAATTCAGGTAGCACCTGAAGATCAAGATAAGACCACATTTACTTGTCCATGGGGAACTTTTGCCTACCGAGTGCTTCCTTTTGGGTTATGTAATGCACCTGCAACATTCCAAAGAGCAGTACTAGGAATTTTCTCTGATCTAATCCATGATTGTGTAGAGGTTTATATGGATGATTTTACAGTTTATGGTAATTCATTTGAAGAGGCATTAGAAAATTTGGAAAAAGTTCTTATAAGATGTAAAGAAACAAACCTTTCATTAAGCCATGAAAAATGCTTTATGATGTTTACTGAAGGGATTGTTTTAGGACATCATATTTCAAGAGATGGAATTAAGGTTGATAGATCAAAAGTTGAAGTCATCTCCAAGTTGCCTATTCCAAATTGTCAAAGAGATGTTAGAAGTTTTCTAGGATTTACTGGTTACTATAGAAGATTTATAAAAAAATTCACTAAAATAGCATCTCCACTCTTCAAGTTGCTTACAAAAGACTGTGAATTTAAATGGGATCCTGATTGTCAATCAACTTTTGAAACTTTGAAAACAAGAATATCTGAAGCACCTATCTTGAGAGGACCAAATTGGAAACTTCCTTTTCATATTTCTACAGATGCTTCAGATACAGCTCTTGGAGCTGTGTTGGGTCAAAAAGATTTAATTCCTTATGCCATTTATTACACCAGTAAAAATTTGACTCCCACAGAGTTGAATTATACCGTGACTGAAAAAGAATTCTTAGTTGTTGTTCATGCAATTAATAAGTTTAGACATTACATAACAGGCTATGAAACTTTTATTCATACTGACCATTCTGCAATTAGATATTTAATGAACAAACCTGTTACTAATGGCAGAGTGACAAGATGGCTTTTACTTTTGCAAGAATTCAATATTACCGTGTTGGATAGACCAGGAAAACAGAATACAGTAGCTGATTTCTTGTCTAGAATTCAAAATACTAAAGAAGATTCTCCTGTAGAAGATAAGTTTCCTGATGAATATTTGTTTGCAGTAACTATTAAGACCCCTTGGTATGCAGATATTGCTAACTATTTGGTTACAGTGAAACTACCTTCACATTTATTTCCAAGAGAAAAACGAAAAATTATTCAGGAGAGTTCAAGATATTCATGGATTTCTAACGAATTGTTTAAAACAGGGCCAGATCTTGTGATCAGAAGATGTGTCAGGGAAGATGAAATGCCGGATATTCTTAAGGCATGTCATGATGAACCATGCGGCGGACACTTTGCGGACAAAAGGACGGCCTATAAAATCCTTTCCTTGGGATATTATTGGCCTTCTCTCTTCAAAGATGCAAAACAATATTTCAAAAGGTGTGATAGCCGCCAAAGAGTAGGGAAACCTACCCTTTCAAATGAAATGCCATTGCAAACACAGGTACTCATTGAACCCTTTGAAAAATGGGCTTTAGATTTCATTGGACCGATTAATCCACCATCGAAGCAAAAGAAGTATATATTGGTTTGCATTGATTATGTTACTAAATGGGTAGAAGCTAAAGCATTAGTATCTGCTACTGAAAATTCAGTTGTTCATTTTCCTTATGAGGATATTTTTACTCGCTTTGGTGTTCCAAGAGAAATTGTAACAGATCAAGGGAGCCAATTCACATCAAACTTGGTGGAGAAGTTGATGGAAGAATACAAAATCAAGCACAGAAAATCTACTCCTTACCATCCACAAGCAAATGGTCAAGTGGAGTCCACAAACAAAGTTGTTGAAAGTATCATCACCAAAACTGTTCATCTACATAGAAGAGATTGGGCAGATAGGCTTCCAGAAGCCTTGTGGGCCTACAGAACTACATGGAGGAATACAACAGGACATTCTCCCTATGAACTTGTTTATGGGAAAGAAGTCTTGTTCCCCATTGAGTTCCAAGTCAAGATCTTCAAGATAGCAGTTCAGTTGGGAATGGACTTATCAGAAGCTCAAAAGCATAGGATGGAGCAATTGAATGAGCTAGATGAGATCAGACAAGAAGCAATTCTAAGAACCGATCTAGTTCAATATCAAAGAACTAAGTGGCATGACAAATATATCAAAGAGAAGAAGTTTCAAGAAGGAGATTGGGCATTGTTATTTGACTCCAAGTTTAAATATTTTCAAGGGAAATTTCAGACTCATTGGCTTGGGCCATATGAGATTGACAAGATCTTTAATAATGGAGTTGTAAGAATCAAGACCATTGATGAGTTTCAAACTCCTCTTTTAGTGAATGGCCATAGATTGAAAGTTTATCATAAGCCACTCTCTAAAGAGGATTTTGTCAAGTTGCTTCAAGAAAGTTCTGCAATCAGGCTGGTACAGAAGAATCCTTCTTCTCTACCAAGCTAGCTTTTGTTTTTCAAGTTAAAAAAAAAAAAAAAAAAAAAAAAATGGTATAAGCCTGAAAACCAATCATTGATTGGCAGTCTTATACAGAAAATATGGGGTGAAAATCAGGGACACCTGACACTCTATATTTTTTCCAAAAAAAAAAAAATCTGTTTTTCATTTCATTTCATCTCACCACCCACTCCATTTCATTCCACTTCATTTCATTTCATTTCACTTCATTACACTTCATTCCACTTCATTTCATCCATTTCATCAATAAAAAAATTTTTATGACCATTTCCACCTGGTCATTTGTCATTTGTTCATTTCTATTTCAGCCAAGTAATAGCTGTGTCAGTTTCCGCAGCTGACATCTGTTTCCGCAGCTGACTCCAGTTTCCGCAGCCAGAAGCAGATTCCGCAGCTACTACTCTGTTTTCAAAAAGAATGTACAGTTAGTTGTTATTTTCATAAAATTATGAAATAAAGTGCAGGAGAGGATCAATGGGACATTCAAGACACTAATGAAGATCAATCAGTTGAAGACCAAGGGCAAAAGCAAGGATTCCAAAGGTATGAATAAAGTTTATTTAAAATAGTATAAAAAACACATTTTTATGTAATTTTAAACTATGAGCTCTAGCCATAACGCGCAATGATTATATTGACAGTCCGTAACCTTCCACGATCTCTATGTTATCCTCTTGCATTTATTCACAAACGGTTTCATTATTGAAATTCCAACTCTCACTCATGTTCAAATATCCCACCGTAGATAATGATACGTATTTGAGTTGACAAAGGACTCTTACAAGCCGCATAACTTCATAATCATTGATTGAAACGTGTTCATATTTATGACACAACCACCAAAAATTCAAAATGCGGCCGAATGCATTATACTTTGTTAACCTCTTTGTCGTTTCTCTGTCGTTTTTACAAAACCCCACTCTACTCATTCTCACTCTCTGTTTCATTCCATTCCGTTCCTTTTGCTCACTCTCATTCCCGTATATCCACCCACAGTCTTATTCCATTCTGTTTATGGTGCTCATTTCCGTTTTGTGATAACATCCCCACAGTATTGTGCTAGACTCTGTGTATTCCATCGTTCCATTTCCGCTTAAACCCTCACAGAGGCAAGCCTGTGAAGCACAGAGAAGTAAAATGGGAAAATTATTAAGGGCAGAGCCGAAAGGACCGAAATTTATAGAGGGATTTCCACAAGCAAAGGAGATGTTGAGGAAAGCCAAATGGCTGCGTTTTATTCAGAAATTCAGGGGTTACCACAGAGAAGTTACCAAAGCGTTTGCAAGATCATTTGATGGCTCGGAAGCAGAAGTGGGAGACCTCAAGTTTTTAGTCAATGAAGCATCCATAGCAGCAGCCACAGAGCTTCTTCAAGAAGGAGAACGTTGGTTCAAAAACAAAAGTATCAGTGATGAGGCATGGAGAACAATCCTCCGAAATCAAGGTATGGATATCACTGTTTTCAAAAGAGGAATCCCTGTGCATGCAATAAAAGATGAATGGGCCACTTTATTACTCATTGTTCAGAAATTTATCACATGTGAAGGCCGTTTTGGCTCCATGTACATGTATCATACTAGGCTATTGATGAATTTTATTGAAAACCAAACTCTCAATCTTCCTTATTTCCTATTCAATAGCTTGAAGAAAATGGCTGTCACTGTGCAAAAACACCTAGGAGATGTAGAGCCTCATTTATATCATCATGGGTTTATAAAAATTCTGATTGAAAAGGAGCTAAAAGAAAGAAAAGATACATGGGAACAATTCCTAGTTAGAAACTTCTTTAAAGAACCTCAGGAAATTCCTGAAGGTAATCCAATTAGAAGGAGTAGAAGAAAGAAAATGGATGTTGAAACCCAAGTTGCTCCTACACAGGAAGTTCCCGCAGCTAGCACAGCAAAAAGAAGTAGAAGGAAAATAACAGTAGATGAAATCCAAGATACTTCTACTATTACTATGAAGAAAAATGATAGGGAAGAGAGATTGGTAAAAAGGAAGAAGAAGGAAATCAAAACTAAGAAGCCAATAATATCAAAAGGGAAAGAAATTATTGAGGCTGTCCATAAAACTTCTTCTGAAGAAGAAGAAGATCACCAAATTCTATCTGAAAGATTAATTTTTCTTCAAAAACAGTCATCTCTATCTAAGAAGGCAAAAACAGGAAAACAAGAACAAAAGGGTAGTATACCACAGCATGTGAGGAGAAGTAGCAGGCTTAAGGGAAAACTGAGAAAAACACAAATTAAAGGTCCTCATTTCATTGATTTGGGTGAAGAGACATTTGAACAGTCTCCAACCGACCATAGTCCATTTCAGTCAGTTAGTGAACCTGACTCCTTTCACTCCCAATCAGACAATGAGTGTACTCCATCTTATTCTCAGCAAAATATTGATGAAAGTTCTCCTCAGCCAAATTTTGAACATAATTCTCCCTTGCAGCATTTTGAGGACAGCCCAATGAAAAAGACACCGGAAGTAGACCCCAAACAGCAGGAGGTGTATGATTATATAGAATCCTTGGAGAAGGCAGCCACAGGCCCAAGTACCTCTTCTATTCAGCCTCATACATTGCAGGATGATTTGGTTCAGTCATTAAAACAAGAGATTTTTGAGCTTGAGCTTTTGAATCGGCATATCAAAAATGAAAATGAAACACTCAAAGAGCAAGGCAAACTGGACAAGATTGTCCATGACAATACTATGTTACATTTGGGTATTTGGCAAAAGAAAAATAAGAAGCTAAAAAGGAAATGCCAAAAATTGAGCAGAGCACTTGTGAATATCAAATTCAGGTGCCTCATGAAGAAACCCAGAATGATGGTAGTACCAAAGAAGAAGAGGAGGGGGTTAGATGTGCTGGCTGAAGTATCCAGACACATGAATTGAACAGAGAGTATCAAAATTTTGGTTGCATGAGGACATGCAACACCTTCACAGTGGGGGTATGTTGAGTCCCGAATTTGCCTTTTTTCCATACACTTTTCCATATCTCTTTCACTCACCTAAACCTCCAAAATTGTCAATATCATGTGCAAAAGGGTATCTAACATGGTTTTTAATTATGTTTGTGTGTTTTCTATTTGATTTAGATTTTGTTCATACAACTGCGGAAACTTGTCACTTTCCGCAGCTGCTGCAACTTTCCGCAGCTATTTTGTGGAAATCGATGTTACAGGTGTCTACGAAGGAAACGAGCCACATGGGCAAGCTAGGAATGACAAGGACATGGTTCGTGTCCTATTGGTTCAAGTAAATTCATCAAGGAAAGCCGCGGTCAAAGCCATCCACGTGGAAGTCAACTATGGAGTTCTATGTCGGCTGGACTCTGTTTCGTGGCATATAAACATCCATACGGCTGTTTCTAAGCTTGCGGAGGTTAATTGACATCTGTGCAAAGTTCTGGAGTTGAATTCAAGCACCCACCTTCCATAGATCCGTTTTCCAACATGGCCATACTCCTATATTTGTGGCCTTAGTGGTCTACGTGCTGGCTGCTATCATAAACTTCAGGAGACAATTACAGTTTATTGTTTTATATAGAGCATTTGCATACGCACGTAGAGTTAGTTGTTAAGTTGTTAGTTGTTGAGTTGCTAATTGATAGTTGATGTGCGTACTCTGTTATGTAGTGATTACGCTGCCTTGAGCCGTAATACTACCAGTCTGTAATGAACTGCTTTTTAATGTGAAAAGACTCTGTTTTCAACTTAATTCGTGTTTGAGGATCGTACCAGAGCTGTGTAGAGGGCCCCTGCTCAGCCGAGGTTCTGTGTATTAATGTATATATATTTCATTTCATTTCTTTTAAAATTCATTGTATCATAATCCATTACATGTTCATATTTCATAGTTGCTTCATTTCTGTTCATACATTTTTATAATTTCCATTGCATTCTTGTCTTTCATGTTTTTATGATTGTTAAATCACTGATCAGTTTTCTTGTGCAGGTTTTAGGTAGACAGCCCGGGAATTTTCATAGTATTTTGGCTAATGATATGAGACTAACATTATTCTGCTGCTAGTTTCCTTTTCATAGTATTTGTTTAACTTCAGTCTTGCTTTGTACATTTCAGTTTTGTTTATCTGATTCAGTAGTTAAATTTAAATATATTAAGCTGCTCATAGTGTCTTCAGTTGCCTCCGAAAGCCACAGCTGGACTGATGGTGAGGGACTGTATGATGAAATGTGTAGTTTAGTATTAGTTTCTTTTCTGCAAATTTAGATATATTAAATCATGTATGACATCTTCAGTTGCCTCCGAAAGCCACAGCTGGACTGATGGCGAGGGATTGAATCATGTGTGTATGGTTTAGTATTATTTTACTTTCTGCAAATTAAATAATCAGTTACACAAGTTGTTTATGATTACTTCCGCAAGTCATAGCTGGTCTAATGATGAAGGGTCGGAAAATGAATTGATGTAATCTGATTTAGATTTATTTCATTGCAATTTTGAATTTCCATAAGCGTAGTTTCTTTTGTGTTCAGTTGGCAGCAAGAATAGTTTAGTTTTCATGTTCACTAGTTTCTTGTTTTGATTCATTAGATTAGCAGCACTTTTCATTTCAGCAAGACACTTTTACTTTCTTTCAAGTCTTGTCATTGTAATTTCAATTTGCTTTTAAAGTTTCAAGATTGGTAAATCATTATAGGGGAAATCACTTCCTTGAATAA